>CM024754.1:116849250-117282233 GCA_014218235.1 Colocasia esculenta
GGAGTGTACAACTGTGAGAAGAACCTTCATGCCACAAACACTCAGAGAAAGAGAGAAGAGCTCGAGCCAAAAATCTACAGAAGCTTTCAAAGCAGAAGTCTTCATCGCCTTCAAGCCTTCTTCTCTTCCATTCTCCCTGTGCTCACTGTAATCTTGGGGGAGAGTCTGTGACTGTGAGCTAAGTCCTGAGCGTTCATCTTGTAATAGCTCTCAGTCTGATCTTTCTTTTCTAAGAAAGATTTCTGTCCAGCTGTAGGACTGTATACAGTGTGTAACCTAGCTAGAGGTTAGTGTCTAGAAGAACTGCACCGGGGTTTGTTCCAGGAGGTTTACTTTGAACCTATAAAAGAAGTAGGTTTGCTTCTGAGCCTAGAAAAGAAGTGGGCTGCCTTCTTGCCCGGGAAAGAGAAGAAGACCTGGTGGGGTATCCAGGGTATTGTAGTGTCCTTGAAGGGGACTGTACCTTGGTTAGTGAAATCCCAAGAGTTTGCTTGGGGACTGGACGTAGGACTTCCATGTGGGAAGGGCCGAACCATGATAAATCTCCTGTGTCCTTTTGTGTGATTGTTCTTTTGCTTCCGCACTGCCACTCTTCATCACACTAACACTAACCAAACTTTTAAGTGTTCACATTTTGATTTTAGATTTCAGAAAATCCTATTCACCCCCCTCTAGGTTACCTTGCTGCCGCACACCAAAGGGCCAACAAGTGGTATCAGGGAGGGTCTCTGAACTTCCAAGAAGATCCAACGATCTAAGGGCAAAGATCCATGGCAGCTCAAGGATATGCTGAAGGCCAATCAGTCACCAGACCTCCATTCTTTGATGGAGAGGACTACCAATACTGGAAGATGAGAATGGAATGCTTCATTCGAGGCACAGACTTTGATCTGTGGCAGGTAATTGAGGTAGGTGATTTCATTGTTGTTCCAGCTGAAGGCACTACTGCAATTACAGCAGCTGATAAGAGTAAGCTATCTCTAAACTTTAAGGCTAAAAACTATCTATGTTGTGCTCTATCTAAAAGAGAGTTCAGTAGAGTTTCTGCATGTAAATCTGCTAAAGAAATATGGGATACATTGCAGATAACCTATGAAGGAACAGATAAAGTAAAACAAACTAGGATAGATATTCTTATCTCTCAATATGAGCAATTTAAAATGCTTCCAAATGAAAACATTACTACTATGTATAATAGATTATCAAGTATAGTAGTAGGTTTAAATTCTCTTGGAAAAATTCTTTCTAATGAAGAAACGTTAGAAAAATACTTAGGTCCTTAACTATTTTATGGACACCTAAGGTAACTGCTATTGAAGAGGCCCATGATTTAACTAAATTATCAATTGATAATTTAATAGGTTCTCTCATGGCACATGAAATAAATATGGAGCGATTATCTAAAAGCTCATCTAAGAAGAAATGTACTAATGCTCTTAAAGTTGTAGCTGCTCCTTCCATCTCTTCTTCTAGTTCCCAGGATGCAGATTCTGAAGACTGTAATATGGATGAAGTATTGTCCAAGCTTCAGAAAATTTTGAAGAAGAAGAAAAACGGATCAAGAAGGATCCAAAGAAAAGAGAAAAAGGAGAAAGAACCAGTCTGCTATGAATGCAGAAAACCTGGACATCTGAGACCAGACTGTCCAAAGCTCAAGAAGATTGGTCAAATTGATAAGCCAAGAAGCAGCACAAGAAATTTAAAAGAAAAGCCATGGCGGCTGCTTGGGAAAATGATGAGGTCACAAGCTCAGAATCATCAAGCTCAGATTCCGAAAAAGAGCAGGTAAATCTAGCCCTCATGGTGGGACTAGATGAGGTACATTCTGACTCATTTTTTAATTCCTACACAGATTCAGGGTCATAATCAGAAGACTTAGAAGAAGTCTTTAATGAACTATATGAAAAACATAAGGGGGTTGTAAAAGAACTAAAAAATCTGAAAAACAACTCTACTTGCTTGGAAAACACCAATTCTGATCTTAAATCTGAATTGGAGCGACTAGAAGAACAATTAAAAGAATGTAAAGATAAAAATTATCTTTTAAAAGAAGACTTGAAAAGCAAGAATAATGAGAAGCTAGAGTTAGAAGAAAAATTAAAAACTCTAACTGAAGAAAATATGTATTTAAAAGAATCGGTTAGAAAATTAACAAAAGGAAAACCTTCTTTAGCTCTATGTCTAAAAGGGTCAAAATCTGGAAATAATAAACAAGGACTTGGATACATATCTCCAGAAAAAGGAAAACAGCCATAATTCCAGAAAAATATCCCCTACCAAAATTTGTAAAAGAAACCAAGATGCCCCAGAAAAGGGCCCCTGTAAAAGAAAAGGTTACAGAAATCTCGTTCTAAAAACTCAGCACAAAGAAAATAAGAACAACAAAGCAATCTATATTCATTGTTGTTCTCATTGCAATAAACTAGGACACACTGTAAACACCTGCACAACGAGGCATTTAGTTTGGATCCCTAAAGGATATTTTCATGCATCTAACCATCAAGGACCCAAAAGGATTTGGGTACCTACCTTTGAGTAATTTTTTGCAGGTTAGCCTTGGAGCATCAAAAAACCAAGGATGCTCAAGGCAGGAGTGACTGCAGACTCTTCATTCAAATCTCATCTGAAGAAAGAGTAGTCACAAAAAAAAAAATTGAATTGGTCTTTATTGCTAACAATTATTTACAAGTTCATTCAGGTGGAGTTCCTCATGCTCAGGGGGAGCACAGATTAAGGGGGAGTCATTCCTTATCAACTATCATTGTTGAACCCCTCAATGGTAAGAAATTCTCTCAACGGGGGAGAGAAATACATGGTAAGATCCTTCCTTTTTGGTTAGTGACAAAAAGGGGGAGAGTTTGTATGAATTTTCTGAAACCTCTATGCTTTATATTCTTGTCAGAAAATTCTCATAAATTTTGTCATCACCAAAAAGTGGGAGATTGTTGAACCACTCTCTATTTGTTCTTGTATTTTGGTGATAATAAAATTTATGATGTAACTTAAATTGAATATTTTGTTTCATCTGTGTCGCATCAATCTCATAGCAAAATGCTGAGTCTCACATTGATGCAATATGGCGCACTAAAATGATAAAAGCGATGTTTAATCAATATACATCGATTTCAGTTTAAGTGCCAAAATTAATAAGCGCTACAATGACTTCGCTAAGTGGCCATAATGATTTGTTAAGAAATCGATCTCAGAACGATTCCTTTTATAGCCACAACGATTTGCCCTCATATCGTTTTCATTCTCATAACGATTTCATAAGTGATCACATCGGCTTGGTTCTCATAACGATTTCATAAGTGATCACATCGACTTCTTAAGTGAGACAACGATTTGCTCTCACAACGATTTGTTTACAGATGGGCAACGACTCTTCACATAACAATTTCATAAGTCATGCTCATAACGACTTCTTTAGACGGTAACGTTTTCTTAAGTGAACGCATCGACTTGCCTTCATAACGATTTGTTAAGAAGTCGTTCCCATAACGATTTCATAAGTCATGCTCATAACGATTTCTTCAATGATCATAACGACTTGTCTTTCACATCGATTTGTTCATAAACTTGCAACGATTTACTTGTAAATGAACAACGATTTCTCCTGAATATTTTGAAAGTGTTTTTGGCGCTCATTGAAAAGTCAAATATTGTCTGACAGAAAAAAGTTGCATGTATAATCTTGTCAGAAAAAGATTTGACCTACTATTTTCAGTATGTTAGCAGAAGCACAGTACTATGCATCGTTTATCATAAACACTCTTTTATGCTAACACTTTCTTCCATGCTCACAGACCTCGAAGACCATCAGAGTCTGATCAAGACAAATGAAGAGGAGTTGAGCAAACGGCTAGAACTCCAACGGATCTCTTCAACAGATCTATTCAAGCTGCTCATATAAAAGATGGAGCATTGCTGAAGATGAAGAAGGGGGCTTTTTCCTGAAAATCCTTCAAGGAGTGTACAACTGTGAGAAGAACCTTCACGCCACAAACACTCAGAGAAAGAGAGAAGAGCTCGAGCCAAAAATCTACAGAAGCTTTCAAAGCAGAAGTCTTCATCGCCTTCAAGCCTTCTTCTCTTCCATTCTCCCTGTGCTCATTGTAATCTTGGGGGAGAGTCTGTGACTGTGAGCTAAGTCCTGAGTGTTCATCTTGTAATAGCTCTCAGTCTGATCTTTCTTTTCTAAGAAAGATTTCTGTCCAGCTGTAGGACTGTATACAGTGTGTAACCTAGCTAGAGGTTAGTGTCTAGCAGAACCGCACTGGGGTTTGTTCCAGGAGGTTTACTTTTGAACCTGTAAAAGAAGTAGGTTTGCTTCTGAGCCTAGAAAAGAAGTGGGCTGCCTTCTTGCCCTGGAAAGAGAAGAAGACCTGGTGGGGTATCCAGGGTGTTGTAGTGTCCTTGAAGGGGACTGTACCTTCGGTTAGTGAAATCCCAAGAGTTTGCTTGGGGACTGGACGTAGGACTTCCATGTGGGAAGGGCCGAACCATGATAAATCTCCTGTGTCCTTTTGTGTGATTGTTCTTTTGCTTCCGCACTGCCACTCTTCATCACACTAACACTAACCAAACTTTTAAGTGTTCACGTTTTGATTTTAGATTTCAGAAAATCCTATTCACCCCCCTCTAGGTTACCTTGCTGCCGCACACCAAAGGGCCAACAAGTGGTATCAGAGAGGGTCTCTGAACTTCCAAGAAAATCCAACGATCTTAGAGCAAAGATCCATGGCAGCTCAAGGATATGCTGAAGGCCAATCAGTCACCAGACCTCCATTCTTTGATGGAGAGGACTACCAATACTGGAAGATGAGAATGGAATGCTTCATTCGAGGCACAGACTTTGATCTGTGGCAGGTAATTGAGGTAGGTGATTTCATTGTTGTTCCAGCTGAAGGCACTACTGCAATTACAGCAGCTGATAAGAGTAAGCTATCTCTAAACTTTAAGGCTAAAAACTATCTATGTTGTGCTCTATCTAAAAGAGAGTTCAGTAGAGTTTCTGCATGTAAATCTGCTAAAGAAATATGGGATAAATTGCAGATAACCTATGAAGGAACAGATAAAGTAAAACAAACTAGGATAGATATTTTATCTCTCAATATGAGCAATTTAAAATGCTTCCAAATGAAAACATTACTACTATGTATAATAGATTTTCAAGTATAGTAGTAGGTTTAAATTCTCTTGAAAAAATTCTTTCTAATGAAGAAACCGTTAGAAAAATACTTAGGTCCTTAACTATTTTATGGACACCTAAGGTAACTGCTATTGAAGAGGCCCATGATTTAACTAAATTATCAATTGATAATTTAATAGGTTCTCTCATGGCACATGAAATAAATATGGAGTGATTATCTAAAAGCTCATCTAAGAAGAAATGTACTAATGCTCTTAAAGTTGTAGCTGCTCCTTCCATCTCTTCTTCTAGTTCCCAGGATGCAGATTCTGAAGACTGTAATATGGATGAAGTATTGTCCAAGCTTCAGAAAATTTTGAAGAAGAAGAAAAACGGATCAAGAAGGATCCAAAGAAAAGAGAAAAAGGAGAAAGAACCAGTCTGCTATGAATGCAGAAAACCTGGACATCTGAGACCAGACTGTCCAAAGCTCAAGAAGATTGGTCAAACTGATAAGCCCAAGAAGCAGCACAAGAAATTTAAAAGAAAAGCCATGGCGGCTGCTGGGGAAAATGATGAGGTCACAAGCTCAGAATCATCAAGCTCAGATTCCGAAAAAGAGCAGGTAAATCTAGCCCTCATGGTGGGACTAGATGAGGTACATTCTGACTCATTTTTTAATTCCTGCACAGATTCAGGGTCATAATCAGAAGACTTAGAAGAAGTCTTTAATGAACTATATGAAAAACATAAGGGGGTTGTAAAAGAACTAAAAAATCTGAAAAACAACTCTACTTGCTTGGAAAACACCAATTCTGATCTTAAATCTGAATTGGAGCGACTAGAAGAACAATTAAAAGAATGTAAAGATAAAAATTATCTTTTAAAAGAAGACTTGAAAAGCAAGAATAATGAGAAGCTAGAGTTAGAAGAAAAATTAAAAACTCTAACTGAAGAAAATATGTATTTAAAAGAATCGGTTAGAAAATTAACAAAAGGAAAAACTTCTTTAGCTCTATGTCTAAAAGGGTCAAAATCTGGAAATAACAAACTAGGACTTGGATACATATCTCCAGAAAAAGGAAAACAAGCCATAATTCCAGAAAAATATCCCCTACCAAAATTTGTAAAAGAAACCAAGATGCCCCAGAAAAGGGCCCCTGTAAAAGAAAAAGGTTACAGAAATCTCGTTCTAAAAACTCAGCACAAAGAAAATAAGAACAACAAAGCAATCTATATTCATTGTTGTTCTCATTGCAATAAACTAGGACACACTGTAAACACCTGCACAACGAGGCATTTAGTTTGGATCCCTAAAGGATATTTTCATGCATCTAACCATCAAGGACCCAAAAGGATTTGGGTACCTACCTTTGAGTAATTTTTTGCAGGTTAGCCTTGGAGCATCAAAAAACCAAGGATGCTCAAGGCAGGAGTGACTACGATGGATATTTTTGGAATTAAGGAATCGCCTACGTGTGAGGGGCTGGGAAAGCCACCTCACTAGGGTTGGAGACCTACACGTTAACCCTTTAGGTGTAAGCCTTGAGTTGTGCATGGTAATCGTGTCAATAGTAAAAACCAAGTGGTTTTTACTGCGACACCTTGATGGCCGACGTGCCATCGTGTATGGGGAAGCCTGCTGGGTTATAAAAACTCCCCATCACCCCTCGTACGCACCTTTTCACCATTTGCCCTTGCTTGCTCTTGCAACTATTCCTACTGCTACTGTTGTCATACACCTTTGTGCTGGTGGGTGGTTGCCGGAGCTGGGCTATTGTCACCACCAAGAAGAGCTGCAGCTGCACTCCTATTGCGATTGTTGCACTACTACTTCTATTGCTTCTACTGGAGGATGCTGCGTTTGCACCCTTGGTATCATCTTTCTCCTGCTGGCTGTGAGCTCTTCGAAGGGAAAATCTTCATCTTTTAAAGTGAGGTAGGATTCTTTTCCTTCCTCTTCGATCATTACCCTCTAAATATGCTATAGAACCTCCTGTTTAGGTGTTTGAGTCCTCAGGTTTTTGCTTTGACTCCATAAATACTTTTGGAACTGTGTGTTCATCATGTAGAAATCTTCTTGTTGAGTGCATAACTGTTGTTATAGGAGTTGTTCTTCCAGTATCATGTTGTGCCAAGTTTCTAGAAAATCATGTGTAAGTTGTATTCTCATGTTTTGTCTTGTCTAACATGTATACTAGTTGAGAAAGCTAGAAACAAGACCTTCTATTCAATATTGTTCATGTTTAGATCCATTGGTTCTGTGGGTAAGACCCTTAGAGTTGTGATTAAACCATTTCTAGAAGTTAACTTGGCAGCTGTCGACAGATGGGAATCACCTGTCGATAGACCCCAAGCTCCCAGAACTCGAGTCTACTGGAAACACCAGTGACTATCGACAGATATAATCTATCTGTCGACAGATGCACTAACACGTCGACAGGTATTGCCCAAAACCAGAACCTGGGTTTTGGATACCTGCACCTGTCGACAGCCACCTCCTGGCTGTCGACATACACTGTTTGGGCCAGTGTTCCAGCACCTTTCCTTGCTCAGTCTCTTTCTAACACTTCATGCTATTAGCCTAGCAAGCTACCTCCTTCTTTCTCATGGGTATTTACAATTATGTCACTAAAGAAACCACTCAAATTGTCTTTCCCCTTTCCTACTTTGAATTGTTCTTGAAGTCACCAAGTACAAATAGTACCCAGTTGGTTCCATTTCCCTGTGTTCAAAGAACTTGATCTATAACCTTTGTTTACATGAGAGTGTGGGTATTTGAGTACCACAGTTGGTTATGAATGACTTGTGATGACAATTATTGGGTCCCTAGACCCCACTTGATTAATATGCCTGTGCAAATAGGGCTAGTCCAGTTCTAGGAGGAGCACCCGAATTCGTTTACTGGCTGTACGGAACAATAAAGGATCTAAGGATGTTTGGCATTGCATCAATACAATCTTGATTAAGTCATCATGATTATTTTTCATGCGTGAATGTATATGGACTAGAATATGAGCATTATTGTGAACTCCTGATCATGTTTTGTATTACAGTACTTCTGTTTCGTCTTCATTGTCAAGTTGAGATGCTTACTTGTCCATCTTTGTTATCAGTCAAGTCTCTTATCTTGATCTTCGTATAGCTTAATCCTTTTGATTAAAGGATTTGAATCCTACTGGGCTAGTTAGCTCACATATCCTACCATTTCAGGTGACCAAGATGGGGGTGAAGCTTAAAGGGATAAGTGTGCTGAGTGGACCATCTGACGTCAAGCAACCAATTACTGTCTTTAGTATTGTGAAAATGAAATGTAATAATTGAAGTTTTCTCTTTCTTGCTCCTCCTTTAGACTGTAATGAGGAGTATTATGTAATACTGCTTCCGCTAAGTTAGTTATGAATGAATAAATGCTAGTTTTATTTTTGTGCCTAATATCTGTCATTTTCAATAAATAGATTTTCATTAGGATGTGACACCATCATGGATTAAGGATGTAGTTGGGTTTCCAGCCAAGAATGCCATACTGATCAATTTTAGCACTTCATCTTTAATTATTAGATGAGCTTCCCTTTGAGCTTGAGCATATAGTTCCATGTCTTGTCATAGCAGTTCCATGGCTATAAGTAATCGTTCACTAGCGTTCATATCCATTATGTTACATTGAACAGGTTAATTTCAGAAAATGAACAACCTCAACTATTTCTAGTACTAATTTCCCATATTTCTACCCATCTTACAGGTTATTTCAAGGGTTTGCGAAACCTGCTCTGATACCAAGTAATACATGTCACATCTTAATAATTGATAATTTTTAGAAATGACAAAGTTTCAATATTAAGGAAATAAAACCCTTTAATTACATTCATAAAGTAGTACAGCGGAATCAAACAACCTGGTTTATATGAACTGAGGGTCTAAAGTTAATATTTACAATACTCTAGATTACTAAAGTCTAAAGAAAAAGCTTGGGTTGCTAATTCTTAAAGGTCGCTTAGTACACATTTCCCTTAAGAGCTAGCCCCATCTTGAGTTCCTGAAAGAAAAGTAGAAAAACATGAGCAGTTGTGCCTGGTAGATTTACCTTCTACATACAATGGAAGTAAAGAATGAAGGATAGCATAGAAAGAAAATGATTATGCATACTGTACAATAGAAGAGTACAAACGGGTATACAAAAAGTTTTGTAGTATTACTGATAAAGGGATAAATATCATAAGAGTATGGCTCTGAACCAATCAGTAATCAAACAAGTATAATTTAGTTAATGGTACAGTTCATGGAATAGTTTGTGGTACAGTTCGTGGTATAGTTCATGATACCGTTCATGGAAATGTAGACCAAATATCGCATGTAGTGGTGTCATGCCAAACACCCAGATGATCCATTATTGTTCTGTACGACCAATAAACAAATTTGGGTGCTCCTCCCGGGACTGGACCGGCCCCATTTGCATAGGCATAATGTTCAAGTGAATCAGGAGACCCCAAAGTATGTCACACCATTCCCATTTGATCATTGTTCATGTACGGCCTTTGGGCAGATGTCAAGTTCAAGAAATCTCATTGTAATGATAATACCATGTCAAGTAAGTCAAATGTAAGAGTATGAGGATAACAAGTCAAGTGTGAAGTTAACGAGTCAGGTTTGTGAAGGTTAAATCAAGATATAAGAAAAACTGGATAAAATGACAAACTGGAATTAAATAGAGAAATTGGTCGACCATTTAGGGATTTTCGGTTGATCGACCTAGCCAGTAACTTGGTCCTAAATTTAAATGAAATCGGTCGACTGTAAGAACAAAATCGATTGACCATAAAGGACAAATCGATCGACCGAATTTCGATTTTCGATCGACCGATTATGAAAAAATCGAAATCACACATGTCGAAATTGCACCAACTTTTCTAACTTGGGAATGAAATAAACAACCAGGAACAAGAGAGGAGAGTCTATTCTACCATTGTACATACTTTTCAGATGTAGTGGAGGACTTTAAGCTCCTCATCTCTCTTCTTTTCTCTCTCGGGCATGCAAAGCAGAGGGGGATCGGTCGACCGATATGTTCGCTCGGTCGACCAATTTCGGCAATGTTCAGAATTAGTTTCTTTTCTACTTGTGATGGTGGCTTAGGAGTTTTCTTGAGTTGGAACATGTCAATTCACTTAACTCATGAGGTTCTACTCTAGGCCACATAAATCACTCGAAATATCATGATATTGAAGGTAGTAAAAGAAAGAGTGGAAGAGAAGACAATATCCTACCTTAAAGAGAAAACACTTCTAAGAAATAGAGCTCTTTCAAACCTTCTTCCTTCACCCTTGCACGGCCTCCCTTACTTCTTCTTCTTCCTCAAACTTTTGACAATAAGAGAAGCCAGCAACTATAGTTCTGGCTAAATGATCAACTTATATAGAGCTACAACTAAGGTGTGTGCAAAATCCACAACCACACCTGGATGATGGGGTTCTTTTCGATAGGCTCCATTGGTAGATTTTACCCACGTCGCATAGATCTTACCATGGGGTAACATGTATAAAGATGCATACATAGCCCATGTTACGTAGCTGAACAGTGAAAGAGATTATGTAGTAATCATATATATGTATATACATACATATATATATGTATATATATACACACATGCAAATATAATATAACTTATTTAATCCCTTTCTTTTAAAAAATATTATCTATTTGAGTTGATGCTTTAGATTTATCTTGGCCAGAACATTCTATAAATTTTATGTGTGTTTACTTTTAATAATAGTTTTGGGTAATGATATCATGAAATACACTTAATCAAGTGTAACATTAAAATTGATTAACCAAAATTTTGCAAGATTTATTTATTTTCATCAATAAAATTGAGGTGTTACAGTTTATGATGGTTGGCAATGGACTAAAGGTATATGTGGTACTCGAGTTTGATCGGTTGTGGACTGTGTGGTTTACCGTGTTTAGTGGTCTAACGCTTATTCTGGATTGCCTCTTCAGTCGGGTACCCCAGGTTCTTTGTGAGCCAGCCACATTGTGCTCAGGGTTTGTCCCGGTACTGTGTGTACCATAGAGGTCTATGTCGTCTTCCTGGACACCTTCACTCGTTTGTTGAGTAGCCCATCTGGCTAAGAGAAAGATGGCAATGGGCGGCGACTTGTGGTGTGTTGCTGTTCTTTTCGGTCGCTTGTAGTGCACTCGTGGTTGGGGACGGACATTAGTAGACATACTGGTCCCTAACTAGTTCCGTGGTTCTAGTGCCTCTCTTTAGGGAGGTTCGACTGGAGTCCCTAGAAAGATTCCATGCATGGGTCTGTAGTTTATGAGGATTGCAGTGTGGTGTTGGTTGGTTGGTCTCTACAGTTTCTTAGTACTTGTAGAGGAGGAGCTGCGGTTGGATGTTTGTCTGTTGCCGCGAGACTGTGAGTGCTTTCTTGTGGTTCTTATCCGAAGTAAGTTCTGGGCTGGTCTACCCAGGTACCTTGGTCCGAGTGGTAGAATCATTCAATCTGACTCGGTTTCCTAGCAGTTGGGTGGTGTGATGTTGTGGTACCAGTTGTGGTGTTTACACCGATGTGTTGCATTATAAGGTTTATCTGGTTTATGTTAATAGTATTCATTTCTTATTTTCCAGTTGGTTTAGCCCAATGAGCATGTGGTTAGGTCTGTGTTGAGAATTAACCGTGATTCTGTGTGTTCTGGTTTTAGTTTCTTTGCTATTGCGTGTGATCGAAGAGTTAGGTTGCGTACCCTATGCTTATTGGTCTTTCTTTCTCCCTCTTCATGGAGAATGGTTCTGTGGCCCATTGAGTTGTTGTTTTAGTTGTTGTAAATGACTGGTCTACTTTTACTAGTCATGCTTCTTCTCTTGCTTTTGTTAGTTGTGTGTGTGGTTTGTTGGTGTTGTTGGCGACATGTTTTTACTTTCATAACTCGTGCTACTTTGTTGCCAATGAGACCCTGTGTGGTTGAGGTCTTAGTTCCTCTGTGTGTATCTGCTTGTTGTTTAGGGAGACTTCCCTACTGAGCCAGTGACTGAAGAGGCTCACACCCCTACAGACCTTTTTCAGGTGTTGCGTGGCTGTCGTGGTTTGCAGAGGCATGTGGCGGGCATGTACCACCAACAGTTGAGTCATTGTGTAATTGTGTGAGTTGTTGCTCCCTTAGGGTATGCCCCAAATAGTTTTACTTTTCATTTGTACATGTAATTATGTTGTGGGACAATGTAATTTGTTATAAATGAGTATAAGAGTAGCTACTTTATGTGAACGTTGACTTTGAACACCATAAAGAAATAATTAAAAAAGAAAGAAAAAAATGAGATTTTTATTGATGAATAAAATGTGATGAGTGGAAAAAGAGAAGGGAGAAAAAAGGGGGAGAGAGTGCATGTGTGCACTAGGGATGGAGTGTGATTGTCAGGTACACATGGGTACCGAAGGAGAGAGTGAAGGATGGGTTACTTACCTTCACTCGAAGATCGCAGGAGTGATGTGGTGTGTTGACTCTTACTTCTCCAACCGGCCGGCCGGCGAAGAAGACTTTGATTGATTGGTTACCTTGCAAAAAAGACAAATAAACAAACAAGTGAAACAAACTATTAGACCAAGTTGTGTAGTATCAAACTCAAGAGAACAAGGAAAAAAACTTGCATGAGACTAAACACACCTTGTGGAGGTGGTTTAAAACCCCTAAGAACTAGGTGTGGATTGAATGAAGTGTGTGATGAATTGAAGAAAACAAATTAAACTAGTGATGTGAAATATGCATGCACTAAAGATGAATTAAAAGAAGCAAAGGGAAGAAGAAGAAGAATCTGGTGAATGCTCCTAGACAGCAGATGTTGAAGTGAAGAAGAAGAGTCCTCCTTGCTTGGATGATGCTTGAAATCTCTCCAATTGAAGAACACTTGAAAGCAAACTTGAGGGGAGTTCTTCTCTTCAATCTTCCGAGTCTGGCGGCTCTGGAACGCAGCAAGGCTTCGCCTATGACTTGGGGTGCTCTCTTAAAATAATGGCCACGGGGGTCCTTTTAGAGGGATAAGAGTGTAAATCGTGACGGACACAGTGGTCGCCTTTAAAGGTGAATCGCGACCGACTAAAGCGTCTCATTTAAAAGCCTTCCATACTTTGACTGGATCTTTTCCATGCTTTAAATCAATCGAAATATAGTAGCTATAAATCACGACTGCACAGGACGTCGTGCATCTGATCACTTCCAATATTGATCAGATTCTTGCCAATTTTAATAAAAGGAAATTATGAAATGTGACGACATGAACGGTCACACATTCCAAAGAATCGATCTTTTGATAGGAATTGAACTTTTAAATAATGGAAGGTCAAAACCACGGCGACATGAGTGAACACGTTTATATTTAGCAATAAACACTTTCTAAAAACCATTTTGGAAATTGTCATCAATCGATTATAGAAACTATTAATCGCGACGGCCTTTATGGATGCTTTTATTATAACATCAATTAGAATAAGACTGGGAATTGGAACAAGAATCGTGACTGACCTACCCGTCGCACTTCATACCCATCGATAGTCACATCTTCAATCGATACCGACTTCAATTGGAATAAGCATCAATTGAAATATAGAAAGGCGACGACATGAACCGTCGCGAATTATTGTTCAGCAATTGATGTTCAATCCAATCAATTATTCATCATAAAAACAATCAATTGTATGTAAAATGCGACGTGATAACCAGATGTGTATATAAGCAATCGATGTAAGCTCAATCGATTGTCTCCACCAATCGGTATATAAATACACGACGGTCTTACTCGACGCGAATCTTACCAATCGATTGAACTTAACAATCGATGTTTGATCGATTCAGCCTTAATCAATTGATGTATGAAATGCGACCACCTGACCCGTCGCATATAAAATATGAATTAGGACCCCCAATGGCACACTAGAAAAATCCCTAAAAATTCTATAAAAATCCAAAAAATAGGAAAATCACTCAAATGGTTAATTAAGGAGAGCCACTTTGAGGCATTGTAGTATAACATGAAATTTACTCAATATGTATCAAATTTGGCGTGTCTATATCTTCCTCGTCTTGGCGTTTATTTTGCAAGGGAGTGGAGCGTAAGGGCACGAAATGAAAGTAATGGAATGAAGTGAATTAAGTGGAGTGAAGTGGAATGACTGAAAAGTAGATGCCAAGGTGTGATGAGACAGGCCTTCAACAACATATGATAAGAGTTGTTCTTCAGCTCAAGATGAAGCGGCTTAGAGAAGGCCTCAAGAGATAACTCAATGTTTAGACAAAGGGAAAGGGTGTGCAGTGGGCACGAAGGGGAGAGAGATCAACTTCCAGCATAAGGGAAGTACCTGCAGACACAATCCAGCAGGTTTCACGATTGGGGAGCGTTTACCAGCTTGTGGACGTGCTGCAGCCAAGGTGGATCTATGGGAAAAATAGATGAATTAATATTGAAATCCAAAAAAGAGGTTCTCAAAAGACAGTCTGAAAACATCAGAAAAATGAACTTAGTACTTGACTCGGAATGAAATATTTCATGTTAATTTGAATTAAGAATAAGTGGCTCTCCTCAGTTAAGCTCGAGAGTAATCGTCCAACAACGAGCTCAAAATCCTACATGATGCATGCTGGGCTAAAAGAAAAGATTAAAACAAAAAAACTATAAAATAATCAAGGATAATATTGTTACCATGCTGAGTTAAGTCAGAACACTAGTTTTTCTAGGTGTGGGTCCATCATCCTCTTTGGGCAAAGCGTAATGGCCTATCCTCAAGTCTAAGAATCCTATGAAATTATCATTGTTTTTTATGGTGAAGAGGAACTCAAATTTCATATTCATCAGAGCCTCAAGGTCCTTGATATGCTATGATAAAGTATACTATATAGTAGAATGCAAAGGAGGGCTGATATCATAGACATGCCGAAAATAAGAGTGAAGCTTACGGCAGAGACACGAGACGCGTATCCAGACCTGCGCTCAAAGATGTTGGGTTGAGTGTGTTTTGGAATTTCCTAAAGTTGTATTTTAATGATGACCAATGAACATCACTCATACTTTGATTTTGATGATGACATATTGTGATTTTAATGATGACATATTGTGATTTTAATGATGACATATTGTGATTTTGATGATGATATGTTGAACATGTTATACATTTTATACATATCACAATAATGCTTAAACAACATGTTTTTGATGTTTAATATCTCATACTTTAATGATAATATCTTGTACTAATGATTTATGTGTTAAATTTGCAGGTGTATACAGATTGTGTCATGGTAGTGTCGACACACCCATTGATGGTGTCAACACTGGGTCAGAGTCCCTGAAGGTTTTTCATGAAGACAGGGTCAAGTGTGTTGACACAGCCCCTGGTAGTGTCGACACTAGTCCCAGATTCCAGAAGACCCAGTTGCCAGACTGGGATAGTGTGTCGACACTATACCCAGTTCCCAGAAGACCAGTTTTGCGCAATTGGGACAGTGTGTCGACACACTCCCTGGTGGTGTCGACACACTCCGGTTGAAACTCAAAACGTGAATTTCTCTGGACATGTGGCTGCTTGGGAATTAGGGGATTTGACCTAGGTTTCCATGCCCATGCACCCCAAGGCACTTTATGGACATATGGGGCTATAAATACCCATGTTCCTTGTACCCCAAAGGCAAGAGAGCCCATACACTTCCAGAAGAAGCTTTTTGGCGGCCAAAGGGGGCTTTCCAGATCTTGCTCCATCTCCAGAAGTTGCAGGCCATCCTTTCAAGAGGAAGGACATGGGAATCAAGGAGAATCTCTGGAGAGAAGCTTGTTGTGCTAGGCAAGGGAGCAGATCCAACTGAAGAGGCGCAGGAGAAGAAGGATTTCTGGCATTTCAGATGCCATCAAAGCAGAGCATTGCCAATTGAGGAGAATCTCCATTGATTTCCATCAAGGCTCCTCAATTGAAGCGTCTGCAAGGCCTCTTCATCGAAGAACACTCTTTCTACATCTATTTGTCTTATTTCTGAGTTTGTTCTTCCTTATTTCATCAATGAGATTTGTGCATGAAGTTTTGCACAAATTTCTGTGTACGAAACTGTCTTGAATCAGATCATTGCTAGAGGATCTGATCTCTTTTATGGATATAGTATTCAAGGAGATATGAATTAAACATGAAGGTTCGGGGTCAAGAGGTTTGCAGGACTTCAAAATTCAATAAGAAAAGACTGGGTGCACGAAAAATTATGAAACGAAAGGGGTTTTGTTCTTGATACATGGAACAATCTACAGACGAATTTAATTTGATTTTGCTCGTGAGAACTTTGAAGAACGGGGATGAGAGCTTGAGAGGTTCTTCTCCCCACGAGATCTCCTCCTCGGCCTCTCCTCCTGGTCCAGCAACTCTTGGCAACGAGCTAGGGCCGGCCATGGGGGATTTAGGAGAGTATTTACGCTTCCTATGTTTCTATTTCCTAATAGGACTCTAACTCCTATTAAATTCTGAGATTTCCTATTTAATTCCAACTTCCAAGCTTGCCATGTCCAATTTGGGTTAGGTTGGGATCCAAATTCATGGCCAACCGATTAGGGTAGGTTTAGGAATCCAATTCCATCTTAAATTAGCTATTTTAATACTTAAATACATCTTTTCTATTTAAGCAATATTTAAGTTACGAATTTAGGGTATTTTCCTATTATTTCCCTTTTAAAAATCCCTATTTTGGCCCACAAATTTCTAATGGGTCCATTTAACAAAGCCTATTACTTCTTTTCATTTAATGGGTTTTGATTTATGAGAATTTCCCCTTTTAATTTGGGAATAATAGAGTTACAAATTTTATTGTATTTTTTTTAACTTGAATTTATCCATGGGCTATGAGAGGTCCATTGGTCCCAATTCTCATGATAGATTATCAATACATATCGTTTGGAATCTACCCATAATTCCCTTTTAATTTTAATCCACTTAGTTCATATAATAATAGGTTTTCCGAATTATTCTTTAATTACATAAATTCTAAAACTTGGTCCAAATTATTTTTCTATGATCAAGTTTCTTAATGGGTCATTAGAGAATATTATTTAAGGTATAAATATTATTATTACAAAATTTTTATATGAGTTTTTACGCATGCTATAATGATGGGTATCTTTTTAACTAGTTTGATTTTTTTTATTAATTGAAAAATTTCAATTTATCTATAATTTTTAGATAATGAATTTTATGGGGTGCTACAAAGGCCAAATCTGCTTGCCTATTTCATTGTTTGGGTGTGTTTAGGACTTGGCCTCTAGGCTTGCACAACCGTGGGATATAAAAGACCCCTCTTCTTCCTCTCCCCAAGCATTAGACACTCTCCAAAGCTCAAGATTCAAGCATTGGTCAAGGAAGAAGAAGAAAGGAGGAAATTGAAGGTGAAGAAGCAATGGACCATGGTGATGCTCCCCCCTCCAAGAGACAAAGAACCAATGATTTTCTGAGATTGCACAAGGTGGTAAGACATATTTGCAGGCTAATTCAAGCTAAATTAGTGAGTTAATATGATTTATTGCATTGAATTTTCACCGTTCTTGTGTTCTTATTCTTGATGTTCTTACTGTTCTTGCTCTCTCTTTCTGTTTTTCTTTTTCTTATTCTTTTTTCTTCTTTTTATTTTTCTTCTTCTTCTTTAAACCCTCATGGCCGACCGATCTTCAACACTAAGCTCCAACGATGACCAAATCGCCTATGCATGCGCCACCCTTCACATGGCCAAATTAAACCCATAGGATTATCCACTTTTCCTGGATACTGGAAGATACATGAGATTGCAATGGCTCTAGAAATTAACCTCCTACATAAGCCTCGACATGAAAGACATCTTCTCTAAGTGGGGAATCCAAAATCTTGCCATCCATGCCAAACGCTACCATTGTCAAGTTATATTTGTATGGACATACATTGTTTCAATATGTTTTGATGATGACATAAATCATGTGTGACCTGATGATGAAGTATCTTGATGATGAACACAAGGAGTTTACTAGATTGAACTGATGTGTCGACACTTGTGACTCACATGTCGACACACATCTGTGAACATGAAGTCATGGCCTTTATCTATTAAAGAATATTTCACCTTGATTCATAAACTTTTGTTAATGATATCTAAGTTGATGATACCTGCTTGTAAGAAAATACATGATTCAAGGGAATGCACAAATACCAAGCATAGAAGAGATTCAAGAAGTTCCACAGTAGTTGTCGAGAACTACAGACTTGTCTGTCGACAACTAGAAGCAACCCATAGCAACAAGCTTTTGGAAAATCAAGTCAAGCAGTAGTTGTCGACAACCTCCTTGCATCTGTCGACAACTACTGATAGCCTTCAGCAACAAGCTTCTGGAAAAATCAAAGTGAGCAGTAGCTGTCGACAACCACCTTGCGTCTGTCGACAACCACAGTCCCAGCGCATGTGAGACACATGTGCTCTTTATTAAGGCATCCTTTTCTCGTACACACGAATCTCAATGTATGCGTGAGATAGGGACACACCTATATAAAGACTCCTTTGCCTCCTTTTCGGACTAAGGAGCCTCCACACTCTTCCCAAGGCCCAGAAGCAGCCAGAGGAAGGCTCCCCAGTGCTCTGCATAAGCTACAAGGACCAACAACCAGGAGATTTGTGTTAGGAGATCAAATTGAAGAAAATTCGTCATCAGAGCTCAAGCATCCACATCAGTTCATCTGCAATTCGAAGTCAAAAGAAGATCTGGACAAAGAACCTGGAGAATTGGATTCTCTCATCTACACTTTCTATACTTTGATTTCTTCCTTAGCACTTCAATTTGTCAATTCAAGTGTGTGTTGTTGAATTGAGAAATCCTTGTACTCAATTCACGTGTGTGTGACTTGATCTGAGGCCTTGATCATCTCAGATCGTGTGTGTGTATGATTGTATGTGTTGAACTTGCTGATAAGCAGCTTGGCGTGTGTGTGTGGCCGGTGGATGTAGGATACAAAAGTTGTGTAATCCGAACCACTTTAAATCATCGTGTTTTGTGGTTTGTTTAGCTCCATCGTTAGATGATTGATAGGCACGATTGATTTCACCTCTTTCACATTGATAATCTTGAGTTTATACCTTGCACACACAATTGTACCTAAATCGATCTGTGTTCTCACCAGATTTTCATATTCCTTTTTAATCTCAAATTTTAGTGCTGCTTAGTTTTAAATTGGTGGTAATCTATTCAACCCCCCCCCCCCTCTAGATTCCCTTTAGGACTAATTCTGCATACTTTTCAATTGGTATCAGAGCGGGTTTCTTCGATTTTACAGTGTAATTGTTTAATCTAATGATCAGGAGAGATTCTGAATGATGAATGTTAATAGGGGATTTTTAGCTGAAGGACACTCAGTGTCCAGGCCTCCATTCTTTGATGGAATTGACTATACTTACTGGAAAAATCGTATGCAGGTGTTCCTGAGAGCTCAAGACTATGAGCTGTGGAAAATTGTGAGCAAAGGTCCCTATGAGCTACCTATTGATGAGGATACTTGGACAAGGGAGCATATTCGAAGGGCAACTCTGAACTGGAGTGCCATGAATATGATACAGTGTGTTTTGCATCCAAAGAATATTCAAGAGTGTCCACATGTTCATCTGCAAAGGAGATGTGAGACAAATTGGAACTGATTTATGAAGGTACGTCTGAGGTAAGAGAAACCAAAGCTAGTATGCTTATTTCAGAATATGAAATGTTTAAAATGAAAATTGAAGAAACTACCTCAAACATGTTTGCTCGATTCATAATAATCATTAATGGCTTGAAAAGTCTTAAGAAGGAATATAGTGAGAGTGACTTAGTGAGGAAGATACTTCGGTCTCTTTCATCTGCATGGCACACTAAGGCCACTGTCATTGAAGATTTTAAAGACTTGTCAACAATGCAATTAGATGAGTTGATAGGCTCCTTGATGACCTATGAAATCAATCTGAAAAGAAAGAATCTGAGGTCATTCAGAAAAAATCAATTGCATTGAAAGTTTCAGGTAAAGCCTCATCCAGTTCTAAAATTGAAGTTGAAAAGGAAGAGAATGAAACGTCTGGTGAAAGTGATAATGATGAAATGGCCATGCTGACTAGACAATTCAAAAAATTTCTCAAATTTAGAAAGAAAGGGCAATGTAATTTCTGTTGCCCAGCTAGCAAGCCCGGGGGGGGGGGGGGTGAATGAGATTCTTAAAATATGATTATCTAAACCTGTCAACAAAAACGTTCACACAAAACACTACGTTTGACTGTTAGTGTTAGTAGTAAAGAAAACAACAATCACAAGCAAGCAATCGCACTACACAAGGATTTTATCCTGGTTCGGACCTCCTTTCCACAGGAGTCCTACGTCCAGTCCCTGAGCAACAACTCAGGATTCCACTACCCAAGGGTACAGTCCCGCTCAAGGACACTTACACATCCAGCCGCAGCTGGCCTTCTCTTCTTCACCTGAAGAGGAATACAACGCCCTGGAACCCAAGTCTTCCTTCAACACGAAGGGAATAAAACCACATGTTTCAACAGGTCCTCTCTTCACTCCGGAAGAGGAACTTCACAGCAATGTGAATAAAGGTGAAGTGCCCCTAGACCTGATTTACAACAAGTATCAGATCTGAGGCTGAGACTGAGAGAGAAGGATTCTACAAAAGCGAAGTCTCTCAGAACTCAAAAAGGCTCTCTAAAAGATTTTGACAGAAACACAGAGAGCAAGAGCTACAAGGATTGGAATGGACAGAGGCTCTTCTACTTCTAAGACTGTTTGGCTTGAACGCTTCTCTATCAAGTTGATCGTTTCAAAAGATCTTGCTCAAAAAGTCCTCTTCCAAGAGTCTTGAGTCTTGTATTTATATCTTCTCTTGAGGAAGTAGCTGTTGATATATCCGTTGTCTTTATGCTCTGGTATATGTTAGACTGCATAGTATTATAGAGCTTCCAGTCAACGGTTCTTTACGTTCCATGCATGCAAAGTGAAGATCTTTCTCGATATCCTTCATCTTCCATTTTGTCCAACGTTGTAAACGGTTGTGCTGTCAGAGACCTGCACACAATAAATGCTAAATGATAGACAGCTATGCTGTCTCTTGTTGTCAGTCAACGTCAGAATGAATATACATCAAAATAGAAATATCAATTTGTTTTCCAAAAAGATTTTTCTAAGATGCATTGTGCAGTGAAATGTTTAGTCATAATAAATGCATGGATATCAGAGAAAAGCGAGGGAAGACTTTTGATTTTCAAAATATTTGAAATATGTTTAAATAGCAAGCCGTTATAACTGATGAAATCGTTGTGAGTATGACTTATGAAATCGTTATGTGAATGAGTCGATGTTTATGTAAATCGTTGCACATGTATAAACAAATCGATGTGAACACAAATCGTTATACAATCATAACCAAATCGTTGTAGAGACAAATCGTTATGAGAGTATAAGCAAGTCGTTATAAGCAAGTCATTATAACCAAATCGTTGTTTCACTTATCGAGTCGATGTAGTAATCAAATCGTTGTTTTGCTTTATCGAATCGTTACACAGACCAAGTCGTTGTTGTGACATATCGAATCGTTATAGCAAGCAAATCGTTGTGTAACTTATCGAATCGTTATAGCAATCAAATCATTGTGTAACTTATCGAGTCGTTACAGCAAGCAAATTGTTGTGTAACTTATCGAGTCGTTATAGCAAGCAAATCGTTGTGTAACTTATCGAGTCGTTACAGCAAGCAAATCGTTGTGTAACTTATCGAATCGTTACAGCAAGCAAATCGGTGTGTAACTTATCAAGTCGTTACAGCAAGCAAATCATTGTGTAACTTATTAAGTCATTACAGCAAGCAAATCGTTGTGTAACTTATCGAGTCATTACAGCAAGCAAATCGTTGTGTAACTTATCGAGTCGTTATGAGATCGAAGTCGTTATGCTCACTTAATGAATCGTTGTGAGAGCAAATTATTATGCTCACTTGACAAATTGTTGTGAGATCGAAATCGTTATGCTCACTTAGTGAATCGTTGTGAGAACAAATCGTTATGCTCACTTGACGAATCGTTGTGGATCGAAATCGATGCAACACTTATGAAATCGTTATAAAATCGAAATCAGTATGATACTTCATCAAACCCTTGTGAAAATGAAATCGATAGTAGTGGAAATCGTTATGACTCTAATGAAATCGTTATAACACATAGGAAGTCGATGTGCACTTAGAGAAATTACATGCTCTGTACTTTCAGATGCTAAGTAATACTTACTTATTTGCTGATTCCCGCCTGATTTGTTTCCTGTGCTTAAGCTTCATAAAAACTTGTTAGATCATACTTTATTTGAGTTTTGTTAATCACCAAAATATATATAATAATTAATATTATATGGGGATGGACTGATCATCAATTTCAAAACTCTTCCTAAGAAAGATTTTTCAAACAAGTTTGACTCTAACAAAAAGAATGACATAATTGTTTGTTGTGAATGCAAAAGACAGGGGCATATGAGAGGTGAATGCCCAGAGCTCAAGAAGAAGCTGATCAAGAAGAAGTTTGCATACAAGAAGCCTCGAGCCATGATGGCTAGATGGAGTGATGAAGATGAAGATGATGATGATCAAGAGGAATCTGAAGATGAAGAAATCACATGTCTTATGGCAAGAAGTGATGACACTAGTGAGGTAAATTCCTCTTTTGAAAGCTATACTATTGAAGAGTGAGAAGAGGCTTACACTGTACTGTTCAAAAAATTTTGCGAATATTGCTCTGCAAATAAGGCCTTAAAGAAGAAAATCAATAATCTTGTGCATAACTCAAATGTAGATGAACAAATTGAGTTTCTGAACAGAGAAGTGAATCTATTGAAAAATGAAAAAGAAAATTTCCATGTTGAACTTGATTGTGTGAAAAATAAACTTCAGGAGAGCGAAAAGGAAAAATAAGTTCTAAATGAATCTTGTGAAAAACTTCAAAATGAGAATCAAGAAATTTAGAAGAAAATGGAAGAAGTACAAAAAGAACTGAAAGATAAGAAGGACTTTATCAAGATTTGTGAAAGGCAAAGAAAATTTTGATGATGTGTTAAGAGTCAGAACAAACACAACGAAACATGGATTGAGATTCCAAAATGAAAAACATAAGAATTTGGACAAACACTGATTAAATCATTTATTCAGAACAAGTCAACTGCAAATAAGTAAGTTATCTCGAAAATAAAGATTTGAATGAAAAGAAAACCTAGCAAAAGAATTGGACTTGTCGACAAGTGAGATTGTTTGTCGACAAGTATGCACATCAGAATTTTAATTGTCGACAGATCAAGACTAACAAGGCATTATGGTGAACAAAAATGCAAATCAATAGAAATCCATATATGCAGAACAACAACAAGAAAATCTCAAAAAATCAACATGTGACTATTGCAAAAAACTTGGCCACACTAAGTTACATTGTTGGCATATTGAGTATGATAAAATGCAAACAAATGTGGATACCTAAGCATTTACTTTCTAGTGTGGATGAAAGCATGGGACCCAGAGTAATTTGGGTACCAAAATTCCTCTTCTGATTTGTTTTTGTAGGAATGCCTAGCATCCCAGAATCAAAACAAGTGGTACTTGGACAGTAGCTGCTCAAGGCACATGACAAAAGATAAAAAGGAATTTTGCTTTCATATGCTTGTTCCAACAATTTTAAACTATTTCAAATGGATGTAAAAATTACTTTTCTGAATGAATACATTAAAGAAGAAGTTTTTGTTGCACAGCCATCCGGTTTTGAAATTCCTGATAAACATAACCATGTATACAAATTACATAAAGCACTTTATGGTTTGAAGCAGGCACTAAGGGCATGGTATGATAGACTGAGAACTTCCTAGTAAGTAAAAATTATTCCAGAGGTAAAGTGGATCAAACTCATTTCACAAAATATGTCCACAATCATATCATTGTTGTTCAAGTATATGTGGATGACATAATCTTTGGCTCCACTAATTCTTCACAGTGTGAAGAATTTTCTAAACATATGCACAGTGAATTTGAAATGAGTCTTATGGGAGAATTGCAATTTTTCCTTGACTTGTAGGTTAAACAATTTGAAGATGGATTTTTCATCAATCAAGAAAAATATGTCAAGGAATTACTGAAAAGATTTCAGTTTGAGCAAGCCAAGCCAGCATCTACACCGATGAGCACAAGCATAAAAATGGAAAGTGATGAGAAAGGTAAATTGGTAGATGCAAAACAATACAGAGGTATGATAGGCTCTCTCCTATATCTTATTGCAAGTAGACATGATATACAATTTAGTGTGTGTCTTTGTGCTAGATTTCAATCTACTCCTAGAGAAAGCCATTTACTTGCAGTTAAGAGAATTTTTAGATATGTCTCTAGTTCATGTGATTTAGGGTTATGGTATCCTGCTGGTTACAACATTGATTTGATTTCTTACTCAGATGCTGACTATGCTGAATCTAAAATTGATAGGAAAAGCACTAGTAGATTTTATTAATTTCTAGGAGGTTGCATGGTATCGTGGGCATCCAAGAAGCAACACTCAGTTGCACTTTCCATTGCAGAAGCAGAATATGTTACTGCAGGGAGCTATGCAACTCAAGTGTTGTGGATCAAAAGTCAGTTGTTTGATTACAACATTGGCATTGGATGCACACCTATCCTATGTGACAACACAAGTGCTATCAATTTTTCTAAAAACCCAATTCAACATTCAAGATCTAAACACATTGAAATAAGACATTATTTTCTAAGAGATGAAGTTGAAAACAAAAACATTGAATTAAAATTTATTCCAACAGAAAAACAAGTGGCTGACATCTTTACAAAACCCTTGGCAGAGGATAGATTCATTTGTTTAAGAAGAGAGCTTGGCATTTGCAAAATGAATTGAAATTCTCCTTGGAAACTGCAAATAATATGACCTCTTATGCAATGACTATGTGGTATATCAAATGGTGACATGTGGAAGGACAAGTCAAGCTTGTCTGGAAACTATCATTATGCGTGAGAAAAATCCTCTGCCAAGTATCAATAGTCCTTTCTTGCATAAAGGTCATCAAATCACAACTTTTGATTTTAATAATTTCTCTTTTGAATAAAGTGTCTATTTATGTACATTTGTTCATGCCCATGATTTTATGTGCATATTATTAGGCATAAAATTTTTGTATTGCTTGAAGATCATTTTATATCTTGCACATATTAAGGGGGAGTGAGTCACAAGAGTCCTTGAGTGAGGTTCTTGAGAATCAAATTTTATTGTCTATCATGTCGACAATCTCCGTGATGTGTCGACATACAATCTTCTTTTGATTGAATCGGTTCTATCTCTACAGTGGTTGTCGACAAGCTTCAAATCTTGTTGTCGACAGATCTTCTTTTCCAGGATTCATTGGTTCTTTATTTCAAATCTTCTTGTCAACACATGTCCTCTGATTGTCGACCAATACTTTGAAAATTCATGTCCTGGATTCCTCATCATCCAACATTCTTAGACATACTTTGTTGAAACTCTATCTTGAATGAGATTATTCATTACATCTTTAAGGGGGAGAACTGAAAACTTATACTCTTCACAACTTTTCATAATCAAATGGTAGAAAAGGCATTCAATTAATCACAATGATTTTGAAATAATAATCTGTAAATGAGTCAATGGATGTATCATCTAGAAAACACTGAACAAATCTAATTTCTTAAAATGACTTCATTGAGTAATATTTTTGTGGATGACCTTATATCTGAAATGCTTTGATAAGTAAGAAGACTCTTGATATTAATATTCTGAATTTGCCTTTGATCTCAAACATTCATTGAACTTAAAAAAAGAAGAAGGAGAAAAGCTACCTATTACATAAAATCATTAAAAAAAAAGGAGGCAGAGCAATGATGGTTAACATACTGAGTAACCGGAGACATTGACATCACAAATGTCTATCTCCGCATCAAAAAGTCAAATTGTCACCTCTATTCATGGTATGATAGTTAACTACACTGAGAAACTGGGGGTATAGGCATCACAAATGTCTGCCTTCATGTAACGCCCCGATGCGGAATATCGGAGTGGAATTACAGTTATTAAATAGTACAGAGCGACAAAATAAATGACAAACCATTGCTCATTTTGAATAATATCAAATAACCTCCAATTTCATTAATAATCCATCAACTAACTATTACAGCAATCCATCAGAGCCATAACTAGGGCCCAGAGTACTTTATTGAAAATCAACTAAGAGCTAACTGACTCATATCTATACTAGTTAACTACTAAAACAGTGGTTGCTGAAATGGGTCACTCTTGAACTTCATCCTTAGTCCCCTCCTCGTGAGTGTGGTCATCATCCGACTCACCTGAACACATGAAATAAAAATACACAGGATGAGCAAATAACGCCCAGTAGACTTAATATCTCATGAGAACAAGCATGCTTTAAATAGTTAATGTTTTGAATGGCATAATATCTAGAGAGAATAGTCATGTATAGCAAGTAACGATAACAAGAGAACGATGACACTAGTACAGGGAAAATAGCACAACGAGAACGTTAATAGAATGGCCATGTAACGATAATAGCACATAACGATAGCACTTATATAGCACTTGACTAGCTTGCACTTGCATTGATAGCACTTTGATTGTCATAGATTAATCTAGATAGTATAATGGCACTGGATGCATGCCATACACATCCTTGATCATTTTAACTCCCATGAGCACTGGCACTTTTCGGGCGCTCCTCCCAGGACCAGACCGGGCCCTATTGCACTGGCATTAGTCATTTCTTTATCTTAGACAATCACACGAATGGCCAAGAGAGTACCAAGAAAAGATGAGAGTAGTAGACGAAATAGATGAGAGTGTAGAGAGAACGTGAACAGATGAGAGGAAATAGATAGTAGACGAGATAGGGACAATATCGTAAAACAACGTAACACTGATAGTAACAGTTACGCGGCACCAGGTCGGGTACCGGCAGTCTGGTAGAAGTCACAACCGCCCACTAGCCGTGCCGTGAACACGAGCCTGGTGGTCCGGCGTGATCACAAGATAAGAAGAGAACACACTAAGGCCATGGATCGTATTGATCCCTAAGGGTGTAACGGGCATTAGGGTACAACCAGCTCGTCGGCTAAGGACGTGCGCTAAAGCCAAGAAGACTTACGGAGGCCTTGACAAGGAGTCCCTGGTCCAGTCAGGAGTCGTCCCGGTGGAGAGGTGGTCCATGCCAAGAAAAGTGTGTAGAAACTGATCCGTCGTGCCTCGAGTGCTCGAAGGCCGAGGAAAAACAGCGACGGTGTGTAAAGCGCACGAGAAAACGAAGACAAGTGTAATTATTTAAAAATAGGAAATTTAGTAATTTATTTCACTAAATTACCAGATACATTATTGCGTAATTTAATAGGGTTTAATGGCAAACATGATGGTTATGTGTGTGCAAGTGTAGATGAAACAAAAGAACAAGTAGGATTGTGCATAATAGCTTTTAGATTAATTAATTCCACGTAATAATGCTCATTAATAATTAACAGTTCAGAATTATACATGACAGTACTCAATTTGGGTTAAACATGATTTAATAAACATGTATGGCAGGGTTAAATGGGAAAAATTAGGATTCTGGCCGTTCTGTTGTTGTTGCGACACCCAGGGCTGGCGCGATTAGGTCGTGACAATACGGGCCGACGCGATCAGGAATCAGGTCGCGACAATACGGGCCGGCGTGATTAGGAATCAGGTCGCGACGTGTCTAAGCGTCGCGTTCAGTTCAGGTCGCGACGACCGAGTCTGGCGCAATATGGTCGCGACGCACGGACAGGCCGCGACAAGCTGAACCGGACAGTGGGGTGACCCGAGGGTCAGGTCGCGACCAGTTGACCCGTCGCGTTCAGGACGCAACGGATCCCTGTGTTATGACCCCCTCTGATATCACGACCTATCGGGCCGTCGCGACATCAAAAAGTGGCCCGATCCCAGATAAAGGGGTTTTCCCTTTTTTTCCAGGTGGGTCTACATGATACATGGCACTTAAAAATTTGATAAGCAATCGCACAGTGATCCAAAAAGCATGAAACCAATTTTAAATGAGAGTAGACATGGAGGTCTATCACTGGTCATGATGAATTAGGAAATAGTCATGTATAGAGCATGCTTTGACTAGGTTATTTTTCGTTAACCTAAACATGCACAGGTCTAGGAAATGATTTAATTCATAAGGCATGCTCAATGGAATTTAGGCAAACTAGGCTCGTTAGAACCCTAACAACATGCAGTATTTATGGTAATTTTATCAAGGTATGAGCATGAGTAGATTCGAGGTTACAAGCAAAACATGAAGGATTCGGGCAAGAAATGTCAACAGAGATTTGGGCATTTAATTCGCCCTCATGCAAGAACGAAAAAGGGTGAAACAAGAGGGCTTTTGAAAGGGATCATGAAGACTACCTAGGGTAATTTTTACACGAATTTAGCTTGAGATATTGCCTACCTTTTGTTGAAGTAATGAAAAGCTAGGGTTTTGGACGAAATGAAGAAGAAATCCAAGCTTCAAGCCCTTCTCCTCCAAGCTCCCACGTCCAAATCACCTCCCCTTCATCTCCCAAGGGTCTAAACACGCAAATGAGGGTTGATAGGGCCAAATTAGGGTGTTTTGATGGCTAATAGAGTCCTAACCATTCTAAGAGTCCTCCCTTTCCTTAAACTCCGAATTTCCTTATTTATCCCCTTTTTCTTACCTTTATCTACCCAATAGGATAGGGGAGAGGTCCAATTTCATGGCCAAGGGTTTAGGTTGAGGTAAGGACTCTTGTTTTGGATAATTATGGTTTATTTAACACTTATCTTACCCCTTTTATAATTATGATTATTTTAAATACGAATTTCACATAATTACCTCCCATCTCATGATGGGCTCTTCACATTTAGGCCCATTCTTTCATACTTGGGTCATATATACAACCCATTTTTATTTTAACTAATTGGGTTAGGATTTAAATTTCTTTTTATTTCACTTATTCCTCATTTATTCAAATTAAATCTATTTATCCCATTTATTAAATTGAAATTTTTATTTTATTTTGAATTTAAAAATCAAGGTTGCTACATCCTCCCCCTCTTAAAAGAATTTGGTCCCCAAATTCATATGATCGTAAGAGGAAGAATGACTTACTGAACAATTCGGGGTAATTCTGTCACATGGTTGCTTCGGGTTCCCACGTGGCTTCTTCAACTTCGTGATTCCTCCATAGTATCTTGACCACAGGTATAGATCGATTCCGAAGCTGTTGCATCTTCTTGTCCAAAATCTTCACTGGCCTTTCTTCATAGGTCATATCTTTGTTCAAAATGATATCATCATAGCTGATTATGTGTGACGGGTCATACACGTATTTCCTCAGCATTGACACATGAAATACGTTGTGTATGGTGGAGAACTAGGGAGGTAGTGCTAGTCGGTACGCCACCTCGCCAACTCTATCCAACACTTCAAATGGACCTATGAATCGCGGTCTTAGCTTGCCTTTCATCCCAAACCTTTGAAATCCTCCGGTCGGGAATACCTTCAGCATCACATGGTCTCCGATTTGAAATTCCAAGTCCCTTCTTCTTTTATCAACATAGCTCTTCTGCCTGGACTGAGCTACCTTAATCCTGTCTCGGATAATCTGTATATCCCTACTAGTGCTCTGCACCATGTCTGGTCCCAGCCATTGCTGTTCACCTACTTCATTCCAACACACTGGTGATCTACAGCTTCTGCCGTACAACGCTTCAAATGGTTCCATCTTAATGCTCGCCTGATAGCTGTTGTTGTAGGCAAATTCAATCAAGGATAACTGCTCATTCCAATACCCCTCAAAATCTATAGTGCAAGCTCGCAGCATGTCTTCCACTATCTGGTTTGTCCTTTCTGTCTGTCCATTCGTCTGTGGGTAGAAGGCAGTGCTGAAATTGAGTTTCGTGCCCAATGCAGTCTGAAGTCCCTTCCAGAACCTAGATGTGAATCTGGGATCACGGTCTGAGACAATGGACACGGGGACTCCATGTAATCTTACTACTTCCTTTACATACAGTGCTGCAAGTACATCCACACTGTTGGTTAACTGCCATCGACTCCCTTAGGGAATCGCTGCCACTATGCTGTTATGGGGCAGCATAGTGACATTGGGGCTGGCACCCAACCCGCCGCAGGGGTAAGACCCTGTGCGAAGCCCCTCATGCTGACCACAACATTGACGTGGTGCTTTGCGCTTACGCCTTAAAGATTTGGCTACCGCCTTCACTACCAGCTCAAGCTTTTGGTGCAACGGTAAGGGGCTCGGTTCAACAAGTGGTATCAGAGCGAGGTTGCGGGTTCGATTCCCCCGGGTGCCGCTGGGGGGGGGGGGGGAGTTTGTTGGTTAATTGCCATCGACTCCCTTAGGGAATCGCTGCCACTATGCTGTTATGGGGCAGCATAGTGACATCGGGGCTGGCAACCCAACCCGCCGTAGGGGTAAAACCCTGTGCGAAACCCCTCATGCCGACCACATCGTTAACGTGGTGCTTTGTGCTTCCGCCTTAAAGATTTGGCTACCGCCTTCACTACCAGCTCGAGCTTTTGGTGCAACGGTAAGGGGCTCGGTCCAACACACACTCCATGTACTTTTGATTGCTAGGAAATGTGCGGACTTAGTCAAACGGTCCACAATAACCCATATAGCATCGAGTCCACCACGAGTTCGGGGTAAACCCATGATGAAATCCATGCCGATGCTTTCCCACTTCCACTCGGGTATGTCTAGGGGTCTGAGTACACCCGTAGGACGAAGATGTTCAGCTTTTATCTGTTGACAGGTGAGGCAGTGTGCGGCATGCTCAGCCACCTCACGCTTCATGTTTGGCCACCAAAATGACCTTTTCATGTCCTGGTACATTTTGGTTGTGCCTGGATGAATGGTATACTTGGTCTTGTGGGCTTCATCCATTAGCTTTCTCTTCAGCTCTTCATTGTTAGGCACGCATGTCCTGGCTTGAATAGTATTCTTCCAACCTCAGCGATGGAGAAGTCCAGCTTGTCAGTTATGGTCTCCCTGACTCTGACTAGGAATGGATCATTAGCCTGCTGCTCTCTGATCTCGACAAGGATGTGGAGTTGAGCTCTAAGATTAGCCATTATCATCTTATCACTTGTCTTCTCGATGTTCAGATCCAGACTGGCGAACTATTCTAACAATTGCATCTCGCCCATGACTAAACATGATAATGACGCTACTGGCTTTCTACTAAGTGCATCAGCTAATGCATTACCTTTGCCTGGGTGATATTGAATGTTGAAATCAAAGTCCTTTAGATACTCCAGCCATCTCCTTTGTCTCATATTTAGCTCTTTCTGAGAGAACAAGTACTTCAGGCTCTTGTGGTCGGAGTAGACAATGAACTGTTCTCCATATAGGTAATGCCTCCATATTTTGAGTGCAAATACCACTGCTGCTAATTCTAAGTCAAGGATAGGATAATTGACTTCTTGTGGCTTCAACTGCCTTGAAGAATAAGCTATGACCTTCTCATTCTGCATTAGCACACAGCCTAGACCAATGCCAGAAGCATCAGTGTAGATTGAGAATCCTTCACCCTCGACTGGCAACGTGAGGACAGGTGCAGAAGTCAACAATTGCTTAAGTGTCTGAAAGCTCTTCTCGCACTCTTTGCTCCAGACATATGGGTTCTCTTTTCGCGTAAGGCGCGTAAGAGGTACAGCTATCTTGAAGAAGTCTTTAATGAACCGTCTGTAGTAACCAGCAGTCCAAGAAAGCTCCTGATTTTAGTGACATTGGTCGGCCTTTCCCAGTTGAGTACAGCTTCTATCTTGGAAGGATTGACAGCGATACCATCCTTGAATATAATGTGGGCCAGAAATGACACCTCCTCGAGCCAGAATTCCCACTTGCTCAATTTGGCGTAGAGTTGGTTGTCCCGCAAGATCTGCAGAGCGATCCTTAGATGCTCTTCATGCTCTTCCTTGGTCTTTGAGTAAATGAGAATATCATCAATCAATACCATGACGAATTTGTCGAGGTAGGGCTGATAGACGCTATTCATTAATTGCATAAAAGCTGCAGGAGCATTGGTTAGTCTAAAAGGCATGACTACAAATTCATAATGACCGTACCTGCTCCAGAAAGCTATCTTGTAAATGTCCGCATCTTTAATCCTCATATGATGATATCCCGATCTAAGGTCAATCTTAGAAAAATACTTTGGTCCTGATATCTGATCAAACAATTCATCAACACGTGGCAGAGGTTACTTGTTCTTGATAGTGAGAGTATTCAACTACCTGTAGTCGATGCATAATCTCATGGATCCGTCCTTCTTCTTGAAGAACAGCACTGGCGCTTCCCAAGGAGAAGTACTTGGTCGGATAAATCCCTTTTCCAACAGTTCCATCAATTGCTCCTTTAATTCTTTTAATTCAGCGGGGGACATCCTGTAGGGTTGCCGTGATAACGGTGCAGCTCTAGGTATGAGATCAATTGAGAAATTGACATCTCTTTTAGGTGGTATGCCTGGCAGCTCATCGGAAACACATCGGGATATTCTTGCACTATATGAATGTCTGTTATCTTAGTTGCTTTCTTCTCAACTACAATTGCGGCAAGAAATGCCACACAGCCCTTTCTTATCATGTTTTGTGCTTTGATGGCAGAGACGAGAGACAAGTGCCTCTTGTGTCTACGTCCCGTGAAGGTCAATTTAGGGAATTTACTAAAGGAAATTTTCCCTCTTCTACAATCCATGATAGCCCCATACGTGGATAGCCAATCGGCTCCCAATATGACATCGTAGCCCTCCATGGGCATATAGATCAAGTCTGCCCTAAGATTGAGTTCGCCAATCTTAACATCAGCTAATGGAAAATATTTATTCAATTGAGCCTTTTCTCCCAGTGGTGTTGTGATAGGTAATTCAAATTGCATAGATACAGGTTTTTCAGTTAATGTATCAGCAAATGCTTGTGATATGAACGAATGTGTTGCGCCAGTATCAAACAAAACAAATGCTGATTGAGAAAAGACCGGTAAGGTACCTTCGACGACTCCACCCTCCTCGGTGGTTTCCACCTCTTCCAAGGCCTGCAATTGACCGGGCTTTCTCTGTCCCACAGGACGCTTCTCATTCTCCTTCAGCAATGGACATTCGGGAATCCGATGATCTCGACTCCCACAACGAAGGCATGCACCTGCCTTCCTCCAGCACTCTTCTGCAGTGTGACCCAGCTTGTCACAGTGCTTGCATCTCGGTTTGTTGTTTGGGGTAGTAGGAGTGGGGACTTTAGGTTTCCTCTCCCGGCTTGTTCCATCGGTGATACTTAATGGCCATTTCTTGCCATTAGTAGGCTTGTTCGGTGCTCCGGATGTCTGCTCCTTCTTGACCATTCTGCCCTTGATGCGATCAGTGAGATTGGTCGCATCTTCTAGTAGTTGTGCCCTTCTAACCATTTCTGGATAAGTTTGAATGTCCATAGGTGCCATTTGTGTGATATACGTGGCCTGAGCCCATTAAGAAAGCGCTTTGCCTTCATTCTTTCAGTGCCTACCAGGTGATTGGCATAGCGTGCCAACCGAGAAAACTGAGCTTCATACTCAGCAACAGTGAGATTCCTCTGCTTGAGGGCTGCAAATTCTGAGGCTTTCCTTTCTTGGACTTGTTCTGAAAAATACTTGGAGTTGTAATGCTCCTTGAACTCATTCCATGTGAATTGTGCATCTGCTCTTGTAAGCTTCAATGGACTCCCACCACGCACGGGCGTCCCTTTCAAGCTAGAATGTTGCTAGTAATAGCTTGTCACCATCCGCACACTGCATAACGTGGAAAATGCGTTCAATCTCTTTCAGCCAATTCTCTGCCTCGTCAGGGTCAGTGGTCCCACTGAATCGAGGCGGGTTCAAGTTGTGGAAATTCTGGTGCAAGTCTCCAGCACCACGGTTATTATTGTTATTAGCTCCAGCAGCCTAGAGTAATGCCTGTGTAAGCTGCTGTATGGTTTGCTGCATGTCACGGAGTTGAGCACGCTCCGCTGCCATTGTTGTGATTTAAGTTCCTTCAAAAGAGAATATACATATAAGATAATGAGTTTGCACTAAGTTTGTGTGTGAGTTCATTTTATCTTATTACCCTTGGTTCTACCCATCTCACATAGGTACGGAATTAGACTCTAAGTCAAGGCAGGTCAAACCTAGATCATCCTATACTTAAGAATAACCTAGGCTCTGATACCACAAAACTATAACGCCCCGACGCAGAATATCGGAGCGAAATTACAGTTATTAAATAGTACAGAGCGGGAAAATAAATGACAAACCATTGCTCATTTAGAATAACATCAAATAACCTCCAATTTCATTAATAATCCATCAACTAACTATTACATCAATCCATCAGAGCCATAACTAGGGCCCAGAGTACTTTATTGAAAATCAACTAAGAGCTAACTGACTCATATCCATACTAGTTAACTACTAAAACAGTGGTTGCTGAAACGGGTCACTCTTGAACTTCGTCCTCAGTCCCCTCCTCGTAAGTGTGGTCATCATCCGACTCACCTGAACACATGAAATAAAAATACACAGGATGAGTGAATAACGCCCAGTAGGACTTAATATCTCATGAGAACAAGCATGCTTTAAATAGTTAATGTTTTGAATGGCATGATATCTAGAGAGAATAGTCATGTATAGCTAGTAATGATAACAAGAGAACGATGGCACTTGTCACGCCCCGACGCGGAATATCGGAACGCGAGGCAGTTGCAAGAAAAGGGTATAGAGCGAGTACTAGACATCAAACCATTTCAAAATGAATAATACTAAAGCAAATTCATTTATTAATATCTCTCCAATGTCTAGTTACAACCACAAATATCAGAGCCAATCTATGGGGCCCGATTACATTGGAATAAAGCAAAAGACTAAACTTCAAACCTAACTACTACATCGCTAAACATAGCAATAGGACACTAGGGTACTCATGACATCACTCCAGGTCGTTCCCATCCTCTTGAGTGTATGGTTCATCCTCGGTCTCACCTGAGAACACAACGACAAATAATGTAGGGTAAGCGAACATCGCCCAGTAGGACTTAAATCTCAGGCTCAAGCAGGGTTTAAGTAATTAATGCATTAAAGGCAGAGTAACTAATGATAGAACGGAAGAGAGTGTCAAGTAAAAATATAGCAGGACAATATGTGAACGAAATAACAAGACTTTCCAAACATAGACTTACCAAGAATAGCACAAGTGTCGGGAATAGCACAATAATAGCAAGATAGCACAATGTCAAGTATAGCAAGATGGCCATAGTACAGATAGCACAACGAGTATAGCATAGCACAACGAGTATAGCATAGCACTTTGTCGTCAAAGGACAACGCGAGAACATAGCACTTTTGATTGTCATTTAGATAGTCAAGATAGATAGCACTTGAGTGTAATGTCAAACACTCTGATCATTTAACTCCCATGGGCACTAGCACTTTCGGGCGCACATCCCAGGACCAGATCGGGCCCTTTATATATTGCCAGGCATTAGTTATATTGTTTATCTTTAGACAATCAGTCAATGGCTAATATAGAGTACCAAGAAGTAGATGAGAGCACTAGATGAATAGACGAGATAGTAGAGTGAACGTGAATAGATGAGCGAGTAGAGTATAGATGAGAGTTAGTGGACCTTGCACATGAAATGTCGAGTAACGAGCGATAGTAACCATTGCACAACACGCGCACATGGTGTTGGCAGTCAGGCGGAACTCACGACCTTACCACTGGCCATGTTAAGCACAGGTCCAGAGGTCCGGCATGATTCAAGACGAGAGTGAATTTCTAATAGCCGTTTGGACCATATTGATCCCTAATGGGTGTAACAGGTGTTAGGGTACAACCGGCTCGTCGACCATGTGGGAATCCATGGACAGAGGAGACTTACGGAGGCCTTGAACAAAGACTTACTAGTCCGACAGAAGGAGTATCCGACGGAGAGTTCGTCCAAGTCAAGAAGAGTGTATATAGAAACAAGTGCTCGACGTTCTAGAGGAGTTCTAGAACAGTGGAGCGTCGATATCGGTATTCCCAAAACATCGCGAGAAACGATAGACAAGTATAGGGTAATTTAATTACATAAATTACCAGATGTATTATGAAATAGTTTCATGCCAAATTATGCCATAATTGGATGGTTCAAAGTGTGTGTAAGTGTCATGAAATTTTAGATAGAAAAGATCATGTGCATGTATTTTAATCATACATAAATATTTAATTTATAACAAGAGTTATTTTCGGGATGTATGACTGTTAAACAAGAGTGCAAACACTGTAGGTAATCAGGCATTTGCTGAGACAGGGGGTTTTATGCAAAAAGAACCCAGATCGCGACGTACACTGATGAGGGTCGCGACGGGGTCAACTGAGATCGCGACGGGTGCTTGTACGGGTCGTGACAGGCTTAGTCAGGTCGGGCAGCAGATCACGACGACAGGTCCTGTCGCGATCAGGTCGCGACAGAGGGCGCTGTCGCGATGACCCTTGTGAATGCGGCCTATCGGGCCGTCGCGTTCACAGGGTCTGCGCCCGGGTCCGACAGGGAAAGGACATTACCTTGGATTGCGGGCCAGAACTTACCCTATTTGACACAGGGTGGTTCAGAAAATCACAAATAATTGTATAGTCAACGAAAAATCATGAAACCATTTGCAAAAAGACCTAGACATGCATGGGTACTTACAATAAATAGGAATTGGAAAACAATCAGGGTTTAGACATGTTTTGAACACGAGTATTCATGATGAACATGAAACAGTACATAGTTGAGATCAACGATTAAATTCGCAAGATAGGATGAATCAAATTTAGGGCTTTTAGGGGCAAAAGATGCCTAACATGCATCAGTTCCTACAGTAAAAATCTCATGGCATGGGGTTGAGTATACAAGGAGATCAAGAATTAAGAAGAGGGTTCGGGGTCATGTAAGTTGCAGAACATGAAAAATCAAGAACGACAGATATGCTCGATGGAAAATTATGAAACCAAAGGGCTTTTGTTCTTGATAGAAGAGACATCCTACAGAAAAAGTTTCATGGTTTATGCTTGTGAGAATGCCTACCTTTGATCGTTTTCCTCTTCTAGGGTTAAGACTTGAAGAACTCGGGGAAGAACTTGAGAGATCCTTCCTCTCCACGAATTCTCCTCCTCTTGGCCTCTCCTCTTGGTCCAGGAACCTCTTGGCACGAGCTAAGGCCGGCCATGAGGGTTTAAGAGAAGTATTTAAGCTTCTCCCTATTCCCTTTCCTAGTTTAAGCCTAACTCCTATTAAATTCCGAATTTCCTATTTTCCTCTCCCCTTTTAAGCAAAAGATCTCCTATTTGGGTTGGGAGAGAGGGAATTTCATGGCCAATCAATTGGGGTAAGTTTAGGAATCCAAACTAGCTATTTAATGCATTAAATATCTCTTTTCTATTTTAGTAATATTTTAGTTACGAATTTTGGGTATTTCTCTATTATTCCCCTTCTTAAAATTTCTATTTTAGCCCACTCATTTCTAATGGGTCAATATAGCAAAGCCCATTACTCCTTTTCTTTTAATGGGTTTTATTTAATTCTCTCTTATTTGATTTCCTAGTTGATTTAATCCATCTTCCTTTTATTTGATTTTCTAATTAAATAATATAAATATTTAATTTTTTCCCATAAATTTAGGGTTGCTACAGCACTAGTACAGGGAAAATAGCACAACAAGAACGTTAATAGAATGGCCATTTAACGATAATAGCACGTAACGATAGCACTTGACTAGCTTGCACTTGTATTGATAGCACTTTGATTGTCATAGATTAATCTAGATAGTATAATGGCACTGGATGCATGCCATACACATCCTTGATCATTTTAACTCCCATGGGCACTGGCACTTTTCGGGCGCTCCTCCCAGGACCAGATCGGGCCCTATTGCACTGGCATTAGTCATTTCTTTATCTTAGACAATCACACGAATGGCCAAGAGAGTACCAAGAAAAGATAAGAGTAGTAGACGAAATAGATGAGAGTGTAGAGAGAACGTGAACAGATGAGAGGATATAGATAGTAGACGAGATAGGGACAATATCGTAAAACAATGTAACACTGATAGTAACAGTTGCGCGGCACCAGGTCGGATACCGGCAGTCTGGTAAAAGTCACAACCGCCCACTAGCCGTGTCATGAACACGAGCTTGGTGGTCCGGTGTGGTCACAAGATAAGGAGAGAACACACTAAGGCCATGGATCGTACTGATCCCTAAGGGTGTAACCGGTATTAGGGTACAACCAGCTGATCGGCTAAGGACGTGCGCCAAAGCCAAGAAGACTTACGGACGCCTTGACAAGGAGTCCCTAGTCCAGTCATGAGTCTTCCCGGTGGAGAGGTGGTCCATGCCAAGAAAAATGTGTAGAAACTGGTCCGTCGTGCCTCGAGTGCTCGAAGGCTGAGGAAAAACGGCGACGGTGTGTAAAGCGCGCGAGAAAACGAAGACAAGTGTAATTATTTAAAAATAGGGAATTTAGTAATTTATTTCGCTAAATTACCAGATACATTATTGCTTAATTTAATAGGGTTTAATGGTAAACATGATGGTTATGTGTGTGCAAGTGTAGATGAATCAAAAGAACAAGTAGGATTGTGCATAATAGCTTTTAGCTTAATTAATTCCATGTAATAATGCTCATTAATAATTAACAGTTTGGAATTATACATGAGAATACTCAATTTGGGTTAAACATGATTTAATAAACATGTATGACATGGTTAAATGGGAAAAATCAGGATTCTGGCCGTTCTGTTGCTGTTGCGACACCTAGGGCTGGCGCGATCAGGTCGCGACAATACGGGCCGGCGGGATCAGGAATCAGGTCGTGACAATAAGGACCGACGCGATCAGGAATCAGGTCGCGACGTGTCTAAGCGTCGCGTTCAGTTCAGGTTGCGACGACCGAGTCCGGCGTGATATGGTCGCGATGCACGGACAGGCCGCGACAAGCTGAACCAGACAGTGGGGTGACCCGAGGGTCAGGTCACGATCGGTCGACCCGTCAGGTTCAGGACACGACAAATCCTTGTGTCACGACCCCCTCTGATATCGCGACCTATCGGGCCGTCGCGACATCAGAAAGTGGCCCGATCCCAGATAAAGGGGTTTTGCCCTTTTTTTCCAGGTGGGTCTACATGATATAGGGCACTTAAAAATTCGATAAGAAATCGCACAGTGATCCAAAAAGCATGAAACCAATTTTAAATGAGAGTAGACATGGAGGTCTATCACTGGTCACGATGAATTAGGAAATAGTCATGTATAGAGCATGCTTTGACTAGGTTATTTTTTGTTAACCTAAACATGCACAGGTCTAGGAAATGATTTAATTCGTAAGGCATGCTTAATGGAATTTGGGCAAACTGGGCTCGTTAGAACCCTAACAACATAAAGTATTTATGGTAATTTTATCAAGGTATGAGCATGAGTAGATTCGAGGTTACAAGCAAAACATGAAGGTTCGGGCAAGACGTGTCAATAGAGATTTGGGCATTTAATTCGCCCTCATGCAAGAACGAAAAAGGGCAAAACAAGAGGGCTTTTGAAAGGGATCATGAAGACTACCTAGGGTAATTTTTACACGAATTTAGCTTGAGATATTGCCTACCTTTTGTTGAAGTAATGAAAAGCTAGGGTTTTGGACAAAATGAAGAAGAAATCCAAGCTTCAAGCCCTTCTCCTCCAAGCTCCCACGTCCAAATCGCCTCCCCTTCGTCTCCCAAGGGTCTCAGCATGCAAATGAGGGTTGATAGAGCCGAATTAGGGTGTTTTGATGGCTAATAGAGTCCTAACCGTTCTAAGAGTCATCCCTTTCCTTAAACTCCGAATTTCCTTATTTATCCCCTTTTTCTTGCCTTTATCTACCCATTAGGATAGGGGAGAGGTCCAATTTCATGGCCAAGGGTTTAGGTTGAGGTAAGGACTCTTGTTTTGGATAATTATGGTTTATTTAACACTTATCTTACCCTTTTTATAATTATGATTATTTTAAATGCGAATTTCACATAATTACCTCCCATCTCATGATGGGCTCTTCACATTTGGGCCCATTCTTTCATGCTTGGGTCATATATACAACCCATTTTTATTTTAACTAATTGGGTTAGGATTTAAATTTCCTTTTATTTCACTTATTCCTCATTTATTCAAATTAAATCTATTTATCCCATTTATTAAATTGAAAAATTTTATTTTATTTTGAATTTAAAATCAAGGTTGCTACACTTCACGTCAAAATGTGTATACAAAACTGAATTACCACTTACCCTATAGAAAAATAAAATAAAAAATCTGAAATAGTGAAATAGAGTGCAGCCTTCTTTCATTCAATCAAGTTCACTCTTAATGTTTTCTGTTAAATACTAATTTGAATATTCATTTCCAGTGTCGACTGAACTTCACATCATAATGACATAAGTGATTCTTCAACAAAGATATGATTCAATGAGTTATTTTACATAAATCTGTTTTGTAAGGTGCATTCTTTTTGCTACATTAACCAAGACTCCTAGAATATTATCTCCAAATCATTGTGTAAAAATGAAATACAGTACTATCATTGAATATGACATTTTGTAATGAGTGTATCACACTATTCTCTCTCTCAAATTTGTATTGAACACTCATTCTCATCTTGTACTGATCATAAAGCCAGTTCTGTGCATTTTCTCTCAGTGGTTGTCGACAGACGACCAGGTTGTCGACAACTGGAACCCAGTTCCACTCAGATCTTGAACCGGTTCACATTTCATCTGGTTTTCTTGTGTTGGTTCACTTTAAAAGGGTTTTAAATAACCCTTGTTGTCGACACACACCTCTTCACCCCTTCATCTTCCACCAACAACTGCCTCTCCTCTTTTTAACCATAACCCCTCTTTCTTCTCAGGGCGACATCTCCAGTGTCTCTCCCTACTGCTATCCTTCATCCATCCTCTTCCTCTGATCCATTTCTTCTTCTGTTACATCCTCACCATGTCGACCAGGCAGAAGATGGTCGCCTCACACCAATGACGATCATCTCAAGATGTTGGCAACAGTTCTAGGGCTCCTATAGAGCGCCGAAGCAAGCATAGAGTAGATCGCACTCTAAAGTTGCATGTGCCCCAAAATATTGATCTAGTCAGAGTTCGTAATGTATTCAAAAAGATAATGTAGCCCAGATTTGTGGATTTTCCTTCTCTTGAAGACATGTTTCCAGGTCTGGAAGTTCTATTCAATCAACAAGGATGGCTTACTTTTTTGAAATCATAGAAGAAATACTCACCAATAGTTGTTACAAAGTTTTTTAACAATCTGGGTATTGTCTGAGGATCAATATTTTTACTCCACTATCAGAGGTATCACCTTCAAACTCACCCCAAATCTCTTCAGTCGAGCCTTACAAATACCAAACACTGGGGCAGATGTTCTTCTTACCCATCTACACACCTCTGACTACTATACCCTAATCATTCAACAGCCTTATAATCCCACGAAAGCCATTGCTAAATTGAATGCCAACACTTTTCCACCCCTTCATCGGATGATCCATCATATCTTCAAACCTCTCATTGTTCCAAAAGATGGTCGTAGAGAACTTGTCATTAAGGTTCACAAAATTCTCTTCTATTATTTTCTTCAAGGCCAACAAATAAATCTTCCAAATCTCATGTTTGACCTCATCAAACAATGCTACAATAATCCCAAACGCTCCATGTCGTATGCCTGTCCCATAACCACCATTCTATCTTTCATTGGAATTCCCATTACCTCGGCTGAGCTTGTCACTATAACACCCTGGAAATTCAGTAATTAGAGAAGTAGAAATAAATCAAAAACGATAAATACAATATTTATGAAATAGCAAAAACGCGCATGCCATTATCGTACATGCAAAAACCTATTAGAAAATTTCAGAAAAACCATAGTTCAACTCTAAATAATACTCCCTAATGACCCACGGAGAAATTAGTGCAAAGGAAAATCGAATGGTCCAAGTTTAAGGCATTTTGTGACTGGGTATCGTAATCAGGGAATAAGTCGGGAAATCATTATCACACATACATAGAGGAGTCAGAAAATTAAATAAAAATCATAGATGGACTTCAAATAATATCCTATAATGATCCATCAAGAAATTTGGGTCAATAAAAGTCATTTGGCGTATATTTAAGAGTTATTGTGACTTATTATCGTAATTAGGAAATAAGTTGGAAAATCCATTATCATGTGTATAAAATGAGATCATAACTAAATTAAAAATTTATGGTTGACTCCAAACAATATGTGGGGATAGTCTATAAAAGAAATTGGACCAATGTATAACTTATGACCCATGAACAAATTCAAGTATGAAAATAGTAAATAAATAATTTCCGTATTATCGGAATGGTAGAACATACGTTCCACTATCGTACGTGAGAAACACATCGAAAAATTCTGTAAAAATTATAAATCAACCCCAAACATTATTCCTAAATGTTCCATGAAGAAATTCATGTAACGAAAATCTAATTGGCCAAGTGTATGTCACAATGTGACTAAATATCCAAATTAGGAAACAAAGTCAGAAAACCGTTAACGCGGAAATATAACACAACTATAAATTAAATAAATATGTTGGAGAGACTTCTAACATCATATATTGATGAACCATTATCAAAATTGGGCCAACCATGCTTAGCACTTTCTTTGGGTGTGGCTACTTCATTTGGGAGGAGAAATCCCAGATTTTGGTAAGTACCCAGTGTAGACGCGAGATTTGGCCCATCTCCCGCAAGGCTCTTTTGGACCATTAAGCCTCATTTGACCATTTGTTGACTTACCTCGGATGCCATATAGACGGCAGAATCGATGGCCGCCTACTACTTGTTGACGTCAAACACCCTGGACGTTGACCCATATAGACGTCCACAACCATGGACGTCTGCATGAGGTTGGCGGCATGATCGCTGGACGTTAACCTGGTTTACCTGGTCTGCGCAGCAACCCCGAGAATATAGCCCACTTGTGCCATTCTCTCGCCCATGCACCGCATGGGGCCGTTCCCAACGGGCATATGGGCCACCTTGGCACTCCCTTGACCCAGTAAAAATCCCATGTGGCCTCTCCCCATTAGTTGGAGCCTTTAGACTTGGATTGCCATGTGTACAAGTGTGTTTCTTCACACTTGAGCATCCAAGGCAGCTGAGCTTGACCCCACTGTCTATATAACATTGCCTTAAGCCCTCTGAGCCAGTGGAGAGAGGCTAGACGTCTACATGCTGAAGCTTTGAGAGAGGAGAGAGAAATTCCACCCAACCTTACACAACTCCAACTCTTCTTCCTCTCACACATTGGGACGTCTAGGAGGCTTCTTCCTGAGCTGGAGGAGCCCTGCAAGGAGCTGCAACGCCATCGAACGAGGATTTACACCTCCCTCCCTCTCTCTTTCCTTCTTTGCTCTTTGATTATTTGCATGTCACACACACTTTCTCATTCACTGTAGGCACGTAGGACACCTTCCTATACACCTAGAAAGGGGTTTCCCAACCAAAAACGGAGGGAAGAAGGGTGGTCATAACACTTGGCCACCCCCCTTCTCAAGTCCGCAACCGGTACGGGACTCGCCTTTTGGGCTTTTTCTCTTTTCGTTTTGAACATTTACTACACTGCATTTGAGTCTAATAGAGCTTTGTATATGGCAGGAACACTGTGAAGAAGACCGTGGAGCTCTCTTCTTTTGGCTGGCCGAAGGACGAGAAGTCGAGGCCCCCAATCTCCATCCGCTACGCGAGGCAGCTTCACCGACGCGACCATCATACTTCCTTGGGCACAGGTAAGGTCCTGGCGATCACATCTCTCCACTTTCTTTGCTGGTTTTCTTTGTTCTCTCCCTAGTCAACTCAGTCAACAAAAGGGGTCAACGAAGTCAACCTTCATTCCTTCATCGCCACCGAGGGATCGGCTACGTTCGTCAGCCTCCGGAGGACATCCCCGACAGTCACCGGGGGTGCCGAGAGGGGGGAACAGATCGTCCACAGTCTCTCTTCTGGCGATCACGGTGGGACAACAGTGCTGCCACGGTTTCACTCTTCATCCAGGTAAACGGCACGCGATTCTGCCGTCGACCTAGGTAAGCGTCCATATTGCCTACCGTTTAGTTCCTGTCAGCGTCCACATAGGTAGTTGTTTACATTTCTTAGCATCCGTCGATCATGCCGTCAATATGTTTCTGATGAACTGAGCATCCATCCTCTTGACGTTTATTGTCACAGAAGCATGCTTTTTCACTATTTTTTGATTGTTTTGCTTTGATTTTCTTTTCTGTTTGCTTACTATCTGTCACCAACAGTCCTCAGTCACTGGGGGGTCATCTTTCTTACCTCTTCTAGCCTCCCCTCACATTCTAGGATCACCCTTCTTCGGATTACAACCTTTTACTCGGGGATTCCCTCTCGGGTAAATCGGGTTGATTCCGAAGAAAACTCTGTAAGTCCCTACATTCCGTGGATTCCCTCACGGTACGGGGCAGGAGGACCTTTTACCCTCCCTCTTAGCTTGCCTATTTATCCGGGCTTGAGTCAGATTTGAGTGAACGGCCTTTTAAATCAAGTCAAGTTAAACACACAACTTTGATCTTTAAAAAGTTTGGGGACGTTGTTTGATAACGTTGTTTGGTAGAAATCTACATTTCTCACTTAAAACAGTGTAATCACTTCAACTCAAACCTTTCTAAAATCCGTAGGCTGTGTGCTAATGGACATTTGGTTGCACTCATCGAACATGGCTGATAATCCAACGTTTGAATATGAAGAAAATGTTCATGAGTTTGTCGGGATGGTTGACACTAACAACCACCCCGAAGAGTCCGTCCATTCTTCTTCTTTCTCTCAGGCTGACATTGAGGGGAGTGTGAGCCTGAGGGTTAATCCCACTTATGCTTAGGACACCCAAGAGGATCCTGAATTCTCAAAACTCCTTTCCCGTTACTCGCCCGAGGACATCATTTCCATGCTCTCAAAGCATACTGTTCGGGCAGCAACTTCCCCCTCCTCTCCATCCCTTTCTCCCTTCCAAGCTTCCTCGTCTAGGCCCATTCCTAGGCCTCCAACCCCTTCGCGGGCTCCCGTCTCTCCTGTCCCTTTCTCCACCCCAATTCCCTCCACTCCTCTACCTACTCCTGTCCCAACTCCTTCCTTCTCCTATCCACCCCATGCTCAGCCCACACCCCCCACTCAATCCGAATCCGTCCCCCGTTCGGAGGTGGAGGGACTCGTGAGGAAGCTTCTGGCTGAATCACTGTCCCTTTCAAAACCTCATTCTCTCCAGAATTACTGCAAGCTTCCTAATGCGTACTTCCCTCCGGGTTTCAAGGCCCCGAAGTACCGCAAGTATGACGGGACCTCTGATCCCCAGTACCATCTTGCCGGATTCACCATGGATGTACGATCGGGTTCTATTAGTTCACATCTTCCAACAATTATTGGAAGGGGAAGCTTTGAGGTGGTTCACCTCTTTACCCGCCTCGGACCTCGTTAATTTCGACATAGTCTCCGAGCGATTCATCTCTCACTTTTCATACATGGCCACCGAAGTCCCTACACTTCCTGACTTGGTGGCAGAAAGGATGAAGTCGGATGAAGACTTTGTCACATTCGCCAATCGGTGGAGATCCATGGCGTCTAGGGCAGACATACCCATTCCAGAATCCCAAGCTATCACTATGCTGGTTACCAACACCACCCCCGCTCTCCGCTCTATCTTGATGTTGAGTGAGTTCCCCTCATTCGCACATCTCTACAACCGAGCCAAGGTGGTTCAGAGCCAAATTAAAGACTCCTCTCTGCCACATTTCTTCGAAGGGAAGCCCAAGGGACGTAAGGCTCCCGCGGCACCTACCACCGAAGGGGTGACCGTCAATGAGTCCGTCAACGCTTGCAGCCAACCGTTGAGGCCTTTGAACAAACCCTCCAATCCTCCATCCACTCCTTCCAACCCTCATCAGTTCCCATCTCACCCCTCCAAGCCTTACTCTGTAGTTCCCCCTCCTGTTGGTTACACCCGACCTGGCCCTAAAAGGTCGCATTACCCTCCTCTTCCTGAGACCCTCGAGGACGTATTCTTCGCCCTCATGTCCTGCGATGCAATCCAACTCCCCCCACAAAGGGAGAACACCAATCCGAGGGTGGATACCTCCAAATACTGTCCATACCATAGGGTCCATGGTCATTTCATCGACAATTGCTTTACCTTCCGTGACTGGGTCTATGACATGAATGACCAAGGTAGAATCAACTGGGATGATGTCAAGGTGGCCATAGCCAAGTCTAGGTACACCAAGAAGGACCTCGGCATTTTCAGTAACCCTCTCCCCAGCCACCAAAGTAACAATCCCTCCTCCTCTAAAACCCAAGAGAATGTGCATACCATAATACACTTAGGACCTCGGGTTGTGAGGAGAGAGCAACAGTGGGGGGTAGAAAGCTTCGAGGAACGGTACCCATGTCCCACTGCAGAGTCTCAAGAGCCCTCCGTGTCAGTAGATGCCATTCTAGAGGAGAGACCTTTAGTGCTCATCCGACCTCCTCAGGATGCCTACCCTACTATCCTCACTTCCCCTACCTGTGAGTCATCTACCAGACCCCTCCAACTCATCCTCCCTAAGTCCCAGGAGGTCGTTCATGTCACGCTCAAAAATCGAATTGTTCCTCCACCTCCGCGGCCATCCCAAGATGAAGAGGATAGTGGACCATCACCCCAGGCCGGCACCGAATATGACATTCTCCAACATCTGGATAAGACACCCGCAAGGGTGTCCATTTTAGAATTGATTCGGAGGTCACCGTCGCATCAATCCACCCTCCTCCAGTTTCTCCAAAAGATCATGGTCAATGATGAACTCCCTCCTAGTGGGGTCACCAACACCATTCTGTCCCTCACTCAAGGACCCTCAATATCTTTTTCGGATAAGGATCTTGCCACCCCCGAGTGTCGTTCGCTTCCTCTCTGTCCCACCATCAACCTCAACGGGGTTTCAGTAGACTCCACTCTTATTGACACCGGGGCATCTGTTAATGTCTGTCCGATGAAGACTCTTAAGCAATTGGGTTTAGGAGAGGAGAATCTGGAGAAGAGCTGCTCCACCATCGCTACCTATGACAACTCCAAAAGGGCTGCCAAAGGCAAGATTGCTCTTAAATTGGAAGTCGGGCCCGTCATCATGTCTACCGAGTTTCTAGTTCTTGATGTCGATCCAGCCTACAAAGCCATCCTTGGTCGTCCCTGGCTAGAGCAGACTCTAGGGGTCCCTTCCACCGCCCACCAGTGCTTCAAATTCCCTTTCAATGGGCGGGTCATCAAAGTCAAGAGCATTCCCATCTTGGAGACCCTCAATGCAGTCACCACAGAGCAGATGCCGCACCTCTTCATTCCAGATAAGGGGAAGAAACCAGTTATGTCAATCTTTGATTTCCCCTCACCCTGTGATTTCAGCCAACCTCCCTAGCCTGCTGAAGAACCCCATGTCCCATGTCCCCCGGGAAAGGATTGGGAAGTGATGGCCAATATCGGCTATGTTCATGGTTGGGTTGAGTGTAATTTCATATCATTTTCCCTCCTATTTTGATGATGACAAATGTGATTTGAATGCAAATTATTTGAAACATGACAAACACATTTCACCTGAATTACATATTCAAAAAGCATGTTTCAAAGCACACTTATCATTTGTACTCATAATAAAACATTTTACTAATGATATATGTGTTTAATTTTCAGATACAAACACTTTTTGCAAAATAAGTGTCGACACACCCTTCAATGGTGTCGACACAACACCTCAGTCTCAAAGGCAAAAAGCTGAAGAAATACTGAGACTGTGTCGACACAAGTCAAAGAGCAGGTCGACACGAGTTGCAAATTCCAGGAATTAGACTACTCAGGTCGATGCAGGACCAGAGCAGGTCGACACTGGACTCAGTTCCCAGAACAGCCTGTTTGCAGAATTGGGACAGCAGGTCGACACAGCATCAGAGCAGGTCGACACTGGATCTCGTTCCCAGAACAGCCTGTTTTCAATTTGGGACAGTGTGTCGACACCACCACCAGGGCAGGTCGACACACTACGGAAAGATTGCAACTTAAATTGGATGTTTGCCACGTGTCAGCCTAGGGCGATGGTGTATCAACCTAGGATCGTGTGCCCTTGTACCTAAAGGGTATCTTTGGAATCTTTTAGGTATAAAAGGCCCCCAATTGGCCATCCATCATAAGCAAGACCCCACGAACTCTCCAAGCCTCCAGAAAAGTTCCCTTTGGCGGCGAGAAGAGTTCATCTCCCTCTTCTGCTCTCCTGGTGTCTTCTGAAGACCAATTCTCATCAATTCGATTGTGAGAATTGGAGTGTGATTGTTGAAGAAGCATCTGAAGCGCCTCAAGGAAGCAGATCAAGTAGAAGCATTCGTTGGAGAAGATTTCAAGGAAGATCCCCAAGTTCAAAAGTACAGAGCATCGCTTGGGACTTCAAGAATTCAAGCCTCTTCCCAATCTGAGCTTCTACAATGGAGTACACTGAAGAACAAAGTCCTTTCATATAATCCTCTTTGTACTTTTGTTCTTCTGAGACATCTTGAGATTGTGCAAGTGCTTCTGCATAATTCTCATGAATGCTCTCATGTTCGACATGATCTGCTTCTAGAAGATCTATGTCTTGTGTTGGTGTCTAGCAAGTTATTTGTGAGCCGTCGTGCTCAGTTTGAGTTGTCAAACTCAAAGTGGTTGTTGAGCAGTCTTGCTCAGGGATCTAGAGTAGTCTTGCTCTAGAGGTGTGTGAGTTGTAAACTCAGGTGTTGGAGTTGTCTGGCTCCAATGGGTGTGTTACCCAGGTTGTTTAGTGAATCCTCACTGGGTGTGAGGGGTGGATGTAGGAATCACATGGGTGATTTCCGAACCACCTAAAAATCTTTGTGCACTTGTCTATTTGTGGTTTGATTCTATCATCCGTTAGATGCTTGCATAGGATCGATTAAGATTCACTTAATCAACTGGTTTTCACATCTATTTTATCAACTCACTTAACATTTCATCAGATCTGTGTTTTTCACTGATAAAATTGCCTCTGATTCTAAAAGTAGTTTAAATTGCCTAAGCTTCCGCAAAAAGTGGCATAGATCTATTCATCCCCCCCTTCTAGATCTTATCCACACCTTTTCCTCGATCCTTCAGTTGGTATCAGAGAGGGTTTAACTTGATCTGATTTGATCTGAGCAGTTTTTGAGTATTGTGTGTCTGATTGCTTGCTTGTTTGCTGAATATTCTTCTGTGCTTTTTTCTTAAGTCAATGGATTCCAAAGGTTTCATAGTTGAGGGGCATTCCATAAATAGGCCACCATTCTTTAATGGAACGGACTATTCATACTGGAAAAATAGAATGCAAGTCTTTCTAAGAGCCCAGAACTATGAAATTTGGAAAGTGGTTGAGGTTGGTCCCTATGAAAACCAGGGAGAGGAAGAAACCTGGACTAGGGAACAAATAAGAAAAGCCACATTGAATTATAGTGCCATGAACATGATTTAATGTGCTGTTCATCCCAAAGAGTATTCGAGAATCTCAATGTGCAAATCTGCCAAAGAGATGTGGGATAAACTCGAATTACTTTATGAGGGAACATCACAAGTGAAGGAAACTAAGACAAATATTCTTGTTTCAGAATATGAATTGTTTATGATGAAGTCTAATGAAACAATTTCTGAAATGTTTGCCAGGTTCATGGTTATTGTCAATGGACTCAAGGCCTTAGGTAAGGACTACACAGATGCAGACTTGGTAAGGAAAATCTTACGTTCACTCTCTTCTATTTGGCACATAAAGGCCACTGTCATTGAAGATTCTAAAGATTTGTCCAAAATTTCTTTGGATGAATTGATAGGATCCTTAATGACATATGAAATCAATTTGAAAAGAAATGAAGAACATATATTAAGACCAAGCCAATGGCACTTAAGGCCTCTTCAAGTAACGAAGACAAAAGTCAAGAAAAGACAAGTTCTGAGGAGTCTGAGTCAAATGAGGATGAAATTGCCCTCATGACCAGGCAATTCAGAAAATTCTTGAAATATAGAAAATGAAAAATGTCTGGAAAAAAGAAGTTTTTCTCAGGTAAAAGAAACACTTCCTCTTCTAATTTCAACAAGAATAAAAAATCTGACGAAACTGTCATTTGTTACAGGTGTAATAAGCCAGGACACATGAAGGGAGAGTGTCCTGAGAACAAGAAAGAAAAGCACAAGAAATTCCAGAAGTTCAAGAAGCCAAAGGCCATGGTAGCAACTTGGTCTGATGAAGATTCAAGTGAAGAAGAAGAAGACAAAAAATCCTCAAGCTCTGAGAGTGAGGAAATCTGCTTCATGGCCAATAATTCTGGAGAAAAGGTAAACACCTCTTTTGAAGATTTTACTGTTGAAGATTGGCAGGATGTTTATTCTGAATTAGTTGAAAAATATTCTGAAATGAGAAAAGAAAATAAATATCTCAAAAAGAAAATTGAAAACCTTTATCATAACCAATCTTCAAACAACAGAATTTGTGAGCTAGAAAATGAGATAACAGAATTAAATGAAGAAAAAGAAAATCTCATGAATCTAATTGATGATCTGAAGCTTGCCTCTCAAAAGGCCACCCAAGAATTCAAAGAATTATCTGAAAAGCTGGAAATGGAAAAACAACAAAAGATTGAAGAAATTAAAACTCTTCAAAACCAGCTAAAAGAAAGGGATGAAGTTATCCAAACCTTCACAAAAGGTAAAGATAACTTGGAGGCATTTCTAGGAACAAATATGACAACAACCTCTCATGGATTAGGATTCAACAAACAAAAACCAAAGAAAGACAAATTTGGTGAGAAAAAGGGCAAAGCACCATTAATTAAATTTGTCAAAGGTCCTAATCTTGAGAACACAGAAATCAAGCAAACATCAGACAAAACATCAAACAAAACACAAAACAAATCAAAAACTCAAAAACAAAAGAAGACAACCAGGTCGACACAGTCTTTGACAGGTCGACACCAGTCCACAAGAAGAAGACTTCTGTGGTTGCTGTGTCGACACCAGTCATGGAGAGGTCGACCTGCTCAACATCAAAAGCTTCAAACAACTCAATCAAAAATTCAAAAAAAATTTGAAAAACAAGAAAAAGTCAAAGGAAATCAGTTATAAAGAACCTTGGACCTCCAAGACAGCATTTCAAGATGAATGGACCAATCCTTGGAGCCAATGGTATGACAACAAGAAAAAGAACAAACAGAAAAAGACTGAAAACACCAATGTAACAAAACAAAAAAAAAACAGGTCAAATTTGGGTGAGAAAAGATTTACTGACAATATTCAAACATTCTGATGGTCCCAACTCTGTTTGGGTACCAAAATCTTCTCTCCACTGATCTATTTTGCAGGAAGGTCGTGCACCCAACACCAATGTGTGGTTTCTTGACAGTGGGTGTTCACGACACATGACAGGAGACAGAGCCAAATTCTCATTCCTGATTGAAAAGGAGGGAGGGTCAGTAACCTTTGGAGGTAAAAATAAAGGAAAGATCATAGGATCTGGTAACGGAAAGACAAGACACTGAAGAGGATGAATTTATTGTGGACTCTTCACCAACTGTTGAGGAGTTTGAAAACATTGAAGAGAACCTGAACAACGACACACCATCTTCAAGTGGTTCAGATAACATTGTCCCAGAAGTGGGTACTTCTCAACAGGTAATTTCTGAACATCGAATTCTGAGAGATCACCCATTAGACAATGTGGTTGGCAATGTACATGATAGAGTTAGGACTAGATCATCATTCTTGCATAATATTGAAGAAGATCCACTAGCTCTAATTTCCCAAATTGAACCAAAGTCAATTGATGAAGCCTCATCAAGTTCTGATTGGATTAATGCCATGCATGATGAACTTCATCAATTTGAAAGAAATCAAGTATGGGAATTAGTACCTAGACCTAGTGACCAAACAATCATTGGCACTAGATGGGTTTTCAGAAACAAATTGAATGAATCTGGTCAGGTAATTAGAAATAAAGCTAGGCTAGTTGCAAAGGGGTACAATCAAGAATTTGGAATTGATTTTGAAGAATCATATGCCCCTGTAGCTAGACTAGAAGCAGTTAGAATTTTCCTTGCTTTTGCATCCTCCATGAATTTCAAAGTTTATCAAATGGATGTCAAAAGTGCATTTTTAAATGGATATATTAAGGAAAATATTTTTGTTGAACAACCTCCTGGATTTGAAAATGAAAAACATCCTAACCATGTTTTCAAGCTTAATAAAGCTCTCTATGGTCTTAAGCAAGCTCCAAGAGCTTGGTATGACCGTTTGAGTACCTTTTTACTTGAAAAAGGATATTCTAGAGGAAATGTTGATCAGACTTTGTTCACAAAAATAGTCAAAAATCAAATAATTGTGGTCCAAATTTATGTTGATGACATAATATTTGGCTCAACCAATAAAGGCTTATGCACTGAATTTTCAAATCAAATGAAGAATGAATTTGAAATGAGTTTAATGGGAGATTTAACATTTTTCTTGGGACTGCAGGTTAACCAAACATCTGAAGGGATCTTTATCAGTCAAGCCAAGTATGTCAAGGAAGTTCTCAAAAGGTTTGACTTTCAGACCCTCAAGCATTCAAGCACACCTATTGCCATAAATGCTAAGCTAGAAGAAGACTCAAATGGTAAGTCAGTAGACCCAAAGACCTACAGAGGTATGATTGGCTCTCTACTCTATCTTACAACTTCTAGACCAGATATTCAGTTTAGTGTGTGTTTGTGTGCTAGATTTCAGTCTAATCCTAAAGAAGGTCACATGTTAGCTGTTAAAAGAATTTTCAAATATCTTGTTGGAACATGTGATTTAGGAATTTGGTATCCTACTAATTGCAAGTTAGATTTGATTGCCTATTGCGATGCTGACTATGCTAGGTGTAAATTAGATAGAAAAAGCACAAGTGGCTTGTGTTTATTCCTAGGTGGGTGCCTTATTTCTTGGGCTTCCAAGAAGCAACATTCAGTTGCACTGTCAACTGCAGAGGCTGAATATGTTGCAGCAGGTAGATGTGGAACTCAGATTCTCTGGGTGAAACATCAACTTCTCGATTACAACCAAGATTTAGGTTGTGTACCCATCCTATGTGATAATACAAGTGCAATAAATCTGTCTAAAAACCCCATTCAGCATTATAGAACAAAGCATATAGAGATTAGGCATCGCTTCTTGAGAGATGAGGTTGCAAAGAAGTCCTTTGAACTCCATTTCATTGAAACTGAAAAACAAGTTGCTGACATTTTCACCAAACCCCTTCCTGAAAACAGATTTTCATCTTTGAGGAGAGAACTTGGTCTTTGTAAATGTCCACATTCATGATCTCTCTTTAGGTTTGGGTTGAGTGTTATGCATTTTCTAAGGGGGAGTTCTTTTCATATCAAAACCCTTTGCTTCCTCCAGTTACACTGTCCATATCTCTCTCAATTCCAATTCCTTTTCCTTTGGACAATAAAGTCTTCAACTCTCATTGTGTTGAACTTCTTGGTATATCAAATGGTGATTTGAAGAAGGACAAGTTATGCTTGTCTGGACACCTTCACTATGCGAGAGTATATGTCTCCGCCAAGTACCAAGAAATGAAAATGCATTTATTGAGGGGGAGCTTTTATTGTTTAAAGAGAATCCTTCTTGATTTCAAAAACTTGCATATCTTTATTTTGATAGAAAATGATTGAAATCATCATCTCAGGGGGAGTTAGAAAATTCACAAGTCATGACTTTTGCAAAATTCATAACTTTTCTTGCATTTCATCAATTTCCTGCATGATGTCATCATTCAGATGTCTAGAGTCTCCAAATGATCCTTTGAGTGATCTATCATATTTTTTACTAATCAATTGTCAACTATATTTTTTCAACCCACAGAAACTCAGAATTCTTCCAAGATTGAAAACAACTTGTGTCTTGAAATTAAAACATCTCTTTGTTTGCAACTGATGTTGGATAAAATTGACTTCTACCTTACAAAACTCTCAAAAGTTTTGAAAATTCAACAGAGCAATGACATTTGTGCTGAGAAACTGCACACCTTCACAATGAATGAAGTGTCATGCATGTCATGAGGTACTACTGTTATCTCTGTTCAAAGGGGATAAAAATTTAAAAATCGATTCAAAATACAGCAAAAATGTGTTATACGTTTTGATAATGACTGAGTAACTGGAAATATTGGCGTCTACAAAACGTATATTTTCATGTCAAAAGGTCATTATTTACCCCTTTGAGACTTGACAATGAATAAATCTTAAGTATCCAGGGACTATGGTGTGTAAAAAGCACTAGCACTTGAGTGAAAAAGATTTATATCATTTGACAGTCTGTTACAAAAATGAAAAATATGTGTTCATGGAGTTTTGTTTAGAAAGAGTCATTTTCATTCATCATCAAGTTGTTATTTAAGATTGTGTTTTATTTTCAAAGCAATTGTATTCAGTCTAGAGGATATCTTTATTTCTTTAACGTTGAAAAATATGGTAGATTATAATTGATTGTTAGATACATTATATCCCTCAAATCATCATTTCATTGACTCAAGTATTTGAATGCTCATATCCTATTGGAAATTGTTTAAAACTTGAATTATGATGAATCTTTTTGCAAAATATAACAAATGAATTTTTTAAGCCTCTTAAACATCCTTGAAATGACTATTTCTCTCATTGATTATCATTTTAAAGAAGTCCAAAAATTCTCAAAAAATTCTCACACAAAAATTCAATTTTTCTTCATAGGCCAGGTCGACACCATCCTATCTCGTGTCGACACACTCCCTAGGTCAGGTCGACACTACAGTCTTCTAGTGTCGACACTGACCTCTTGCCAGACCTTTTAAATCGTGGGTTCCGGATAAGCCGTTGTTATTCCTGCAGGGTATTGCACCACTGCAAACCCTTTTTAGGCATCAGGTCGACCCGACGGACGCCTTCTTCTCATTTCCGACAAGAAATTTCACATCTGTAGACACCCGATTATGACTAATGGGTTGAACCACATTTCTTGCTACCTTATTGGGCCCCTAATTGGTCACTCACCTTGAGCCCATCATTTGCCTTGATTTGAGCCCATCAATCCATTAAAATGCCTTGAAATCCCGAAATCAATCATTTGAGAGAGTCCCTAGAGGAATATGACTCCTATTTTATCATGTGGTCAGAGAGAATAATCCAAGATAATTCGGGTTCCTTGTCGCGACGCATCGTGGCGCCGCGACTATAGTCGCGACGGGTTGGGCCGCCGCGATAGTCCATGCATTATACATGCACGTGGGTAATACTGTCGCGTCCCCCCGCACGGTCGCGTTTCTAGTCGCGACCCTACAATCTGACGCGACAAGGACCGAGATCTCTGGCCTCCATAACCACACCCTATTTATCCTCTCATGCACTTTGACTTGGTCTAAGAGGGTTATCCCGACCCCTTGGGCGGATCCTTGGCCCAGGGACTCTCCTAAGCTCCCCTAAGGACTCTACACCCGATTTTGATAGAGCTTTATCCCCCACTTTTAATTTCTAAACCTTTTTGAGGAGATAATGCCTAATATTCTCACTCCAAGCTCTATATAAGGAAGGCCCCTCCTCATGGACGGGGAGAGCCTCATGATTACCCTGAAGGGCTGCCAAAATTCCCTCTGAACTAGACTTAGCCACGCAGCCACTCATTCCCTCATTCCCTTCACATTCCACTCCCCACAACTCACTCATTTCACCATCAATGGAGCAAGGAACTTGAAGAGGGCGACTCTAGCAATCTCCTGGACCTCTTTGCACATCATCGGAGCTGCATCCACGCCAGGAAGTCGCCCTAATGGGGCTCATTCTCTCTACCCTTTCTTTTGTCTATTTCTACATGCATTTTTATGTCCTTTTTAAATAGAGCATATCTACCATCCACCCACGTTTTCCCACACCCATAGGGGTTTAAAACCACCCCAGGTGCGTTCCCACCATGATCTCCCATCTCATTTCGTCTCTTAGAATAGATACTACTTTACATGTTCTAATAGGGTCTTTTCCTTGTGTTTTCTTTTGATTGACAGGCAAGCAAGCGAAGTCTACGAGAAGCTCTGGTGCTCTGGCCGGCTGGAGGACTAGAAGAAGGTCACAACAACAATTCTCCCGCATTTAGAGAACGCGACGGCCTGGGGTGACGCGACATAGACGTGTCGACTCTCACTGACGGGATACTAAAAACGCGGCGGTCATGGCGACCGCGACACCAGGTCAGTTTCCTGTTCTCTTCCTTTTCCTAGTTTAAGTTAGCCATTGTCTTTCCATATCATTAGGCAACTTATCTAGGTGGCGATCACATCCTTTTTTCCATGCTATCATATTTGATATTCATGTCTGTGTTGAGGGGAAGCCAATCCCTGTGATTACACCTTTTGGCGATCACGGTGGGACCTTCACTGCCACCCTCGTAGATTTTGATTGTCTGCTTGCCATGTTTCCTTGTTGTTTGTCATTATAGTGTCTTGTTAGGGTTTTGTTCTTTATTCCCTGCATTTTTTTCGCTCTGTCATTGTCGCGACCGATCGCGGTGTCGCGACAAGTTTGCGTCGCACGAGGGGGACGCGTCATCAGGTTAGTGCTTGCTATTCCCTTTGCCCTCTCTGTTCAATGCCCATGAGAGCATGCATCTTTCTTATATTGCTTAGATCATGTTTGCTCGCGTTTTTGTCCGATAGTATCCTGTTAGGGTTCGGATTTTTCGTTTAGTTTCATCTGTAAGTTTCCAGTTCTTATCGCGGTCAAGGATTGGACGCGACCAGGTCGCGGCTTGGACAGGCGACGCGTTAACAGGTTTGCTTTGTATGTTACTTCTTTCGTCCATGAATCGGTTTCTGTCTGCTTTTCGATCCATGTTGTACCTGATTAGTGCTTCTTTGTTTTCTTATTTTAGTAGGGTAGTCTGTTTGTATTGGGTTGGTGATCTACTGTGTTCTCGGGTCTCTGTCCGTATCGCGGCAGCTCGCGCTGTCGCGATCGTGTCGCGGCGTACCCGGCCGTCGCGACTTTCCCCGAGGGCTGGTTTTTCACCCTGTTTGCTCCCTATCCCCACTCTTGCATACATTTTGGACTTTTTAGTCCTTTGCATACGCTACTCATCCCAGTTGATCAGGTTCCCCCTTGGTTGAGTGAGTCCTCTCACCTACGAGCACTCGTAGGCTGACTCGGACCCGCCTTCCGAGGACCTCCGTAAGTCCTCGTGACGAAAATAAATGACAAACCATTGCTCATTTAGATAACATCAAATAACCTCCAATTCATTAATAATCCATCAACTAACTATGACATCAATCCATCAGAGCCATAACTAGGGCCCAAAGTACTTTATTGAAAATCAACTAAGAGCTAACTGACTCATATCCATACTAGTTAACTACTAAAACAGTGGTTGCTGAAACGGGTCACTCTTGAACTTCGTCCTCAGTCCCCTCCTCGTAAGTGTGGTCATCATCCGACTCACCTGAACACATGAAATAAAAATACACAGGATGAGTGAATAACGCCCAGTAGGGTTAATATCTCATGAGAACAAGCATGCTTTTAATAGTTATGTTTTGAATGGCATGATATCTAGAGAGAATAGTCATGTATAGCTAGTAATGATAACAAGAGAACGATGGCACTTGTCACGCCCCGACGCGGAATATCGGAACGCGAGGCAGTTGCAAGAAAAGGGTATAGAGCGAGTACTAGACATCAAACCATTTCAAAATGAATAATACTAAAGCGAATTCATTTCATTAATATCTCTCCAATGTCTAGTTACAACCACAAATATCAGAGCCAATCTATGGGGCCCGATTACATTGGAATAAAGCAAAAGACTAAACTTCAAACCTAACTACTACATCGCTAAACATAGCAATAGGACACTAGGGTACTCATGACATCACTCCAGGTCGTTCCCATCCTCTTGAGTGTATGGTTCATCCTCGGTCTCACCTGAGAACACAACGACAAATAATGTAGGGTAAGCGAACACGCCCAGTAGGACTTAAATCTCAGGCTCAAGCAGGGTTTAAGTAATAATGCATTAAAGGCAGAGTAACTAATGATAGAACGGAAGAGAGTGTCAAGTAAAAATATAGCAGGACAATATGTGAACGAAATAACAAGACTTTCCAAACATAGACTTACCAAGAATAGCACAAGTGTCGGGAATAGCACAATAATAGCAAGATAGCACAATGTCAAGTATAGCAAGATGGCCATAGTACAGATAGCACAACGAGTATAGCATAGCACAACGAGTATAGCATAGCACTTTGTCGTCAAAGGACAACGCGAGAACATAGCACTTTTGATTGTCATTTAGATAGTCAAGATAGATAGCACTTGAGTGTAATGCCAAAACACTCTGATCATTTAACTCCCATGGGCACTAGCACTTTCGGGCGCACATCCCAGGACCAGATCGGGCCCTTTATATATTGCAGGCATTAGTTATATTGTTTATCTTTAGACAATCAGTCAATGGCCAATATAGAGTACCAAGAAGTAGATGAGAGCACTAGATGAATAGACGAGATAGTAGAGTGAACGTGAATAGATGAGCGAGTAGAGTATAGATGAGAGTTAGTGGACCTTGCACATGAAATGTCGAGTAACGAGCGATAGTAACCATTGCACAACACGCGCACATGGTGTTGGCAGTCAGGCGGAACTCACGACCTTACCACTGGCCATGTAAGCACAGGTCCAGAGGTCCGGCATGATTCAAGACGAGAGTGAATTTCTAATAGCCGTTTGGACCATATTGATCCCTAATGGGTGTAACAGGTGTTAGGGTACAACCGGCTCGTCGACCATGTGGGAATCCATGGACAGAGGAGACTTACGAGGCCTTGAACAAAGACTTACTAGTCGACAGAAGAGTATCCGATGGAGAGTTCGTCCAAGTCAAGAAAGAGTGTATATAGAAACAAGTGCTCGACGTTCTAGAGGAGTTCTAGAACAGTGGAGCGTCGATATCGGTATTCCCAAAACATCGCGAGAAACGATAGACAAGTATAGGGTAATTTAATTACATAAATTACCAGATGTATTATGAAATAGTTTCATGCCAAATTATGCCATAATTGGATGGTTCAAGTGTGTGTAAGTGTCATGAAATTTTAGATAGAAAAGATCATGTGCATGTATTTTAATCATACATAAATATTTAATTTATAACAAGAGTTATTTCGGGATGTATGACTGTTAAACAAGAGTGCAAACACTGTAGGTAATCAGGCATTTGCTGAGACAGGGGGTTTTATGCAAAAAGAACCCAGATCGCGACGTACACTGATGAGGGTCGCGACGGGGTCAACTGAGATCGCGACGGGTGCTTGTACGGGTCGTGACAGGCTTAGTCAGGTCGGGCAGCAGATCACGACGACAGGTCCTGTCGCGATCAGGTCGCGAGAGGGCGCTGTCGCGATGACCCTTGTGAATGCGGCCTATCGGGCCGTCGCGTTCACAGGGTCTGCGCCCGGGTCCGACAAGGAAAGGACATTACCTTGGATTGCGGGCCAGAACTTACCTATTTGACACAGGGTGGTTCAGAAAATCACAAATAATTGTATAGTCAACGCGAAAAATCATGAAACCATTTGCAAAAGACCTAGACATGCATGGGTACTTACAATAAATAGAATTGGAAAACAATCAGGGTTTAGACATGTTTTGAACACGAGTATTCATGATGAACATGAAACAGTACATAGTTGAGATCAACGATAAATTCGCAAGATAGGATGAATCAAATTTAGGGCTTTTAGGGGCAAAAGATGCCTAACATGCATCAGTTCCTACAGTAAAAATCTCATGGCATGGGGTTGAGTATACAAGGAGATCAAGAATTAAGAAGAGGGTTCGGGGTCATGTAAGTTGCAGAACATGAAAAATCAGAACGACAGATATGCTCGATGGAAAATATGAAACCAAAGGGCTTTTGTTCTTGATAGACGAGACATCTACAGAAAAAGTTTCATGTTTATGCTTGTGAGAATGCCTACCTTTGATCGTTTTCCTCTTCTAGGGTTAAGACTTGAAGAACTCGGGAAGAACTTGAGAGATCCTTCCTCTCCACGAATTCTCCTCCTCTTGGCCTCTCCTCTGGTCTAGGAACCTCTTGGCACGAGCTAAGGCCGGCCATGAGGGTTTAAGAGAAGTATTTAAGCTTCTCCCTATTCCCTTTCCTAGTTTAAGCCTAACTCCTATTAAATTCCGAATTTCCTATTTTCCTCTCCCTTTTAAGCAAAAGATCTCCTATTGGGTTGGGAGAGAGGGAATTTCATGGCCAATCAATTGGGGTAAGTTAGGAATCCAACCTAATTCAAACTAGCTAATGCATTAAATATCTCTTTTCTATTTTAGTAATATTTTAGTTACGAATTTTGGGTATTTCTCTATTATTCCCCTTCTTAAAATTTCTATTTTAGCCCACTCATTTCTAATGGGTCAATATAGCAAAGCCCATTACTCCTTTTCTTTTAATGGGTTTTATTTAATTCTCTCTTATTTGATTTCCTAGTTGATTTAATCCATCTTCCTTTATTTGATTTTCTAATTAAATAATATAAATATTTAATTTTTTCCCATAAATTTAGGGTTGCTACAGCACTAGTACAGGGAAAATAGCACAACAAGAACGTTAATAGAATGGCCATTTAACGATAATAGCACGTAACGATAGCACTTGACTAGCTTGCACTTGTATTGATAGCACTTTGATTGTCATAGATTAATCTAGATAGTATAATGGCACTGGATGCATGCCATACACATCCTTGATCATTTAACTCCCATGGGCACTGGCACTTTTCGGGCGCTCCTCCCAGGACCAGATCGGGCCCTATTGCACTGGCATTAGTCATTTCTTTATCTTAGACAATCACACGAATGGCCAAGAGAGTACAAGAAAAGATAAGAGTAGTAGACGAAATAGATGAGAGTGTAGAGAACGTGAACAGATGAGAGGATATAGATAGTAGACGAGATAGGGACAATATCGTAAAACAATGTAACACTGATAGTAACAGTTGCGCGGCACCAGGTCGGATACCGGCAGTCTGGTAAAAGTCACAACCGCCCACTAGCCGTGTCATGAACACGAGCTTGGTGGTCCGGTGGGTCACAAGATAAGGAGAGAACACACTAAGGCCATGGATCGTACTGATCCCTAAGGGTGTAACCGGTATTAGGGTACAACCAGCTGATCGGCTAAGGACGTGCGCCAAAGCCAAGAAGACTTACGGACGCCTTGACAAGGAGTCCCTAGTCCAGTCATGAGTCTTCCGGTGGAGAGGTGGTCCATGCCAAGAAAAATGTGTAGAAACTGGTCCGTCGTGCCTCGAGTGCTCGAAGGCTGAGGAAAAACGGCGACGGTGTGTAAAGCGCGCGAGAAAACGAAGACAAGTGTAATTATTTAAAAATAGGGAATTTAGTAATTTATTTCGCTAAATTACCAGATACATTATTGCTTAATTTAATAGGGTTTAATGGCAAACATGATGGTTATGTGTGTGCAAGTGTAGATGAATCAAAAGAACAAGTAGGATTGTGCATAATAGCTTTTAGCTTAATTAATTCCATGTAATAATGCTCATTAATAATTAACAGTTTGGAATTATACATGAGAATACTCAATTTGGGTTAAACATGATTTAATAAACATGTATGACAGGGTTAAATGGGAAAAATCAGGATTCTGGCCGTTCTGTGCTGTTGCGACACCTAGGGCTGGCGCGATCAGGTCGCGACAATACGGGCCGGCGGGATCAGGAATCAGGTCGTGACAATAAGGACCGACGCGATCAGGAATCAGGTCGCGACCGTGTCTAAGCGTCGCGTTCAGTTCAGGTTGCGACGACCGAGTCCGGCGTGATATGGTCGCGATGCACGGACAGGCCGCGACAAGCTGAACCAGACAGTGGGGTGACCCGAGGGTCAGGTCACGATCGGTCGACCCGTCAGGTTCAGGACACGACAAATCCTTGTGTCACGACCCCCTCTGATATCGCGACCTATCGGGCCGTCGCGACATCAGAAAGTGGCCCGATCCCAGATAAAGGGGTTTTGCCCTTTTTTTTCCAGGTGGGTCTACATGATATAGGGCACTTAAAAATTCGATAAGAAATCACACAGTGATCCAAAAAGCATGAAACCCATTTTAAATGAGAGTAGACATGGAGGTCTATCACTGGTCACGATGAATTAGGAAATAGTCATGTATAGAGCATGCTTTGACTAGGTTATTTTTGTTAACCTAAACATCCACAGGTCTAGAAATGATTTAATTCGTAGGCATGCTTAATGGAATTTGGGCAAACTGGGCTCGTTAGAACCCTAACAACATAAAGTATTTATGGTAATTTTATCAAGGTATGAGCATGAGTAGATTCGAGGTTACAAGCAAACATGAAGGTTCGGGCAAGACATGTCAATAGAGATTTGGGCATTTAATTCGCCCTCATGCAAGAACGAAAAAGGGCAAAACAAGAGGGCTTTTGAAAGGGATCATGAAGACTACCTAGGGTAATTTTTACACGAATTTAGCTGAGATATTGCCTACCTTTTGTTGAAGTAATGAAAAGCTAGGGTTTGGACAAATGAAGAAGAAATCCAAGCTTCAAGCCCTTCTCCTCCAAGCTCCCACGTCCAAATCGCCTCCCTTCGTCTCCCAAGGGTCTCAGCATGCAAATGAGGGTTGATAGAGCCGAATTAGGGTGTTTTGATGGCTAATAGAGTCCTAACCGTTCTAAGAGTCATCCCTTTCCTTAAACTCCGAATTTCCTTATTTATCCCTTTTTTCTTGCCTTTATCTACCCAATAGGATAGGGGAGAGGTCCAATTTCATGGCCAAGGGTTTAGGTTGAGGTAAGGACTCTGTTTGGATAATTATGGTTTATTTAACACTTATCTTACCCTTTTTATAATTATGATTTTTTAAATGCGAATTTCACATAATACCTCCCATCTCATGATGGGCTCTTCACATTTGGGCCCATTCTTTCATGCTTGGGTCATATATACAACCCATTTTTATTTTAACTAATTGGGTTAGATTTAAATTTCCTTTTATTTCACTTATTCCTCATTTATTCAATTAAATCTATTTATCCCATTTATTAAATTGAAAAATTTTATTATTTTTGAATTTAAAATTCAAGGTTGCTACACTTCACGTCAAAATGTGTATACAAACTGAATTACCACTTACCTATAGAAAAATAAAATAAAAAATCTGAAATAGTGAAATAGAGTGCAGCCTTCTTTCATTCAATCAAGTTCACTCTTAATGTTTTCTGTTAAATACTAATTTGAATATTCATTTCCAGTGTCGACTGAACTTCACATCATAATGACATAAGTGATTCTTCAACAAAGATATGATTCAATGAGTTATTTTACATAAATCTGTTTTGTAAGGTGCATTCTTTTTGCTACATTAACCAAGACTCCTAGAATATTATCTCCAAATGATGTGTGTAAAAATGAAATACAGTACTATCATTGAATATGACATTTGTAATGAGTGTATCACACTATTCTCTCTCTCAAATTTGTATTGAACACTCATTCTCATCTTGTACTGATCATAAAGCCAGTTCTGTGCATTTTCTCTCAGTGGTTGTCGACAGACGACCAGGTTGTCGACAACTGGAACCCAGTTCCACTCAGATCTTGAACCGGTTCACATTTCATCTGGTTTTCTTGTGTTGGTTCACTTTAAAAGGGTTTAAATAACCCTTGTTGTCGACACACACCTCTTCACCCCTTCATCTTCCACCAACAACTGCCTCTCCTCTTTTAACCATAACCCCTCTTTCTTCTCAGGGCGACATCTCCAGTGTCTCTCCTACTGCTATCCTTCATCCATCCTCTTCCTCTGATCCATTTCTTCTTCTGTTACATCCTCACCATGTCGACCAGGCAGAAGATGGTCGCCTCACACCAATGACGATCATCTCAAGATGTTGGCAACAGTTCTAGGGCTCCTATAGAGCGCGCCGAAGCAAGCATAGAGTAGATCGCACTCTAAAGTTGCATGTGCCCAAAATATGATCTAGTCAGAGTTCGTAATGTATTCAAAAAGATAATGTAGCCCAGATTTGTGGATTTTCCTTCTCTTGAAGACATGTTTCCAGGTCTGGAAGTTCTATTCAATCAACAAGGATGGCTTACTTTTTTGAAATCATAGAAGAAATACTCACCAATAGTTGTTACAAAGTTTTTAACAATCTGGGTATTGTCTGAGGATCATATTTTTACTCCACTATCAGAGGTATCACCTTCAAACTCACCCCAAATCTCTTCAGTCGAGCCTTACAAATACCAAACACTGGGGCAGATGTTCTTCTTACCCATCTACACACCTCTGACTACTATACCCTAATCATTCAACAGCCTTATGATCCCACGAAAGCCATTGCTAAATTGAATGCCAACACTTTTCCACCCTTCATCGGATGATCCATCATATCTTCAAACCTCTCATTGTTCCAAAAGATGGTCGTAGAGAACTTGTCATTAAGGTTCACAAAATTCTCTTCTATTATTTTCTTCAAGGCCAACAAATAAATCTTCCAAATCTCATGTTTGACCTCATCAAACAATGCTACAATAATCCAAACGCTCCATGTCGTATATGCCTGTCCCATAACCACCATTCTATCTTTCATTGGAATCCCATTACCTCGGCTGAGCTTGTCACTATAACACCCTGGAAATTCAGTAATTAGAGAAGTAGAAATAAATCAAAAACGATAAATACAATATTTATGAAATAGCAAAAACGCGCATGCCATTATCGTACATGCAAAAACCTATTAGAAAATTTCAGAAAAACCATAGTTCAACTCTAAATAATACTCCCTAATGACCCACGGAGAAATTAGTGCAAAGGAAAATCGAATGGTCCAAGTTTAAGGCATTTTGTGACTGGGTATCGTAATCAGGGAATAAGTCGGGAAATCATTATCACACATACATAGAGGAGTCAGAAAATAAATAAAAATCATAGATGAACTTCAAATAATATCCTATAATGATCCATCAAGAAATTTGGGTCAATAAAAGTCATTTGGGTATATTTAAGAGTTATTGTGACTTATTATCGTAATTAGGAAATAAGTTGGAAAATCCATTATCATGTGTATAAAATGAGATCATAACTAAATTAAAAATTATGGTGACTCCAAACAATATGTGGGGATAGTCTATAAAAGAAATTGGACCAATGTATAACTTATGACCATGAACAAATTCAAGTATGAAAATAGTAAATAAATAATTTCCGTATTATCGGAATGGTAGAACATACGTTCCACTATCGTACGTGAGAAACACATCGAAAAATTCTGTAAAAATTATAAATCAACCCCAAACATTATTCCTAAATGTTCCATGAAGAAATTCATGTAACGAAAAATCTAATTGGCCAAGTGTATGTCACAATGTGACTAAATATCCAAATTAGGAAACAAAGTCAAAAACCGTTAACGCGGAAATATAACACAACTATAAATTAAATAAATATGTTGGAGAGACTTCTAACATCATATATTGATGAACCATTATCAAAATTGGGCCAACCATGCTTAGCACTTTCTTTGGGTGTGGCTACTTCATTTGGGGAGAAATCCCAGATTTTGGTAAGTACCCAGTGTAGACGCGAGATTTGGCCCATCTCCCGCAAGGCTCTTTTGGACCATTAAGCCTCATTTGACCATTGTTGACTTACCTCGGATGCCATATAGACGGCAGAATCGATGGCCGCCTACTACTTGTTGACGTCAAACACCCTGGACGTTGACCCATATAGACGTCCACAACCATGGACGTCTGCATGAGGTTGGCGGCATGATCGCTGGACGTTAACCTGGTTACCTGGTCTGCGCAACAACCCGAGAATATAGCCCACTTGTGCCATTCTCTCGCCCATGCACCGCATGGGGCCGTTCCCAACGGGCATATGGGCCACCTTGGCACTCCCTTGACCCAGTAAAAATCCCATGTGGCCTCTCCCCATTAGTTGGAGCCTTTAGACTTGGATTGCCATGTGTACAAGTGTGTTTCTTCACACTTGAGCATCCAAGGCAGCTGAGCTTGACCCCACTGTCTATATAACATTGCCTTAAGCCCTCTGAGCCAGGGGAGAGAGGCTAGACGTCTACATGCTGAAGCTTTGAGAGAGGAGAGAGAAATTCCACCCAACCTTACACAACTCCAACTCTTCTTCCTCTCACACATTGGGACGTCTAGGAGGCTTCTTCCTGAGCTGGAGGAGCCCTGCAAGGAGCTGCAACGCCATCGAACGAGGATTTACACCCCCCTCCCTCTCTCTTCCTTCTTTGCTCTTTGATTATTTGCATGTCACACACACTTTCCCATTCACTGTAGGCACGTAGGACACCTTCCTATACACCTAGAAAGGGGTTTCCCAACAAAAACGGAGGGAAGAAGGGTGGTCATAACACTTGGCCACCCCCCTTCTCAAGTCCGCAACCGGTACGGGACTCGCCTTTTGGGCTTTTTCTCTTTTCGTTTTGAACATTTACTACACTGCATTTGAGTCTAATAGAGCTTTGTATGGGAGGAACACTGTGAAGAAGACCGTGGAGCTCTCTTCTTTTGGCTGGCCGAAGGACGAGAAGTCGAGGCCCCCAATCTCCATCTGCTACGCGAGGCAGCTTCACCGACGCGACCATCATACTTCCTTGGGCACAGGTAAGGCCCTGGCGATCACATCTCTCCACTTCTTTGCTGGTTTTCTTTGTTCTCTCCCTAGTCAACTCAGTCAACAAAAGGGGTCAACGAAGTCAACCTTCATTCCTTCATCGCCACGAGGGATCGGCTACGTTCGTCAACCTCCGGAGGACATCCCCGACAGTCACCGGGGTGGTGCCGAGAGGGGGGAACAGATCGTCCACAGTCTCTTTCTGGCGATCACGGTGGGACAACAGTGCTGCCACGGTTTCACTCTTCATCCAGGTAAAGGCACGCGATTCTGCCGTCGACCCAGGTAAGCGTCCATATTGCCTACCGTTTAGTTCCTGTCATCATCCACATAGGTAGTTGTTTACATTTCTTAGCATCCGTCGATCATGCCGTCAATATGTTTCTGATGAACTGAGCATCCATCCTCTTGACGTTTATTGTCACAGAAGCATGCTTTTTCACTATTTTTTGATTGTTTTGCTTTGATTTTCTTTTCTGTTTGCTTACTATCTGTCACAACAGTCCTCAGTCACTGGGGGGGTCATCTTTCTTACCTCTTCTAGCCTCCCCTCACATTCTATGATCACCCTTCTTCGGATTACAACCTTTTACTCGGGGATTCCCTCTCGGGGTAAATCGGGTTGATTCCGAAGAAAACTCTGTAAGTCCCTACATTCCGTGGATTCCCTCACGGTACGGGGCAGGAGGACCTTTTACCCTCCCTCTTAGCTTGCCTATTTATCCGGGCTTGAGTCAATTTGAGTGAACGGCCTTTAAATCAAGTCAAGTTAAACACACAACTTTGATCTTTAAAAAGTTTGGGGACGTTGTTTGATAACGTTGTTTGGTAGAAATCTACATTTCTCACTTAAAACAGTGTAATCACTTCAACTCAAACCTTTCTAAAATCCGTAGGCTGTGTGCTAATGGACATTTGGTTGCACTCATCGAACATGGCTGATAATCCAACGTTTGAATATGAAGAAAACGTTCATGAGTTTGTCGGGATGGTTGACACTAACAACCACCCCGAAGAGTCCGTCATTCTTCTTCTTTCTCTCAGGCTGACATGAGGGGAGTGTGAGCCTGAGGGTAATCCCACTTATGCTTAGGACACCCAAGAGGATCCTGAATTCTCAAAACTCCTTTCCCGTTACTCGCCCGAGGACATCATTTCCATGCTCTCAAAGCATACTGTTCGGGCAGCAACTTCCCCCTCCTCTCCATCCCTTTCCTCCCTTCCAAGCTTCCTCGTCTAGGCCCATTCCTAGGCCTCCAACCCCTTCGCGGGCTCCCGTCTCTCCTGTCCCTTTCTCCACCCCAATTCCCTCCACTCCTCTACCTACTCCTGTCCCAACTCCTTCCTTCTCCTATCCACCCCATGCTCAGCCCACACCCCCCACTCAATCCGAATCCGTCCCCCATTCGGAGGTGGAGGGACTCGTGAGGAAGCTTCTGGCTGAATCACTGTCCCTTTCAAAACCTCATTCTCTCCAGAATTACTGCAAGCTTCCTAATGCGTACTTCCCTCCGGGTTTCAAGGCCCCGAAGTACCGCAAGTATGACGGGACCTCTGATCCCCAGTACCATCTTGCCGGATTCACCATGGATGTACGATCGGGTTCTATTAGTTCACATCTTCCAACAATTATTGGAAGGGGAAGCTTTGAGGTGGTTCACCTCTTTACCTGCCTCGGACCTCGTTAATTTCGACATAGTCTCCGAGCGATTCATCTCTCACTTTTCATACATGGCCACCCAAGTCCCTACACTTCCTGACTTGGTGGCAGAAAGGATGAAGCCGGATGAAGACTTTGTCACGTTCGCCAATCGGTGGAGATCCATGGCGTCTAGGGCAGACATACCCATTCCAGAATCCCAAGCTATCACTATGCTGGTTACCAACACCACCCCCGCTCTCCGCTCTATCTTGATGTTGAGTGAGTTCCCCTCATTCGCACATCTCTACAACCGAGCCAAGGTGGTTCAGAGCCAATTAAAGACTCCTCTCTGCCACATTTCTTCGAAGGGAAGCCCAAGGGACGTAAGGCTCCCGCGGCACCTACCACCGAAGGGGTGACCGTCAATGAGTCCGTCAACGCTTGCAGCCAACCGTTGAGGCCTTCGAACAAACCCTCCAATCCTCCATCCACTCCTTCCAACCCTCATCAGTTCCCATCTCACCCCTCCAAGCCTTACTCTGTAGTTCCCCCTCCTGCTGGTTACACCCGACCTGGCCCTAAAAGGTCGCATTACCCTCCTCTTCCTGAGACCCTGAGGACGTATTCTTCGCCCTCATGTCCTGCGATGCAATCCAACTCCCCCCACAAAGGGAGAACACCAATCCGAGGGTGGATACCTCCAAATACTGTCCATACCATAGGGTCCATGGTCATTTCATCGACAATTGCTTTACCTTCGTGACTGGGTCTATGACATGAATGACCAAGGTAGAATCAACTGGGATGATGTCAAGGTGGCCATAGCCAAGTCTAGGTACACCAAGAAGGACCTCGGCATTTTCAGTAACCCTCTCCCCAGCCACCAAAGCAACAATCCCTCCTCCTCTAAAACCCAAGAGAATGTGCATACCATAATACACTTAGGACCCCGGGTTGTGAGGAGAGAGCAACAGTGGGGGGTAGAAAGCTTCGAGGAACGGTACCCATGTCCCACTGCAGAGTCTCAAGAGCCCTCCGTGTCAGTAGATGCCATTCTAGAGGAGAGACCTTTAGTGCTCATCCGACCTCCTCAGGATGCCTACCCTACTATCCTCACTTCCCCTACCTGTGAGTCATCTACCAGACCCCTCCAACTCATCCTCCCTAAGTCCCAGGAGGCCGTTCATGTCACGCTCAAAAACCGAATTGTTCCTCCACCTCCGCGGCCATCCCAAGATGAAGAGGATAGTGGACCATCACCCCAGGCCGGCACCGAATATGACATTCTCCAACATCTGGATAGACACCCGCAAGGGTGTCCATTTTAGAATTGATTCGGAGGTCACCGTCGCATCAATCCACCCTCCTCCAGTTTCTCCAAAAGATCATGGTCAATGATGAACTCCCTCCTAGTGGGGTCACCAACGCCATTCTATCCCTCACTCAAGGACCCTCAATATCTTTTTCGGATAAGGATCTTGCCACCCCCGAGTGTCGTTCGCTTCCTCTCTGTCCCACCATCAACCTCAACGGGGTTTCAGTAGACTCCACTCTTATTGACACCGGGGCATCTGTTAATGTCTGTCCGATGAAGACTCTTAAGCAATTGGGTTTAGGAGAGGAGAATCTGGAGAAGAGCTGCTCCACCATCGCTACCTATGACAACTCCAAAAGGGCTGCCAAAGGCAAGATTGCTCTTAAATTGGAAGTCGGGCCCGTCATCATGTCTACCGAGTTTCTAGTTCTTGATGTCGATCCGGCCTACAAAGCCATCCTTGGTCGTCCCTGGCTAGAGCAGACTCTAGGGGTCCCTTCCACCGCCCACCAGTGCTTCAAATTCCCTTTCAATGGGCGGGTCATCAAAGTCAAGAGCATTCCCATCTTGGAGACCCTCAATGCAGTCACCACAGAGCAGATGCCGCACCTCTTCATTCCAGATAAAGGGAAGAAACCAGTTATGTCAATCTTTGATTTCCCCTCACCCTATGATTTCAGCCAACCTCCCTAGCCTGCTGAAGAACCCCATGTCCCATGTCCCCCGGGAAAGGATTGGGAAGTGATGGCCAATATCGGCTATGTTCATGGTTGGGTTAAGTGTAATTTCATATCATTTTCCCTCCTATTTTGATGATGACAAATGTGATTTGAATGCAAATTATTTGAAACATGACAAACACATTTCACCTGAATTACATATTCAAAAAGCATGTTTCAAAGCACACTTATCATTTGTACTCATAATAAAACATTTTACTAATGATATATGTGTTTAATTTTCAGATACAAACACTTTTTGCAAAGAAGTGTCGACACACCCTTCAATGGTGTCGACACAACACCTCAGTCTCAAAGGCAAAAAGCTGAAGAAATACTGAGACTGTGTCGACACAAGTCAAAGAGCAGGTCGACACGAGTTGCAAATTCCAGGAATTAGACTACTCAGGTCGATGCAGGACCAGAGCAGGTCGACACTGGACTCAGTTCCCAGAACAGCCTGTTTGCAGAATTGGGACAGCAGGTCGACACAGCATCAGAGCAGGTCGACACTGGATCTCGTTCCCAGAACACCTGTTTTCAATTTGGGACAGTGTGTCGACACCACCACCAGGGCAGGTCAACACACTACGGAAAGATTGCAACTTAAATTGGATGTTTGCCACGTGTCAGCCTAGGGCGATGGTGTATCAACCTAGGATCGTGTTCCCTTGTACCTAAAGGGTATCTTGGAATCTTTAGGTATAAAGGCCCCCAATTGGCCATCCATCATAAGCAAGACCCCACGAACTCTCCAAGCCTCCAGAAAAGTTCCCTTTGGCGGCGAGAAGAGTTCATCTCCCTCTTCTGCTCTCCTGGTGTCTTCTGAAGACCAATTCTCATCAATTCGATTGTGAGAATGGAGTGTGATTGTTGAAGAAGCATCTGAAGCGCCTCAAGGAAGCAGATCAAGTAGAAGCATTCGTTGGAGAAGATTTCAAGGAAGATCCCCAAGTTCAAAAGTACAGAGCATCGCTTGGGACTTCAAGAATTCAAGCCTCTTCCCAATCTGAGCTTCTACAAGGAGTACACTGAAGAACAAAGTCCTTTCATATAATCCTCTTTGTACTTTTGTTCTTCTGAGACATCTTGAGATTGTGCAAGTGCTTCTGCATAATTCTCATGAATGCTCTCATGTTCGACATGATCTGCTTCTAGAAGATCTATGTCTTGTGTTGGTGTCTAGCAAGTTATTTGTGAGCCGTCGTGCTCAGTTTGAGTTGTCAAACTCAAAGTGGTTGTTGAGCAGTCTTGCTCAGGGATCTAGAGTAGTCTTGCTCTAGAGGTGTGTGAGTTGTAAACTCAGGTGTTGGAGTTGTCTGGCTCCAGTGGGTGTGTTACCCAGGTTGTTTAGTGAATCCTCACTGGGTGTGAGGGGTGGATGTAGGAATCACATGGGTGATTTCCGAACCACCTAAAAATCTTTGTGCACTTGTCTATTTGTGGTTTGATTCTATCATCCGTTAGATGCTTGCATAGGATCGATTAAGATTCACTTAATCAACTGGTTTTCACATCTATTTTATCAACTCACTTAACATTTCATCAGATCTGTGTTTTTCACTGATAAAATTGCCTCTGATTCTAAAAGTAGTTTAAATTGCCTAAGCTTCCGCAAAAAGTGGCATAGATCTATTCATCCCCCCCTTCTAGATCTTATCCACACCTTTTCCTCGATCCTTCAGTTGGTATCAGAGCGGGTTTAACTTGATCTGATTTGATCTGAGCAGTTTTGAGTATTGTGTGTCTGATTGCTTGCTTGTTTGCTGAATATTCTTCTGTGCTTTTTTCTTAAGTCAATGGATTCCAAAGGTTTCATAGCTGAGGGGCATTCCATAAATAGGCCACCATTCTTTAATGGAACGGACTATTCATACTGGAAAATAGAATGCAAGTCTTTCTAAGAGCCCAGAACTATGAAATTTGGAAAGTGGTTGAGGTTGGTCCCTATGAAAACCAGGGAGAGGAAGAAACCTGGACTAGGGAACAAATAAGAAAAGCCACATTGAATTATAGTGCCATGAACATGATTCAATGTGCTGTTCATCCCAAAGAGTATTCGAGAATCTCAATGTGCAAATCTGCCAAAGAGATGTGGGATAAACTCGAATTACTTTATGAGGGAACATCACAAGTGAAGGAAACTAAGGCAAATATTCTTGTTTCAGAATATGAATTGTTTATGATGAAGTCTAATGAAACAATTTCTGAAATGTTTGCCAGGTTCATGGTTATTGTCAATGGACTCAAGGCCTTAGGTAAGGACTACACAGATGCAGACTTGGTAAGGAAAATCTTACGTTCACTCTCTTCTATTTGGCACATAAAGGCCACTGTCATTGAAGATTCTAAAGATTTGTCCAAATTTCTTTGGATGAATTGATAGGATCCTTAATGACATATGAAATCAATTTGAAAAGAAATGAAGAACATATAATTAAGACCAAGCCAATGGCACTTAAGGCCTCTTCAAGTAACGAAGACAAAAGTCAAGAAAAGACAAGTTCTGAGGAGTCTGAGTCAAATGAGGATGAAATTGCCTCATGACCAGGCAATTCAGAAAATTCTTGAAATATAGAAAATGAAAAATTCTGGAAAAAAGAAGTTTTTCTCAGGTAAAAGAAACACTTCTCTTCTAATTTCAACAAGAATAAAAAATCTGACGAAACTGTCATTTGTTACAGGTGTAATAAGCCAGGACACATGAAGGGAGAGTGTCCTGAGAACAAGAAAGAAAAGCACAAGAAATTCCAGAAGTTCAAGAAGCCAAAGGCTATGGTAGCAACTTGGTCTGATGAAGATTCAAGTGAAGAAGAAGAAGACAAAAAATCCTCAAGCTCTGAGAGTGAGGAAATCTGCTTCATGGCCAACAATTCTGGAGAAAAGGTAAACACCTCTTTTGAAGATTTTACTGTTGAAGATTGGCAGGATGTTTATTCTGAATTAGTTGAAAAATATTCTGAAATGAGAAAAGAAAATAAATATCTCAAAAGAAAATTGAAAACCTTTATCATAACCAATCTTCAAACAACAGAATTTGTGAGCTAGAAAATGAGATAACATAATTAAATGAAGAAAAAGAAAATCTCATGAATCTAATTGATGATCTGAAGCTTGCCTCTCAAAAGGCCACCCAAGAATTCAAAGAATTATCTGAAAAGCTGGAAATGGAAAAACAAGAAAAACAACAAAAGATTGAAGAAATTAAAACTCTTCAAAACCAGCTAAAAGAAAGGGATGAAGTTATCCAAACCTTCACAAAAGGTAAAGATAACTTGGAGGCATTTCTAGGAACAAATATGACAACAACCTCTCATGGGTTAGGATTCAACAAACAAAAACCAAAGAAAGACAAATCTGGTGAGAAAAAGGGCAAAGCACCATTAATTAAATTTGTCAAAGGTCCTAATCTTGAGAACATAGAAATCAAGCAAACATCAGACAAAACATCAAACAAAACACAAAACAAATCAAAACTCAAAACAAAAGAAGACAACCAGGTCGACACAGTTCTGACAGGTCGACACCAGTCCACAAGAAGAAACTTCTGTGGTTGCTGTGTCGACACCAGTCATGGAGAGGTCGACCTGCTCAACATCAAAAGCTTCAAACAACTCAATCAAAATTCAAAAAAATTTGAAAAACAAGAAAAAGTCAAAGGAAATCAGTTATAAAGAATCTTGGACCTCCAAGACAGCATTTCAAGATGAATGGACCAATCCTTGGAGCCAATGGTATGACAACAAGAAAAGAACAAACAGAAAAAGACTGAAAACACCAATGTAACAAACAAAATCAAAAACAGGTCAAATTTGGGTGAGATAGATTTACTGACAATATTCAAACATTCTGATGGTCCCAACTCTGTTTGGGTACCAAAATCTTCTCTCCACTGATCTATTTTGCAGGAAGGTCGTGCACCCAACACCAATGTGTGGTTTCTTGACAGTGGGTGTTCACGACACATGACAGGAGACAGAGCCAAATTCTCATTCCTGATTGAAAAGGAGGGAGGGTCAGTAACCTTTGGAGGTAAAAATAAAGGAAAGATCATAGGATCTGGTAACGGAAAGACAAGACACTGAAGAGGATGAATTTATTGTGGACTCTTCACCAACTGTTGAGGAGTTTGAAAACATTGAAGAGAACCTGAACAACGACACACCATCTTCAAGTGGTTCAGGTAACATTGTCCCAGAAGTGGGTACTTCTCAACAGGTAATTTCTGAACATCGAATTCTGAGAGATCACCCATTAGACAATGTGGTTGGCAATGTACATGATAGAGTTAGGACTAGATCATCATTCTTGCATAATATTGAAGAAGACCCACTAGCTCTAATTTCCCAAATTGAACCAAAGTCAATTGATGAAGCCTTATCAAGTTCTGATTGGATTAATGCCATGCATGATGAACTTCATCAATTTGAAAGAAATCAAGTATGGGAATTAGTACCTAGACCTAGTGACCAAACAATCATTGGCACTAGATGGGTTTTCAGAAACAAATTGAATGAATCTGGTCAGGTAATTAGAAATAAAGCTAGGCTAGTTGCAAAGGGGTACAATCAAGAATTTGGAATTGATTTTGAAGAATCATATGCCCCTGTAGCTAGACTAGAAGCAGTTAGAATTTTCCTTGCTTTTGCATCCTCCATGAATTTCAAAGTTTATCAAATGGATGTCAAAAGTGCGTTTTTAAATGGATATATTAAGGAAAATATTTTTGTTGAACAACCTCCTGGATTTGAAAATGAAAAACATCCTAACCATGTTTTCAAGCTTAATAAGGCTCTCTATGGTCTTAAGCAAGCTCCAAGAGCTTGGTATGACTGTTTGAGTACCTTTTTACTTGAAAAAGGATATTCTAGAGGAAATGTTGATCAGACTTTGTTCACAAAAATAGTCAAAAATCAAATAATTGTGGTCCAAATTTATGTTGATGACATAATATTTGGCTCAACCAATAAAGGCCTATGCACTGAATTTTCAAATCAAATGAAGAATGAATTTGAAATGAGTTTAATGGGAGATTTAACATTTTTCTTGGGACTACAGGTTAACCAAACATCTGAAGGGATCTTTATCAGTCAAGCCAAGTATGTCAAGGAACTTCTCAAAAGGTTTGACTTTCAGACCCTCAAGCATTCAAGCACACCTATTGCCATAAATGCTAAGCTAGAAGAAGACTCAAATGGTAAGTCAGTAGACCCAAAGACCTACAGAGGTATGATTGGCTCTCTACTCTATCTTACAACTTCTAGACCAGATATTCAGTTTAGTGTGTGTTTGTGTGCTAGATTTCAGTCTAATCCTAAAGAAGGTCACATGTTAGCTGTTAAAAGAATTTTCAAATATCTTGTTGGAACATGTGATTTAGGAATTTGGTATCCTGCTAATTGCAAGTTAGATTTGATTGCCTATTGCGATGTTGACTATGCTGGGTGTAAATTAGATAGAAAAAGCACAAGTGGCTTGTGTTTATTCCTAGGTGGGTGCCTTATTTCTTGGGCTTCCAAGAAGCAACATTCAGTTGCACTGTCAACTGCAGAGGCTGAATATGTTGCAGCAGGTAGATGTGGAACTCAGATTCTTTGGGTGAAACATCAACTTCTCAATTACAACCAAGATTTAGGTTGTGTACCCATCCTATGTGATAATACAAGTGTAATAAATCTGTCTAAAAACCCCATTCAGCATTATAGAACAAAGCATATAGAGATTAGGCATCACTTCTTGAGAGATGAGGTTGCAAAGAAGTCCTTTGAACTCCATTTCATTGAAACTGAAAAACAAGTTGCTGACATTTCACCAAACCCCTTCCTGAAAACAGATTTTCATCTTTGAGGAGAGAACTTGGTCTTTGTAAATGTCCACATTCATGATCTCTCTTTAGGTTTGGGTTGAGTGTTATGCATTTTCTAAGGGAGAGTTCTTTTCATATCATAACCCTTTGCTTCCTCCAGTTACACTGTCCATATCTCTCTCAATTCCAATTCCTTTTCCTTTGGACAATAAAGTCTTCAACTCTCATTGTGTTGAACTTCTTGGTATATCAAATGGTGATTTGAAGAAGGACAAGTTATGCTTGTTTGGACACCTTCACTATGCGAGAGTATATGTCTCCGCCAAGTACCAAGAAATGAAAATGCATTTATTGAGGGGGAGCTTTTATTGTTTAAAGAGAATCCTTCTTGATTTCAAAAACTTGCATATCTTTATTTTGATAGAAAATGATTGAAATCATCATCTCAGGGGGAGCTAGAAAATTCACAAGTCATGACTTTTGCAAAATTCATAACTTTTCTTGCATTTCATCAATTTCCTGCATGATGTCATCATTCAGATGTCTAGAGTCTCCAAATGATCCTTTGAGTGATCTATCATATTTTTTACTAATCAATTGTCAACTATATTTTTTCAACCCACAGAAACTCAGAATTCTTCCAAGATTGAAAACAACTTGTGTCTTGAAATTAAAACATCTCTTTGTTTGCAACTGATGTTGGATAAAATTGACTTCTACCTTACAAAACTCTCAAAATTTTTAAAAATTCAACAGAGCAATGACATTTGTGCTGAGAAACTGCACACCTTCACAATGAATGAAGTGCCATGCATGTCATGAGGTACTACTGTTATCTCTGTTCAAAGGGGATAAAAATTCAAAAATCGATTCAAAATACAGCAAAAATGTGTTATACGTTTTGATAATGACTGAGTAACTGGAAATATTGGCGTCTACAAAACGTATATTTTCATGTCAAAGGTCATTATTTACCACTTGAGACTTGACAATGAATAAATCTTAAGTATCCAGGGACTATGGTGTGTAAAAAGCACTAGCACTTGAGTGAAAAAGATTTATATCATTTGACAGTCTGTTACAAAAATGAAAAATATGTGTTCATGGAGTTTTGTTTAGAAAGAATCATTTTCATTCATCATCAAGTTGTTATTTAAGATTGTGTTTTATTTTCAAAGCAATTGTATTCAGTCTAGAGGATATCTTTATTTCTTTAACGTTGAAAAATATGGTAGATTATAATTGATTGTTAGATATATTATATCCCTCAAATCATCATTTCATTGACTCAAGTATTTGAATGCTCACATCCTATTGAAATTGTTTAAAACTTGAATTATGATGAATCTTTTTGCAAAATATAACAAATGAATTTTTTAAGCCTCTTAAACATCCTTGAAATGACTATTTCTCTCATTGATTATCATTTTAAAGAAGTCCAAAAATTCTCAAAAAAATTCTCACACAAAAATTCAATTTTTCTTCATAGGCCAGGTCGACACCATCCTATCTCGTGTCGACACACTCCCTAGGTCAGGTCGACACTACAGTCTTCTAGTGTCGACACTGCCCTCTTGCCAGACCTTTTTAAATCGTGGGTTCCGGATAAGCCATTGTTATTCCTGCAGGGTATTGCACCACTGCAAACCCTTTTTAGGCATCAGGTCGACCCGACGGACGCCTTCTTCTCATTTCCGGCAAGAAATTTCACATCTGTAGACACCCGATTATGACTAATGGGTTGAACCACATTTCTTGCTACCTTATTGGGCCCCTAATTGGTCACTCACCTTGAGCCCATCATTTGCCTTGATTTGAGCCCATCAATCCATTAAAATGCCTTGAAATCCCAAAATCAATCATTTGAGAGAGTCCCTAGAGGAATATGACTCCTATTTTATCATGTGGTCAGAGAGAATAATCCAAGATAATTCGGGTTCCTTGTCGCGACGCATCGTGGCGCCGCGACTATAGTCGCGACGGGTTGGGCCGCCGTGACAGTCCATGCATTATACATGCACGTGGGTAATACTGTCGCGTCCCCCCGCACCGTCGCGTTTCTAGTCGCGACCCTACAATCTGACGCGACAAGGACCGAGATCTCTGGCCTCCATAACCACACCCTATTTATCCTCTCATGCACTTTGACTTGGTCTAAGAGGGTTATCCCGACCCCTTGGGCGGATCCTTGGCCCTAGGGACTCTCCTAAGCTCCCCTAAGGACTCTACACCCGATTTTGATAGAGCTTTATCCCCCACTTTTAATTTCTAAACCTTTTTGAGGAGATAATGCCTAATATTCTCACTCCAAGCTCTATATAAGGAAGGCCCCTCCTCATGGACGGGGAGAGCCTCATGATTACCCTGAAGGGCTGCCAAAATTCCCTCTGAACTAGACTTAGCCACGCAGCCACTCATTCCCCTCATTCCCTTCACATTCCACTCCCCACAACTCACTCATTTCACCATCAATGGAGCAAGGAACGTGAAGAGGGCGACTCTAGCAATATCCTGGACCTCTTTGCACATCATCGGAGCTGCATCCACGCCAGGAAGTCGCCCTAATGGGGCTCATTCTCTCTACCCTTTCTTTTTGTCTATTTCTACATGCATTTTTATGTCCTTTTTAAATAGAGCATATCTACCATCCACCCACGTTTTCCCACACCCATAGGGGTTTAAAACCACCCCAGGTGCGTTCCCACCATGATCTCCCATCTCATTTCGTCTCTTAGAATAGATACTACGCTTTACATGTTCTAATAGGGTCTTTTCCTTATGTTTTCTTTTGATTGACAGGCAAGCAAGCGAAGTCTACGAGAAGCTCTGGTGCTCTGGCCGGCTGGAGGACTAGAAGAAGGTCACAACAACAATTCTCCCGCATTTAGAGAACGCGACGGCCTGGGGTGACGCGACATAGACGCGTCGACTCTCACTGACGTGATACTAGAAACGCGGCGGCCATGGCGACCGCAACACCAGGTCAGTTTCCTGTTCTCTTCCTTTTCCTAGTTTAAGTTAGCCATTGTCTTTCCATATCATTAGGCAACTTATCTAGGTGGCGATCACATCCTTTTTTTCATGCTATCATATTTGATATTCATGTCTGTGTTGAGGGGAAGCCAATCCTTGTGATTATACCTTTTGGCGATCACGGTGGGACCTTCACTGCCACCCTCGTAGATTTTGATTGTCTGCTTGCCATGTTTCCTTGTTGTTTGTCATTATAGTGTCTTGTTTGGGTTTTGTTCTTTATTCCCTGCATTTTTTCGCTCTGTCATTGTCGCGACCGATCGCGGTGTCGCGACAAGTTTGCGTCGCACGAGGGGGATGCGTCATCAGGTTAGTGCTTGCTATTCCCTTTGCCCTCTCTGTTCAATGCCCATGAGAGCATGCATCTTTCTTATATTGCTTAGATCATGTTTGCTCGCGTTTTTGTCCGATAGTATCCTGTTAGGGTTCGGATTTTTCGTTTAGTTTCATCTGTAAGTTTCCAGTTCTTATCGTGGTCAAAGGATTGGACGCGACCAGGTCGCGGCTTGGACAGGCGACGCGTTAACAGGTTTGCTTTGTATGTTACTTATTTTGTCCATGAATCGGTTTCTGTCTGCTTTTCGATCCATGTTGTACCTGATTAGTGCTTCTTTGTTTTCCTTATTTTAGTAGGGTAGTCTGTTTGTATTGGGTTGGTGATCTACTGTGTTCTCGGGTCTCTGTCCGTATCGCGGCAGCTCGCGCTGTCGCAATCATGTCGCGGCGTACCCGGCCGTCGCGACTTTCCCCGAGGGCTGGTTTTTCACCCTGTTTGCTCCCTATCCCCACTCTTGCATACATTTTGGACTTTTTAGTCCTTTGCATACGCTACTCATCCCAGTTGATCAGGTTCCCCCTTGGTTAAGTGAGTCCTCTCACCTACGAGCACTCGTAGGCTGACTCGGACTCGCCTTCCGAGGACCTCTGTAGTCCTCGTGACCACCTTCCATGGCCACTCTCCCGGGGCATATCCAGCCTCCCTCCATTACTGGGATCCGATCCCGTCCTCCTTCTCCTCCTGGGATGATGACCCTCACTCTCAATTCAGCCAGCTCCTTCCTCACCTCACTCCGGACCAAGTCCGAGAGTTCATAGCGGCTGCCAAGGGGAAACAACTTTCATCTCCCCGGGGTCAAAGTTCAGCCCGACCGGCGGATTCCTCCGCCCACGTCGCTTCAGCTCCCTACCTTTCTTCATCTGGGGCAGACCCTACCCCTCTTCATCCTCGGGCCATTCATTTCTCAGAACCAAGCTACCTTCCCTCACGAGATGTTCAGCCTCGATCCCCTCCCACTACATACTATACGGCCGAAACAGCTCCGCTCCCTCGCGAGAGGTCTCATTCCTTTGAGCAGACACGCTCCCTTGTCCCTACGCATCAGATCCAATCTCCTTCCGATTTTTTGACAGAATGGACAAGTATGAAGAAAGAGCTTCATGACCTCCGGAGGCAGATTGATCCTCGGAAGGTAGCTGACATTGCCCTCCCATCCTTCCAATACCTCCGAGTGCCTCCCCAGTCCGAGCTCCCTGTATATCGTCGATACTCTGGGGTGGGGGACCCCTATGTTCATATGAAGGATTTTGTCTATGAATCAGCACCACACAAATATGACCGCCATCTCATGGCATATATGTTCAGAAAATCATTAGATGGTCCAACCTTGGAGTGGTTCTATTCTTTGCCTCCCGAGGAAGCCGAGGACTTCCAAATCATCCAAGAAAGGTTTCTGCAGCAGTTTCAAGATCGGGTGGGACCCGAATACTCTTTTGTGGATTTGGTAGCTGAAAAGATGAAACCAGAAGAGGATTTCTCCACCTATGCTGACCGGTGGCGCTCATTGGCCGCCAAGGTCCGCTGCCCAATGCCTGAGGAGGAGAAAGTAAAGCTGTTGATCTCCAATGCCACACCCACCTACCGAGCTATTTTGGCCATGAACGACATCTCTACCATGCACCAATTATATAGTCGAGCCCGTTTTATCCAAACCCAACTCAAGGACTCGCCTATACATTCCATGTTCGAGACCCCCAAGGCCCGTTACGCTAAAAGGCCGCAAGGCCCAGTCACCGAGGGGATCCAGACCAATGAACAAGTAGGTGCCGTTAGCAATCCCCAAGGCCCAGTAGGTAGGTCCCCCTATACCCAGCAAACCCAACAATCTTGGAACAACAACAACAATAGGCATCCACCTCCCCAAGGACAAAATCTCCCTCAAGATCAGCGCCAATACTCCCAGGTTCCTCCGCCGCAAAATGGCTATGCCCCCAGGAAACCCAATGGGCCCAAGAGAGCCCAATACCCTCCATTACCCGAATCTCTAGCTGATATCTTTGCAGCCCTCATGTCTCTAAATGCCTTAAGACTCCCTCCTGAGAAGGCGAATTGGAATATGGCGGCCGATCAAAAAAAGTACTGCGTCTATCATCGTCATCCGGGCCACAATGTGTCCGATTGCTTCCAATTCCGGGACATGATATACGATCTCCATGAGCAGAATCAGATCGATTGGGCAGAAATGAAGAGGTTGATCCAAACTCTGAGGGACCAGCAAGCCAAAGGCAACAGCAGCAACAACAGAGGCGACAACAACCACAGCAACAACAGCAACAACAACAGCAATACCAGCCTTTCCAACAGCAATACCAGCAACACCAGCAACAGCAACAACAGCAGCAGCCGCAGCAGCTGGCGAACGATCTAGGCATAGTCCGTAACCCCATGCCACAACATCAACCTGCTCCGAACCCTCAACCAGCTCCACCACCTCCTCCGCCTGCGCATGTTAACCCCGTTATCCACCATGCACCACCAGAAGCCCAGTGGGTCTTCGATGACGACCATGAGGTGGGCCAGCTTCTGGCTATTTCTCACGTCACGCCCGCTGTTCCTGCATCTGCATCCGCCATACCCCCTCCCTTTACACCCCATATTGCCACCATCACCTCACCATCCTATCCTCCCGTCATATCACCCATCATCCCTCCACCAAACAACACCCCTCTCTCCCCTACGTCAGCGTCACTACTAGCCAACCCTTCTATCCTTAACACCCCTACCCCTCCACTCCACCATAATCTTGCCCTCCGAAGCGGGCGAATGTTTCATCGGATGTATCCTAACGCATCCATACCTATGTCAGGTCAGCAAACCAACAATCAGCAGCAACAAGATACAGAAGAGATTGATCCGGCGCCGGGAACTCAATATGACATCCTAAAGCACCTCGATCAGACTCCCGCCAAGATCTCCATATTGGAGCTCATTAAGAGATCGCAGACTCACCAAGATGCTCTCAGAACTTTTTTGCAAAGAGTCATGGTCAGCGAGGATATGAATCCGGACAACCTACCCTCAGTGCTCTCAATAGTGAACAGAGGACCCACCATTACCTTTTCTGATGGCGAGTTGGCTGCCCCCGAAGCCAGGAAAATGCCCCTGTGTGTAACACTTACCATAAATAAAGTGGCAGTCGATGCGGCTCTGGTGGACACAGGAGCCTCCATTAATGTATGTCCACTAAGCACTCTTAGAGCTTGCAACATATCGGAACGTCAATTGCAGCCCATGCCTACCACTATTGCTGCATATGACAATTCGCGATGTGCCTGTCACGGGGTCATCACCTTGCAAGCAGAATTAGGCCCTCTCGTCATGTCTGTGGAGTTCTATGTGTTGAACATTGATCACACCTACAAAGCCATTTTAGGGCGCCCATGGATCGAATCATTAGGGGCAGTACCATCTACGGCGCATCAGTGTCTGAAGTTCCCTTTCCAAGGGCGGATAGTCAAGGTAAAGAGTATGACAACAACGCATACAGTCGAAGCCGTTGAGAGAGTGATGCCATCAGTATGGCCGTCCAATAAGCCCATAATCTCGGTGCTTGATGTTAACTACACTTAGGCCTATACTTTCTCTTCTAACCGCCCAATTGGGTCTCCTCCTATAATGGCAGTCAGGAAGGATGTGAGCAAGAATACAAAGGGGTGGGACATCATGTTCAGGCTGGGTTATCAGTCAGGAAAAGGCCTGGGTGCTCATCTCCAAGGGCAAACCAAGACTGTCGCCACCGCTAAGAAATTCACAAAGCGTGGCCTTGGATATTCAGAATGGGCCACTTTCTCATCTCCTCCACAATCAGATCATGGACCGCTCACTTGGTCCTTATACGAGCATTTTGCCAGAGGGCCCATTTAGCCCGGATATAACACCACCATAGAAACGCCAAGATCAGCCTATCAAGCTTTAGAGGAGCAACGACCCAACAAGAAGAAGAGAGCTGAGGAAGATACTGAGGATCCGGATCAAGAGGATGTTGTCTCATCAGTTAGTCTGTTGTTTGAAAAATCAAAAGCTGAGGAAGAGAAGCTAGAATTAGAAGACCTTATTTCTGCGGTCAATCAACTGTTCAGTGAAGAAGATGTGTCACAAGTAGCAGCATTATCAGCATCAACAACCACCGCCAGGCGACAGTTGCCTGGAATTGGTGAGGAAAACCAGTCAAATCATTTACCCCTACTTATACAGGAGTTCTGGCTAGGGTTCGCCCGGCCTCCCACTCACTTTGTTTCATCCATACTCGAGGTTAATGTTAGTTTCATTCCTTTGCCTCTTCCCTTCATTGTCCAAATCTCGCCCGCCGCCATTGAGGCGTTCATTCGTCCTTCACCCCGCCTCGCCATTTCCTTCAACGGTTCGGTCTTGTCTTTTTTCGAAGCCATTTAATCTAATGTAGTTCCTTTTTCATCAAAAAAAAAACAATAAAAAAGAGGGAAATTTCCAAATGACAAAAAAATGTGTGTGTGTCCTCCCTGCTTCCGACGGCGATCCCCGTCACTCCCTCGTGCTCCTGTTTCCGACGGCGATCCCCGTCACCCCCTCCTGCTCCTGCTTCCGACGGCGATCCCCGTCACTCCCTCGTGCTCTTGCTTCCGACGATGATCCCCGTCACCTCCCTCGTGCTCCTGCTTCCGACGGCGATCCCCGTCACCTCCCTCCTACTCCTGATCTCGACGGTGATCCCCGTCACCCCTCTCCTGCTCCCACTCTCGACGGCGATCCCCGTCACATCTGCTCCCCAGCGGCCATCGTCGTCATTCTTTCGCTCCAGTCGTGCCTTCACCTGGTGGTCAGACATGGCCATTCCAGGCGGTTCGGGTGAGGGGCCTTCTGCTCCCCTACACCCCGATGTTGTTGCCGGCACCCTGAGCTCGGGTGGCCCGCTTCCTCCTCCAGCTCCATCGAAGGATCTTCGCGGCTCTGCCGCCCCCTTCGTTTTCCTTTCCAATAAATCTTTGGACGTGTCTCCAGAGTCTCCTATAAATATCAAGTCTAGCTTAAAGTCAGGGGTAGTTTCTAGTAAGTCCCCATCTCCATCTAGGAAAAGGAAGGGTAGTAGCATACCTCGCAGGTATCTCTTAGACTTAGTTCAAAGGTGTAGCGCTCTTCTGGCTGTCGAGGAGTTTGTCAAAGAAGCTGTGGCTTTAGACTTAGAGGAGATACCAATAGAGGAAAGGCTAGACGACGGATTTGGGATATACGAGATCATAGCCGAGGATGACCCATCAGATGAAGGAGATTGTGAAATGGAGGACGCTGCTGAGGCGTATGCTAGTGGTATGAGGAGATTCGATGAACCTACCTTAGCAGTCGACGAACCTACTAAAAAGGTAAATGTGGGAACGCAAGAGGATCCCGGGCTTTTAACCATAGCTTCCGGCCTCCCTCCTGAAGAAGAGGAAGCACTCATAGAGATGTTGAGGGAGTTCAAGGACTCATTTGCCTGGTCCTACGATGACATGCCCGACATTGACCCCAATTTGGTGGAGCATAGATTAATTTTGAAGCCAGGGGCAGTTGCCGTTAAACAGAAGCTAAGGAGATTTCTCCCCCACAGTGCTTTAAAGATGAAGAAGAGAGGGATTGATAAGCTACACAAAGCCTGAAGAGTTATGCGGAAGTACACAATACGGTAATCTAGAAGGGGGGGGGGTTGAATAGATTACGGCAATTTTAAACTATTGATGGCTTCTTTTCGATGCTACAGCGATCTTAATGAAATTTGATTCAAATTCAATTAAGTGTGAGACCGCTTGAGTTGATCTAAAAGAGAACAGGGAATCAAACGTGCGTATGAACACCGTGCCTACCAATCATCTATCGCAAAATGCGAACAAACCACAGAACACGATGATTTAAGGTGGTTCGGAGTACACAACTCGTGTATCCTACATCCATCGTCCACACACACACGTAGAAAACGACTGCTTATGAGCGAGTTTAACACCACAACTCAACCACACACACGTTGTCTGATGAAGCACGATCAGAACAACCACAAATACGTGAATCAAGCACAAGGGATGCTCGAAACACAACCACACACACACACGATGGAATGGAAATTATGAAATGGAGAAGAATTAGGAATTAGGGAACAAATCCGGTTGGAATTCTTCTCGTGGATCGTCCAAACGCTCTTCAAACTTCGATTGGATGTAGATTGATCGATGTAGAAGGTTGAATTGATGACGATCCGGCTTCAGCTCCGCATAGATGGTGATTCCACGTCGATCTGGGCGGAAAGTTGAAGCAGAGCAGCAATTTGGGGCTTTTCCTCTTGGTCCCTTGGAGGCTCTTGGATGGGAGGCTGCTCTCTGCGAATTTGGCTCCAAAAGGATGCTTATATAGTGTTAGGTAAAGGTGGGGGTCGTGGAGGAAGGAAACACCCAATTGGGGCCAGATTTGGAAACCCAAATCTGAAGTTTCCGTCGGCTGTCGACAGGTGCACTTGCATCTGTCGACAGGCAGACTCAGGCTGAGAACTGGGTTTCAGGAAAATGAGTTTCTGAGTGTATCTGTCGACAGGCAGTTTGCATCTGTCGACAGATGCACTCAGGAATAGAAAACCTGAGCTCTGTCCTGGGTTGTCTGTGTGTATCTGTCGACAGGTACATTTCATCTGTCGACAGATACACTCAGAGATGCAAACTGAGTTCTGTCTTGGAATGAGTGTGTGAATCTGTCGACAGGTACATTGCATCTGTCGACAGATACACCTCTTTGACAGATATTTGTGCTTTTTGCTCATTTCTCAATGCCTCTTCAATGCTCCATGTTTCATGCTTGTGCACCTACATGCAAATACATTGTTAGTGATATACATTGTATGATTTAGCAATGTTTAACTCAATCACTTTCATGGTGTTTTTCATGTTAGTTAGCACATCAATTTTGCATTAAATCAATGTTCAAGGGTGTTAATGTGATCATCAAAAACATGATATATGAAAAACCCAACAATCTCCCCCTTTTGATGATGACAAAAACATTCAATTGATGCATATATTGATGTTCTCCCCCTTTTTGACAACATGCAAAAGGTCAAGTCATGCACATTTAGAGACAAATAAACATGAACTGAGTTTTCATTGATTGATCATTGAAATTTCACAGTACATTTGATAATCATTACATGACTCAATAAAAGAAAGGAAAATAACATGAACAAGCAAAAGATGATAAGACAAGTGAGACTAATTCCCATCTAAGACTCTTAGTGACCTCTAATGACCCTGAGACCCTCTATTCATCGTCATGTCCAGCAGGAGGAGGGTGACGGGATTCATCTCTCTCGGAGTAGAGGTGGTCAAGACGGTCATCTAAAGTGTCGAGGCGAGCTTCTACTTGATCAAATCTTGACGTCATGTGAGCAAATCCTGAGATCATTTCTTGATGGATTTGTGCCAAGTAATCACGAATGGATTGTTGTGGAGGCACAGGTACATCATCAAACTCTTGAGCTTGGTCAGGCATTTGCTCATCCTGAGGGTCTTCATCACTACCTTCATTTGCTTCATCATCTTCATTGTCTTCTTCACCAGTTGACACGTCAGCTCCTTGTGGTTCCTTTCCCTTGAGAGTCCTTGTGACGACGCCGTCTACAATCTTGTAGCCCATGCGGTTGGCGGCAGTGAGGTCAAAGGCACTTCGGGATTTTAGTGAGATGAGCTCACTTGGAGGGATAGGAATGCCAAGGAAAATAAGAAGAGAAGTGATGGGGCAAGCATATGGCATTGATCTTTTGGTGTTAGAGAAACACCGATGGATGAGGCTTATCATGAGTTCAGGAAGATTGATTTCTTGACACTTGAGGAAAAAAATGAATAGGGATTTATGGACCTCGGTGACTAACTCTCGACTTCCATCCTTCGGGACGATCAAGGTAGTGAAGATGTGATGGATCATCCGGATCAAGGGAGGAAAGGAGTTGGCGTTGAGACGAGCAATCTCCTGGTAGTGTCATAAGGTTCCAACGTGAGAAGCTCATAGTACTCAGAAGCAGAGGGATTGTAGTTGAAGATTTCAACTCCTGAGTTTGGAATTTCAAGGGCTGTGGAGAGAAGATTTGCGGTGAGGCGAAAACGAGTGCCTTTCACCGAAGAGTAGATATCTCCCTGATCGGAAAGCCCTAAGTTATTGTAGAACTCGGATACGGCAGTTGGAGAGTATTGCAAGTGGGAGTATAAGAAGGATGTCCACCCTTGAGTGTCAAAATAAGGTAGGAGTGAGGGGAACATCGGTGCTAAGGACTCGAAGTCCACATACCGGGATTGGACAATCTTCTTGAAGGTGCCGTTGGGTCGGATAAGACGGAGACCTTGAGGAACGATGAGTTCCGGCAACCGATCCTCACGATGCTTGCTGCGGCGTTCGGAAGGAGCCCTGGAGCTTTCTCCGGCGTCCGTCGGAGCGCGACGACGGCGAGCGAGAAGCTTCGATTTGGGTGCCATCGCAGGAGGAAGGATGAGAATGGTGTGAAGGGAGAGTGGAGGGATCCCAGACGAGGAGCAGGATCGTCGGAGACGGAGCCCTGAAGGGGGAAAGAGAGGGGGTTTGGAGAGGAGGAGGAGGGAACAAGAGAGGAAGGGTGAGAATGAGTCGTGGGTGGCCTTAGAATGGTTTAGAGGGTTTTAAAAGAGAGGCCCCATGAAAAGGATGTGAACTGGCGCGAGGGTTTGGTTCAAAAACGGATCTGCGCCATCGTCTGTCGACAGATGAAGTCTATCTGTCGACAGATAGCTCCTTTTGGTGAAAACTTGATTTTTGTCAAAATTTTTCAAAGGGACAAGTGTTCATTTGTTGTTTTAAGGCAAAATGGGTGTATGTGCAAGACAAAAATTCATATCCATTAAGATGAAGACATGACACAAATCTAAAATGATTTTGAATTAAAATGATAAGTTCTTTAATTAGATCATGAAGAACACATTTCACAATAACCAGTGAAAATTGAAAAAAATCTTTTGATTAAGGCCGTTGAAGAAAAACATGCATCTTAATAGAGATGATAGTCAGAGACAATTGAATTAATGGCCATAAGAACGTCTTACCGAAGAAACACATTGGACTTGACATAAAAGATTTTCGGAGGCTTCACTCTATTTCTGGTATGATTTTTTTTTTGAATTATAAACAACGAAGATGGAAAAGAGTGGCAATGAGGAGCACTTTCACTTTTTCATGTGAAGGTAGACATTTGTGGTGCCAATACCCCCAGTTACTCAATGTGAGTGTCCGTCAAGCCATTGTATAGAGATAATGAAATAACCTTTTGACGCGAAGACTGACATTGGTGATGCCCATGTCCCCGGTTACTTAGTGATTTTCATCATTGCTCTACCTCCATCCCACAAATGAAAACAAATTTGTTGATTGAACCGAAGAAATAGGTAGCTTTTCTCCCTTTTTTTTATTATTATTTTTGCTTTTTGTCAAGTACATGAGATTTCTTTAGGTAAGTTGTAATGTAGAACATTAAATTCAAGAGCTTTCTGATTTTTCAAATCATTTTGGATTCATGTTTCTCGACAAGGGAGTTATTCAACAGAGATGTTTAAAAAACATTTGGTTTGCTCATTGTGTTCAAAATGATCTAAAAAGACCTCGATCAAGTATTGCATCAAAGAACATTTAGACTTGGTTCACGACTTGACATGAAGTGGATATGAAAAGGTTATATTGCACACAACCAAACCAATGTTTACCTTTAAATCAAGTAAGGAACACTTTCTTGAAACATATGAAGAGGGAGTTGAACAATAAGAAGAATGGGTGTATCTGTCGACAGAATAAGTCTGTCTGTCGACAGATGCACACAGACTGAGGAATTGAGGTTTCTGCCAGAACAAGACTGAGTGTATCTGTCGACAGATGGAATGTGTCTGTCGACAGATATGAACAGAGTGGATTTTTCTGGTTTCAGATTGATTGCTCATTGAGTTCAAGGAAGTGAGAATTCCACAAGTAGATATGGAAGAGGTTCCTCAAGAAAAAAAAAATCTCAACAATCCTTAACTTACTCCCCATAGTGTGTGCACGTGTTGACACAACATCTAAGCAAGGATTCACACAAGCACTTGATACAAGACAAACATGTTCATGAAGGAAGGTCATACACAAGCACATGGTCACAGAAAAAACATTGTCTCATGGAGTTAACATGATAAAATGTAAGGAAACTAAAAATCCTATGTGAAGTACAGGGCCCTTATATGGAATGAGACTATTGATACTTGGCGGAGAATATTTCTCACGCATGATGATAGTTTCCAAACAAGCCGAACTTGTTCTTCCACAGTTCACCATTTGATATACCACATAGTCATTATACCATGTACTCCAATATGGATAGCCAGTTTCATTGCATTTTACACAACCCATTCTCTTCTTAAGGATGTGAATCTGTCTTCAGACAAGGGTTTGGTGAAAATATCAGCCAATTGTTTTTCTGTGGGAATGAAAATAAGTTCCAAGGTTTATTGGCAACTTCATCTCTCAAGAAATGATGACGGATTTCTATGTGTTTAGTCCGAGAGTGTTGGACTGGGTTTTTTGAAAGGTTGAGAGCACTTGTGTTGTCACATAGGATAGGTGTGCATCCAATTGAACATTATAGTCAGCTAACTGACTTTTGATCCACAACACTTGAGCTGCACAACTTCCTGCAGCGACATATTCTGCCTCTGCAGTGGAGAGAGCAACCGAGTGTTGTTTCTTGGATGCCCACGAAACCATGCAACCGCCAAGGAATTGGCAATATCCACTAGTGCTTTTTCTATCAATTTACATCCAGCATAGTCAGCATCAGAATATGAAATCAAATCAAAGCTACTGCCTGCTGGGTACCAAAACCCAAATTGCATGTGCCTGAGAGATATCGGAAAATTCTCTTGACTGCAATTAAATGGCTTTCCTTTGGACTAGATTGATATCTAGCACAAAGGCAAACACTGAATTGAATATCCGGTCTACTTGCAGTAAGATAAAGGAGTGAGCCAATCATACCTCGGAAGTGCTTTGCATCTACCGGTTTACCTTTCTCATCATTTTCCAATTTGATGCTTGTGCTCATTGGGGTGGAGGCCGGTTTAGCTTGCTCAAATTGAAATCGTTTGAGAAGCTCTTTGACATACTTTTCTTGATTTATGAAGAATCCGTCTTTATGTTGTTTCACCTGCAAACCAAGAAAGAATTGTAGCTCCCCCATTAGACTCATCTCAAATTCACTGTGCATGTGTTAGAAAATTCTTCACACAGTGAAGGGTTAGTAGAACCAAATATTATATCGTCCACATAAACTTGAACAACAATTATGTGATTGCGAACCTTCTTAGTGAAGAGTGTTTGGTCTACTTTACCTCTTGAGTAGTTCTTGCTTACCAGAAAATTGCTTAGTCTATCATACCAAGCTCGAGGTGCCTGTTTCAAACCATAAAGAGCTTTGTGCAATTTATACACATGGTTAGGCATTTCAGAATTTCAAAACCTGGTGGTTGAGAAACATAGACTTCTTCTTTGATATAGCCATTTAAGAAAGCAGTTTTAACATCCATTTGATAGAGTTTGAACTTATGGGAGCATGCATATGCCAATAAAATTCTGACTGCTTCTAACCTGGCTACAGGAGCAAAGGACTCTTCAAAGTCTACACCAAATTCTTGACTATATCCTTTTGCTACGAGTCTTGCTTTATTTCTGATCACTTTTCCTTCTTCATTAAGTTTATTCCTAAACACCCATCTAGTTCCTATGATAGAGATTTCAGGGGTTTTAGGAACTAAACTCCATACATTGTTTCTTTGAAATTGACCAAGTTCCTCATGTATAGCATCATTCCATGAGTTGTCTTTTAAGGCTTCTTCAACATTTTTGGGTTCCACTTGAGAAACAAAAGCAAAAAGATCATGTTCAATTATTTTTCTTACTTGAGACCGTGTTTGAACAGAATCATTTAAGCTACCTATCACATCATCAAGTGGGTGATCTTTGGAATACCTCACATTTGTGATTGTTGAAGGGCCGGGAGTATCTTGTCCTTGAGGAATTTGATCTTGTGAGTGTTGATCTTCAGGAGGTTCACTTTCTGGTGGATTCTCTTCAAGAGTTTCATCTGGTTTTCTGAAAGCTATTTCATCATCTTCATCATAGTCCCTGTGAAGATATCCACCTTTGGTCTTGGAATCTTCTTCAGATTTGTCTTTTGCTTTGACTTGAAGATCCTTAAGTGATGTTCCTTCATCCTCTTTTTCAGTCCTGTTAATATTCAAACAGTTAGATTTGGCATAAGTCTCATCAAAGATGACATGTGGAGTTTCTTCCACAGTGCGTGTTTTATTGTTAAACACCCTATATGCCCTAGAGTGTTCTGAGTAGCCTAGAAAAACACCTTGATCACTTTTGGCTTCAAATTTATCTAAATCAGATTTATCATTGTTATGAATAAATACCTTTGAGCCAAAAACTCGGAAGTACCCAAGGTTGGGTTTCTTACCTTTCAACAACTGGTAGGGGGTTTTCTTTATCACAGGTCTTACCATGGCTCTGTTTAGAATGTAGCACGAAGTGTTCACTGCTTCTGCCCAAAATCTTTTGGAGAGTTGGCCTTCAACCAGAAGAGTGCGAGCCATTTCCACCAATGTTCTGTTTTTCCTCTCCACTACTCCATTTTGTTCTGGAGTCCTTGGGGAAGAGAACAGATGTTCAATCCCTTGGTGCCTGCAAAAATCAGAAAATGCATTGTTATCAAATTCTCCCCCGTGATCGGTGCGGATTGAGCATATTTTATTTCATTGCCATGCTCAATCTTGTTAAAGAATTCTTGGAAGATTGAAAGTGTTTCACTTTTGTGTGCCAAGAATTTGACCCATGTGAACCTAGAAAAATCATCTACAATGACAAAACCAAAACGTTTGCCATTGAGACTTAGAGTTCTAGTTGGTCCAAAAAGGTCCATGTGCAACAATTCAATGGTTTAGATGTGCTTACGGTGCTTTAGACTTGAAAGACTTCCGGGTCTGTTTTCCCTGTGCACATGCATCACAAAAACTTTCATTGTTGCTAAAAGAAATGTCAGGAAGTCCACTTACCAATTTGAGCTTCATGATCTTGTGCAACACGTTGTAGCTCGCATGGCCAAGCCTACGATGCCACAAGGTCAATTCATCCTGTCTATTTGCAACAAGACACAAGTTGTCATTTTCTGGATCATCTAAGTCAACTAAGTAAATGTTATTCACCCTTTTTCCAAAAAATTTCACACTTCCTGTTTCTTTATCAACAATTTGACATGAATTTGATTCAAAAATGACGTTGTGACCTCTATCACATAATTGACTTATACTAAGCAAATTGTGATTAAGGCCATCAACCAACAATACATTTTCAATTGAATTGGAGGTACACTTACCAACATTACCTGTGCCAATGATTTGGCCTTTGTTATTACCTCCAAAAATGACTTGTCCTCCGTCTTTCTCCACTAGGAAACAGAATTTACCTTTGTCGCCCGTCATGTGCCTCGAACAGCCGCTATCCAAGTACCATTTGTTTTGATGTTGGGCTGCTAGGCATTCCTGCAAATGTGGATCAGACAAGAGGTTTTGGTACCCAAATTACTTTGGGTCCCAAAATTTCATTCATGCAACAAAGTAGATGTTTAGGAATCCAAACTTGTTTGACTTTTTGTTTCTTTGGATTATTCCAACATTGTTTTTCATCATGACCAATCTTTTTACACACATTGCATGAAGGAATTTTCTTTTCAATTTTCTGTTGCTTGATAGACTGTTTATTCATTGAAACTGTTCTTGTCTGTCGACAGGCACCATTGTATCTGTCGACAGGTGGCTTTTTCTTTTGTTTGTTGGGAACATTTGTTGTGTAGTATTGGCTTGGTCTGAGACTTTCTTGAATTATGCTTTGTGGGAGCATGCTTGGTTGTGCTTGGGCTAGGATCAACAAATGAAGTTATCAATGACTCTCCTATTTTCTTTGTTTGACAGGTTGATATCCTAATCCATGCTTGGTTACGTGTATTTTGGCGCCCAAAACCGCATCTAGATTTTGCTTCCCTTTTACAAATTTCATTAAGTCCTCAGATTTTTCTTTCAATTCCTTTTCAGTTTGTTCCAATTTTTCTTGGTTTCCAATTGTTCTTCTTGAAGGAATTCAATGGAATGGCTTAAACAGTCTTTTCTTTTTGTATTTCTTGCAATTTCATTTTCAAGCATTCCATTTCTTCATTATGAGTCTTTTCATCAACTTTCATCATTTCTAATTCTTTTGTCAGGAATGCAATTCGTTCATCATTGTTCTTATCATGCACAAGGGAGTTGCATTTCTTTTTAATGCTCTATTCTCAGATCTATATTCACGAAATTTTTCAAATAAAGTAGTGTATGCTTCCTCCCATTCACTTGCAGTGAAATCATCAAATGAGAAATTTACCTCGCTGGAGTCATCATCCTGGCCATCAAGCATTTCACTTCTTCATCATCGGATGTTTCTTGTGCATCTTCATCTTCATCACTCCAGGTGGCCAACATTGCTTTGGCCTTTTTGGAGGTGAATTTTTCTTTCTTTAGCTTCTTCTTGAGTTCCGGGCATTCTCCTCTCATATGCCCCTGTTTCTTGCATTCATAACAAACAATGTCAGATTTTTTGTTGGACTCATATTTCTGTGAAAAATTTTTCTTAGGATCTCAGGCATTGCCGTTACGCCAAAACTCGAGTTGTTGTGTAGGATACCATCCTTCCTTATAACCCACCACAGGGTATAGTCCCCCTGCTGGACAACTCAGCAACACCCGCAGGCAGGTCCACACCCGGACCTAGGCATGACTTGGCCAACCGGGCCTCTGCCACACCCTCATTCTCAGGTCGCCCAGGGTGAGACGCTGGCACGCGCACCTGCCTCGCAGCATGCCGCCCAACAATCCCCCCCAGCGGCACCCCTGGGAATCGAACCCGCGACTGCTCTGATACCAGGTATATAGGATCTCAGGCATTGCCGTTACGCCAAAACTCGAGTTGTTGTGTAAGGATACCATCCTTCCTTATAACCCACCACAGGGTACAGTCCCCTGCTGGACAACTCAGCAACACCCGCAGGCAGGTCCCCACCCGGACCTAGGCATGACTTGGCCACCCGGCCTCTGCCACACCCTCATTCTCAGGTCGCCTCAGGGTGAGATGCTGGCATGCGCACCTGCCTCGCAGCATGCCGCCCAACAAAGCCAAGTTCATCCGTGTAGTCCTCTATCCTTTGTGGGTGGCGAACATCGTCCCGGTCATGAAAAAGGACGGAAGAGTGCGTATCTGCATAGATTTCCGGGATTTGAATAAGGCATGTCCTAAGGACGATTTCCCGCTACCTCATTTGGATATTTTGATCGATAATACAGCGGGGTTCGAAACTCTATCGTTCATGGATGGGTACTCCGGCTATAATCAAATTCGTCTAGCTCCAGAGGATCAAGAAAAGACCTCCTTCACCACCCCATGGGGAACGTATTGCTATGTGGTCATGCCGTTTGGACTGAAGAATGCTGGCGCCACTTATCAAAGAGCAATGCTAGCTATCTTCCACGACATGATACATATTGATGTTGAGGTTTACGTGGATGATATCGTGGTGAAGTCACGGACTCGAAGAGAGCACTCCTCCGTACTTGCCAAAGTTTTCCGTCGCGCACAAGAGTATCAATTGAAGATGAATCCAAAGAAGTGCGTATTTGGAGTTTCCTCAGGAAAATTATTAGGCTTCATAGTCAGTAAGCGGGGGATTCAAATAGATCCACACAAGGCCAAGGCAATCAATGAGATGCCTCATCCTAAGAACATATCTGAACTTCGAGGTTTGATTGGTCGGCTGCAGTTCATAAGGAGATTCATATCTCAGCACTCTCAAAGATGTCGTCCTTTCTACGAACTGTTGAGAGGAGGGGTTAATTTTGAATGGAATGATAAATGCCAAGAGGCCTTTGACGAGCTCAAAAGTTACCTTATGAATCCGCCCATGCTTCAGGCACCTGTCCCTGGGAAACCCCTAATCCTATATCTGTCAACTGTTGAGGACTCCCTAGGAGCTGTCCTTGCTCAGCATGATGAATCCGGCAAAGAAAGGGCAGTCTACTACCTATCTAGGCTATTCAATCCTTCCGAGCTCAAACTCACCACAATGGAGAAAACCTGTGCAGCGCTAGTTTGGGTAGTGCAGAAATTGAAGCACTACTTCCTAGCTATAAGGTGAGTTTGATTTCTAAAATGGATCCTATTAGGTATCTCCTGGAAAAGCCAGTCCTCGCCGACAGATTGGCACGCTGGCAAAGTTCCTCTCTCAGTTTGATATCTCCTTTATTGTTCAGAAAGCCATAAAAGGGTATGCCATTGCTAAGCACCTTGCTCACCTCCCTCTTCCTCATAGTGATACGGTTCAGGAGGAATTTCCCGATGAAAACCTATCACTTGTCTCTCACGATCCCTTCTGGTCACTCAATTTCGATGGAGCTCTCAATTCTAGGGGACGGGGCATAGGTGCAGTTTTGCTCACCCCAGAAGGGGTCACCATTCCTTTGGCTTATCAACTCCAGTTCTACGCCACCAACAATATCTCCGAGTATGAGGCTCTCCTAGCCGGTCTTAAGCTCGCCTACCTCTTAGGCGCGCGTCACCTTAAGATCATAGGAGACTCTCAGCTCGTTCTTCGGCAAGTCCTCTCTACCTATCGCACTCGTGACCCCAAACTCAAGCCATATCAAGATCTAGTCGCTCCTCGCCAAGCAATTCCGTCAACTCATCTACATTCATACTCCTCGCTCCCAAAACATTCTGGCCGATGCTCTGGCATCGTTAGCTTCGTCTCTCTCCTTCCCTCTCAGCCGTAGCGCTGAGACTATCACTGTTAAGAGGCTAGAAGCTCCCTCAACTCAGGACCCTTGGTTCTCAAACCTTAGGAGCTCCCTAGTGTTGAAGGCAGAAAAGAAAGAAGCGAAAGAGTTGTTGCTTGTTGAATTAGGAGAATTGATGGAAGAAGAGAGGCCGTGGTACCATGAGATTGAGCAGTTTTGCAGAGACGGTACCTTCCCGGAAGAAGCTGAGGCAGAAGATAGGCGAGCTATCCGTAGAGCAGCATTAAAGTATACCCTTGTGGGTGAAGTCCTTTACAGACGTGCTCTAAATGGAATGCTCCTCAGATGCATGACCGATGAAGAGGCTTGGAAGATAGTGGAAGGATCTCACTCCGGTGAATGCGGAGGGCATGTGAATGGTCAGATGTTAGCCAAAAAGATCCTTAGGCAGGGCTACTACTGGCCAACCTTAGAAGAAGACTGTGCCGCCTACGTTCGTAGGTGTGTCAGATGCCAAATCCATGCCGATAAAATTCACGCTCCGTCTTCTTCCTTGCATCCACTATCTTCTCCTTGGCCTTTCTCCATGTGGGCCTTTGATATCATTGGGCCTCTTGGTGATCCTAATGCTCAGATAAAACAAAAATCCTTCATCCTCACTGCTACTGAGTACTTCACCAAGTGGGCCGAAGCAGAAGCATTTGCAGAAATCAAAGGTTCGACTGTGTGCAGGTTCATCATGAAGAACATCATCGCGCGGTTTGGAGTACCTGGCAGCCTCGTCACCGACAATGGACCCCAGTTCATATCACAAGACCTTCAAGATCTCTGTAAGAAGTTCAATATTTCTTTGCATCATTCGTCTCCTTATTATCCACAGGGCAACGGCCAGGCCGAAGCTACTAACAAAACACTTTTGAAAATCTTAAAGAAAACTTGTGAGTCTAATAAGTTTGCTGATTGGCCAGAAAAGTTAATTGAGGCTCTGTGGGCTTACCGCACCTCCATCCGCACACCTACGGGGCAAACCCCTTTCTCACTTACATATGGGATGGAAGCGGTATGTCCACACGAAATCCTCATCCCTTCGCTAAGAATTCAGTTGGATAAAGAACTTAATCCCGATGAACATCGGGAGGCGTTACTTACACAACTAGAGCTCTTAGACGAACGGCGTCTAGCTGCAGCCGATCACGTGCTCTCATATCAAAATAGACTCTCAAGATCTTTTCAAAAGAAGGTAATCGAGCGTAAATTTCAAGAAGGGGACATGGTTTTGAAGCGAATTTTCATAAAACCTGGAAGTCCAAGGCCAAAATTGTCTGCAAACTGGGAAGGGCCGTACGTCATTAAAGAAGTGTACCCGGGGAACGCATATAGGTTAGTTAATCCGATGGTGATGAACTCTCTCACCCATGGAATGGATTATCTTAAAAGATTCTACCCCTGATTAACATTCTTTGGGTAACAACACCAATTAATAAGTAGCCATTTGCCAAGTGTCTCGCTCCCTCTCATATTGACGAAATAATATTTATGCGCAATCACGTACTCAATATGGCAGCCTAACGTCATTGTCCCTTCATATACAGTGTTCTCACTTAGCCCTTGCTCAGGGAAACAAGAGGTCAATTCTCTCCCTATTCGGACAAAGTCTAGGGGCAAAGGGAAGACTAACCTGTAAACCTGCAACAGTATAAACCATGTGTTTGAAGTCTCAAGGAGGGACGGGAAATTCTAAGAAAAGCATATAGCACAAAAATAAAGTGACGAAATGATAAAATGAAGGGGCATGTTAAAGAGTGGCAGTACAGTTCCCCGCGGGACGCCCTTGAGCCCGGTCGCGCGCATGCCCCAGTCAAAAGAGAGAATACTGTGGCCCTAAAGTCCCTGGACAACAGATGGATGACACATGTAGCTCACTTGTTGCAAGTCTTACAAATCGGTAACCCCGACCCCGAGATTAAGTCTTATCACATTTATATTCTTCCTATCCTCCCTAAAAATGACCAAAGAATCCCTACGTTTGGTCTGTGTCGGAACATTGTTGTCACAGGGGCGAGAAATCTTAGCAGACCCAAGATGAATATGCATTGCACATAAATCTTACTCGCCAAAGTGAGATAGAAGGAGACTCACGGTTAATCGCTCAACATTAAGAAGTGTTGTTATCTAAAAAAAAAAAAAATTCCAAAAAAAAAATCAAAAGATCCCCAAACAAAAAAAAACAAAAATTCCAAAAAAACAAAAAAAATCAAAAAAAACAAAAAAAAAAAGATCCAAAAATTCCAAAAACAAACCAAAAAATCAAAAGATCCAAAAAATCAAAAAAATCAAATTTCCAAAAAAATATAAAAAAAATCAAAAGATCCCCCCAAACCCAAAAAATAAAAAATTCAATTCAAAACCAAACCAAAAAAAAAAAATCTCAAAATCATAAAAAATATATAGTTTTCAGAAAAATAAAAGGGTGTGTACATATTGCTTTTCCTTAGCATGCATTGTTTTCATGATCTTTTCGTCTATTTAATAAGGCTCGGCCCCTTGATAATTACGGAGTTAGATTTTTATCGCAAGGGGCTGAACCTAAGGACAGATCTAACTTGTTCTTCTAAGTGTGTGCAGAAACAGGGATTTCAAAAGCGGAGTACAACGTCGCACTCAAGACTCCCTTTTTCTCTCGCTTGTTTGAAACTTGCCTCTCACTCGTGTCAATCACAAACCATTCATTTATCATAAATATTGACATGAAAGAAAAGAGACTGTGCTAGCTATGAACAATATGTACATAGATAAGGGGAGGTGGCTCATAAAGTCTCCTCACTCTCCACCGCCACACTCCCCGAATCCCTCCTGTCTGTCAGGTGCGGCAACATCGCACCACCACCTCCCTCGCCCTGGGCCCCCCTCGTCCTGGCGACGCCTCTCCTCTGCCTCGTTCCTCCGGCGACTGGAGGAACTCGCTAAGTACTGCCCCACTGTGCCTCCTGTCGCCCTGCTAGCACTGGCTGCACTCCTGCTCCTGCTCCGTGAACGGCCTATGTCCGCCACGATCTGCTGAAGCCTCTGCGCTAAGCTCTCCTGCAGTCGTAGCTCTGCTCGCAGTCGCTCTAGCTCCTCTCGATCAGCTGGTGACCTCCCCACTCGCAGTGCCGCCAGCTCTGTAGTCATCGCTGCCACTCGAGCCTCAGCTGCCTCCATCTGGGTGCGCAGCTGGTCGCGCTCGCTGGTCACCTCCGTCGCCCGGGTCTCAGCTGCCTCCGCTCGGATACGCAGCTGGTCTCTGTCGCCCCGCGTAGTCTGGAGCTCCCCTGGTATCGGTCGCGCTGAGCCTGCAGATCCATGGCGTGCTCAGTGGAAAGCCGCAGATCTCTCTCCTGCACAACAAGCAATCAATTAACATCAATCAAATCAAGGTCAACCTAATCAAGTCTTCAGATCGTACTTACCTGGTCCTCCAGATGCCTCTCAGCCTCCTCTGCCCTCGAGATCGCTGCAGTCAACTGAGCCTGCAACGACGCCCGGTCACTCTCTCCGCCTCTCGAGGAGGAAGCACCGCCTGCTCCTCTCCTCACACTCTCCAACTCTCTCCGCTGCACACAGAAATACACATTAATTTTCAAATCAAAACGTGGATTTAGTACTGAAGTCTGAGTAAGTACTCACCAACTCCTTAGTCTCCCTCCGAGCCGCCTCCCGATCATGCGTCGCCGAAAGAAGGAGAGCTCGAAGCGACGCCACCTCACCAGCCACGTCCACCTGCAGTCATTTGATCAGCACAGTTCACCATTTCAAAATTCGCAAGTGCTAGTTTAGAACACTTTACCTGATGGCGAGCACTCTTGTACACCTTACCCCGTACTTCAAGGCATATGCCCGGAGGTATGCATCGTCTGTAGTCGCCGTGGACTTCACCGACTTGCCCTTGCGCTCCCAGTTTTCTATCTGCTCCCGCGCCCGCTCACGCCAGTCAGTAGTGTCGTGGAGTCCCCGGAAACTCCGACCCGGCCGGCGAAACCGATCCTGGACGGGGAACTCCAAACACTCTGCCTGAAGCCCAGGGAGCGCTAGGTCAGGAATAGGTTCAGAGGTAGCACGAGGTTTAGCGCATGCAACCACACCGACCTACCGAAGTAGGGGCGGGACTGCACCAACCAAGGCTGTCCCTCATCACCCTCCCCCAGATACGGCTGCCAAACCACCTGCAAAACAAAGTTAGCCAATTATTAGTCAAATCAACGGGTATATCAGAAGGGAAGGTTTTTAGTACTCACATCCAGGTAGGGGTAGCTGTCAATCGCCTCCTGGAGGCGCTCCAACTGGTCGGCAAGGTGGCGAGTGTCTCGGCGGGACTCCCAGCGGCGTGCAATGGGCACTAGGCCCGGCCGCGTGAGCTCCCCTCTCTCCAGGGCAGGAAGGTGTAGATAGGCCCAAACCTGCAAGATAGAAGACAAGTCAAAGAGCAACTTGAGGAAAGTGCAGTGTAATTTTAGAAGGAGTAGAGGAGAGGGTGTACCTGGAGAAAGGGGTAGAAACCGCTCGTGGATGTCTGCCGTCTGAGGCGCTCAGACAGTCGAACTGGTGTGCTAGGAAGGCTGCCCCCCAAGCATACCCCCTACCTCACCTAAATCCGCCAGCAAGGGCAGGAAGCGGCAGTGGACTGCGTCGCCCCTCGTGGCAAACAAAAGTCTACTAAGAAAGAGGACGAGGAAGCGGCGCAAGTCCAAGTCCGCCTGCGGCCCAAGCTCACTCGCTAGCTCCCTCCTACTAACTCTAGCCAGCCTCTCCAAGTACTCATCCTCACTCTCCCCTGCGTTCTTCCCCGCCTCAAACAGACCTAGACTCTTCTGCAAGGCTACTCTGGGCACTAGGGAAGACCTGCGCTCCACGGGGAGGTCTAAGAGTTGCTCGGCTATGTCATGGTAGCAAGGGTAGGTATAGCCACTCACCGCTTTCCCATACACCCTGAGCCCTGTGATCCGGCTCACATCCTCTAGGCTGGGGATCATATGCCCCCAAGGGAATACGAAGGCATTCGCCTTCGTATCCCATCTGCTCCGCAGAGCCTGAGTGAGGGCCGGATCCACCCTCATCCTCTCCGTCCTAAAGATCACCCCAAATCCCATCTCCTCTACCCGATCTCTCTGGAAAGGGGGAAGGGCCAGGAAGGCAGCCAACACCAGTGTCCACGACACTCGAGCCCTCATCTCACCCTGCAAGATCCATTCAAATCAAGTTTAAACACCCCAGTTCCTGTGTTTCGGTTCATGTCGCGGCAGCTCTAGCCGTCGCGACCTTGTAGCGACGGAGCGGGCCGCCGCGACCTTATCGCGTCACCTTTCTAGGTCGCGATAAGGTCGCGTCAGCCCTGGACACCGCGACACTGTCACGACGCCCCGCCCCACCGCGATAGCATGTCGCGGCGGGTCGTCCTGACGCGTTATCAGGATCAAACCCGGCCGGAGCCTTCTTTGTTTGACCCCTTTTCTCTGGGCTTTTCACCCTACAATCGGCCCTCTAGGGGCTCCATTTACCGCATTCACATCCTCATACAAGGTTTAGGGTCGATGTTACTTACCAATTTCATGGCTTTGGCCCTTTTCCTCCGTTCCTCCGTCACATCCACCGCCCGGGCCATTTCCTCCTCCTCCTCCTCCATCTCTACCTCGGGCACCTCCTCCTCGACGGGAGGATCCTCGACTCGGCGCCGGCGTTCCGCTTGGCGCTTCCTCCGGGAAGAGCCCTCACCCGCGGTCCTCTTTCCCTCCATCTCGGGCTTGGTCGGGATTGAAGGAAGATCTTGAAGCAAGGGTTCGCACGGGTTGCAGGAAGTTCGGAGATTCGGAGCTTTGGGTGCTTCTGGTGTTTTGAAAAATCGGAAAGAGGGAAAGAGGGAGCCGTTCTGATTTTGAATGGGTCGGTTCGTGACGCGACGCAGCGCGCGGTCGCGTTCATGTCGCGTCGAGAAGGGTCGTCGCGACTTAGTCGCGACGCGCCGCCCAGCTGCGACATGAAGGCGACACCCTTGACTGTCGCGTCATCAACAGAGCGCTTGGTTGCACAGAAAATTCATTCTTATTCATTCATATGTAAAGCCTTTACACTCCCTAATTCATTCTAAAAAAAAAAAAACAAAACACCAAGCAATGCTTTCCTAACTACCATCTGGCCTACAAATCAATTCAAGCAGATCAAATATTTCCTCCCGCTGGCTGGAGCTTCTTCAAATCTTCAATGTACTCATTAACCGTTTCATCATCTTCCTCCACCTCCGCTTGGATCACACTCATGGCACATCCCTCCCAATGGACGACGGCGCTACGCATGTCACGCTCGTCCTGCCCGTCGCCCCTCTTCCTCTCTTGGATAGGCAGGAAGTGTGAGAGGATTGGAACCACCGTCCGGGCCGCACCGCACTGGAGGTAGCAACGGTTCGGGTTGTAAGAAACGAGTGCCTCATTGCCCAACAGCCTCAAGGCAAGCCCGGTACGTTGAGAGAGATGGATCATCTTGCCGTGCATAAACCGGGGGCGCATGTCGAAGTCCGCCACTGTCATACCTCGGAGGTACCTGCGCCATGCTTGAATGCCCTTCACTTGGGCCGTCTTGCACCAAGCTCGGGTGCTCATGTGGAGTGGCCCGCCCACGTGCGCTAGCGGGTGGTTCAGCATCGTCTTGCACTCCACGGTCAAGCCCTCCACCGCCCGAAATTGGATGTGCGTCCCCATCCATAGCTCAAGGGCAATCATCGATCCGTAGAAGGGTCCTCCAAGTGCTGCAGAAGACAGACCGGCATATAGATAGCTCAAAACTGCTTGGCCAATAGTCAAACCTTCTGAGATAGAATCGATGATGCTCAAATTGGCAAAGGAGATGGTCCCGTCTTCAGCTGGGAAAAGTATGATCCCGCAGATGCAGATGGCAGCCGCCTTGGCAATGGCGCCGTATCTCCCGGTTTTCCGCTTGCATTGTGAAACGACCCACTGTGCGATGGGGAGTAGGTGGACGTGCATGCCACTGGTCATGGAGCGTAGGTCGTTCTTCGTAGAGGTAAACTGGGCCAGAATACTCCACGAGTTGATCTGCTCTACAGTATATGATATCACCATCTCCTCACCCCGATGGTAACGTGGGAGACCGAGCATGATCTCTAATTCTTCCAAGAGTATGGTGGCTTCAAAATCGGGGAAGATAAAAGAGTGTGTCTGAGTATGCCACAGCTCGGTAAGTGCGGTGATGCTATCCCACACGTGGACGATCTTGTCGTACTTCTTGGCGAGTACAAGCCTGTAGACAATCCCACCCTTTAGGAGGGAGATTGAGGCAGGCGGCAGCATGTCAAGCATTGGAAGCAGCCATGGTAATCTAGAGAACCGCCTATGACCAGGGAGGATCTGAAGAAAGAAGAAGGAGGAGATCTAAGATGAAAAGGAGAAGAAGAGGAGAAGAAAAACAGAGCAAAACAGAGCAAAAATGCAGAAATAGAGCCACTTACTTGAAGATCCGGGCGAGAGTAGATATGCCTTGGGATATCTGAGAGGTGCTGAAGATCGGCGTGAGACTCCTTAGCAGCTTTTGGGCAGGAGTAAGGAGGGATGACCTCTGCAAACGCCGAAAGCTTCCTCTTCATAACTGCAGAGATGAAGAAAGATGAAGAACTTGAAGGTTTTGTAGCACAGGAATTTAGCTGCGGGATTAACAGCCCAAACCCTTTATTTATAAGCTTTAGGGAGTTAGAACCCACTCTAATCCGCAACTAGGAGTTAGGATAAGTCTAGGAAAGGTTTAGGAGTCCTAGTGTTAGTCTAGATGTCTTAGGATAAGTCTAAGTCCCGTTTTTCTGCATTTTCAGAACTCTGTCCGAGTCACGACGCCGCGATCCGACGCGACTATGTCGCGACAGGGCGCTGCGACGCGACAAGGTCACGGTCGATGGGTCTGTCGCGTTTATACCCAAATGCTTATTTCCCTTACTTGTGCTTTGTATATGTGTTTCTTTGACTATGATCATTTATCATCTTGTGATTATTATGCTTATTTTCTGATCATGATTCAAAAAAAAAACAAAAAACAAAAAAAAATCCAAAATGAGGAAATGTCGTCTCAGGTAAGTCAGGTATTGTATCTCTATCCTACTCCTTGCATTACTATATGGTATTCTACTTATTATATCTTTTCAAGGACCGACTGGTTCTCAATGTGTTCTGGGATTGAGTTCCCCTTTACCAAAAATAGTGATAATCTAGGTACACATTGTTAATCATTGGATAGGGTTGAGTTAGTTAAGCACGGGGACGATAGATTCAGGCCTACACCGCGGTTGTGGGTAGTCTCTTGACCCGTTCTTACTTGACTTAGCAATATTATCCTTGATCTATTTTCTATTTTTTTTCTTTCTTTGCATTTTTTAATAATTTCTTTATTTTGGCCCAGCATGCATCATGTAGGACTTTGAACTTCCTGACTCATTCTTGACCATTGATGAGCTCATGTTGAGTGCCCATATCATCCTTCATGTTCCAAGCAAGAAATCCAATTCCACTCCGAATCGGAAGGTTTGCCTCCGAGCAAGTTGTTCCCGTCAGATTGACAAGAATTTCCCTGTCTGGATTCTCCATCCAAATATTCATCCTTTTCCTTTGATCCGTTTTGGTTGCGAACCGCTCCCAGGACAGAGTCATGAGTACCTGCCTGGCACGCACATGTCCTTCCAAAACGAAACCTGCAGGCCAATCGGCTAGGGTACCTCTCAATCGAGGGGTTGATCGTCCTCTTTCTTTTCTCTCTCTCGTCCAGACCTGTGCTCTGGCAATCGTAGACACCGTTATGACTAATGGGTGAACCACATTTCTTGCTACCTTATTGGGGCCCCTAATTGGTCACTCACCTTGAGCCCATCATTTGCCTTGATTTGAGCCCATCAATCCATTAAATGCCTTGAAATCCCGAAATCAATCATTTGAGAGAGTCCCTAGAGGAATATGACTCCTATTTTATCATGTGGTCAGAGAGAATAAGCCAAGATAATTCGGGTCCTTGTCGCGACGCATCGTGGCGCCGCGACTATAGTCGCGACGGGTTGGGCCGCCGCGACAGTCCATGCATTATACATGCACGTGGGTAATACTGTCGGTCCCCCCCGCAACGTCGCGTTTCTATCGCGACCCTACGATCTGACGCGACAAGGACCGAGATCTCTGGCCTCCATAACCACACCTATTATCCTTTCATGCACTTTGACTTAGTCTAAGAGGGTTATCCGACCCCTTGGCCGGATCCTTGGCCCTAGGGACTCTCCTAAGCTCCCTAAGGACTCTACACCGATTTTGATAGAGCTTTATCCCCCACTTTTAATTCTAAACCTTTTTGAGGAGATAATGCTAATATCTCACTCCAAGCTCTATATAAGGAAGGCCCCTCCTCATGGACGGGGAGAGCCTCATGATTACCCCGAAGGGCTGCCAAAATCCCTCTGAACTAGACTTAGCCACGCAGCCACTCTTCCCTCATTCCCTTCACATTCCACTCCCAACAACTCACTCATTTCACCATCAATGGAGCAAGGAACGTGAAGAGGGCGACTCTAGCAATCTCTGGACCTCTTGCACATCATCGGAGCTGCATCCACGCCAGGAAGTCGCCCTAATGGGGCTCATTCTCTCTACCCTTTCTTTTTGTCTATTTCTACATGCATTTGTATTCCTTTAAATAGAGCATATCTACCATCCACCACGTTTTCCCACACCACAGGGGTTTAAAACCACCCCAGGTGTGTTCCCACCATGATTCCCATCTCATTTCGTCTCTTAGAATAGATACTACGCTTTACATGTTCTAATAGGGTCTTTTCTTTGTGTTTTCTTTTGATGACAGGCAAGCAAGCGAAGTCTACGAGAAGCTCTGGTGCTCTGGAGGCTGGAGGACTAGAAGAAGGTCACAACAACAATCTCCCGCATTTAGAGAACGCGACGGCTTGGGGTGACGCGACATAGACGCGTCGACTCTCACTGACGCGATACTAGAAACGCGCGGCCATGGCGACGCGACACCAGGTCAGTTTCCTTTCTCTTCCTTTTCCTAGTTAAGTTAGCCATGTCTTTCCATATCATTAGGCAACTATCTAGGTGGCGATCACATCCTTTTTTCCATGCTATCATATTTGATATTCATGTCTGTGTTGAGGGGAAAGCCAATCCTGTGATTACAACATCCTTCTCTCTATATCACATACCTTTCTCAATCATCTCTCTTCTCCTTCATCCACTCCCGATTCCACTCCATCTTGCCACCATGGTGAGAAGAATGGGCCTCGCCGTGGAGCAAGATCTCAGGCCTCATCTAGGCCAGTTCCGGCAGAGGATGATGTTCCCCAATTTGAAAGGAGATCCAAAAGGCGGAATGACCCTGCAGGGCAACCAGGGCTTCTTCTGCACCTCAGCCAACTGCCAAGAGAGGTAGACCCTCTTCTTCGGGCAGAGGTAGGGTTTCTAGGACCTGAGAATCCGGGCTCCTCTTCTGGAGATTCTTACAGAGTCATCTTCGTCTGAGTTTTCCAAGTATCAAGACATCAATAGTGAAGCCAAGCTCATCTAAAGCCCAGGATATTGGATTTATTAGATATTCAACTAGCAAACACATTTCCAGAAATTCAGACTATCTCCTTTCAGTCTTGGTTACTCTGTATTTCTGAGTTTCAAATCATTTATCCAAGACTTGTTAGGGAATTCTACAAGAACTTGAAATGCACAGAAGAAGGGTATCAATCAAAGGTTAAGGGCATAGTTATTGACATGCCAAACTGATAAAGCTGCCTCTATTTCAAAGTACCAGATGAAGGGGCAGATTATCATAACTTTGAATTTGATCTTCATGAAGCCTATCCATCATGACAGGCCTTCCTATGATGCATATGATCCAAAACAAACCAATGTTACAGATTCAACACAAATTCTTTCCCCTATGTTGAGGATTATCCACCACATGTTGACCACAATCATTACCCCTCAAGGTGGTAGAAGGGACATGCTAACAGATATCAGAGGTTCATTCTCTATTGCATGGTTAAAGACATCAAAATCAACCTCCATGTAATAATGTATCAAATCATATCTGAAAACAACCAGGAAAGACCTCAAGAGATCTCTTCCATAGTGCACATCTGACCTCAGTGTTCTAGCACTTGGTGTGCCCTGGAGAATGAGAAATCCCAGTCTATCCCTAAGTCTAACTCTATACCTTTAAGAATATTCAGCAATTCATGGGATTTAGACTGGAGGGCAATCAAGTTAGGAGAGGGCCAGTTGTAGTTGAGGCACCTCAAGCTCAAGAGGAACAGCCTCAAGATCAAGGGGACCAGCCCCAAGCTCAGGAGGAACACCTCAAGGTCAAGGGGACCAGCCCAAGGTCACGAGGAACAGCCCCCAGCTGAAGGGGACCAGCCCAAGGTCAAGAGGATCAGCCTCCTTTAAATGAGGACAGCTCAAGTCCCAACTGAAGGGACATTCCATTTCATGCCACTCTCACATCAGTTTCAACATTTCTCTCCACAACCCACATTTCAACCATCCACATCCTTTGGTGGGCTTCTGTTCCACCAGAGTGTTCTCCTTTTTAAACGAAAAAATTGAAACCTTGAAACTCCTCCATTCAAACCATGTCAGAAAACCTTGAGTTGAGGATTCAAAGATTGGAGAACACTGTGTCTGCCAAGTTCATAGAACAAAAGCTGCATCAGATTATGCAGCTCAGAGATTCAACAGATTAATTTGCACAATGGCAGATGCCTCATTACAGCTGAAGGAGCACCAGCAAAAATTGGAGAAAGTTCTTAAGGGAATTTTGGCAAATTCCAAGCTGATGTCTTCAACACCAACCAGACATTACATGAGATCACCAGCACAAGACTGTCTTTTGCTCATTTTGTGGATGATTTGGAGAGCATGAGGAACTTCAATGCACACATTGATACACAGATCTCTGATTTGACAAAAGAATTCAAAATCATGCAAAGGCTGGTTGGTCAGCTAGATCATCTTCCTCTTCACAGCCCATTTCAGCTGATCTAGCAAAAATTCAAGCTACCTTGATTGAAAATTCAGACAGAAAATGGAACATTTCTTGCACACAAAACTCATAACCATTCAAGATCAAATCAAATCCAGCTGACTCATGGAGAAAAGATTGTCAGACATTGAGACAATCTTAGTTCCTCCTCCTCCTCCACCCTCTTCATAATGTACTTATTTTTTTGATGATGTCAAAGGGGGAGAAGAAAGAAGGAGAACAAGAAAGAACAAGAAATGACGTTAATCCTTTGGAAAGATTGTATGTTTCTTAAATGAAATGAAATGCTTTTTGCTCAGCTTGAATGAATTCTCATTGTGTCTTCAATTCAATGTGATTGAAAATCTTTATGTGAATGTGAATGAATGAATGCTTGTCAAGTTGCTTGACCTTCTTTATGCAACTACTCACTTCAAGTTACATTGTACTTCTCTAGTACAACCATAATTGTGAATGAGCTTATTTAAGGTCTTTGACAAGCATAAACATGAACAAAAATAAGGACATTGAATAACCAAAAATTGCTTAAAATCACATCTCATCAAAACTCATTGTCATATGGATTAATGTTGCCATCATCAAAAAAGGAGAGATTGTTGGGTTGAGTGTAATTTCATATCATTTTCCCTATTTTGATGATGACAAATGTGATTTGAATGCAAATATTTGAAACATGACAACACATTTCACCTGAATTACATATTCAAAAAGCAGTTTCAAAGCACACTTATCATTTGTACTCATAATAAAACATTTTACTAATGATTATGTGTTTAATTTTCAGGTACAAACACTTTTTGCAAAAGAACGGCGACAAACCCTTCAATGGTGTCGACACAACACCTCAGTCTCAAAGGCAAAAAGCTGAAGAAATACTGGACTGTGTCGACACAAGTAAAAGAGCAGGTCGACACGAGTTGTAAATTCCAAAAAATTAGACTACTCAGGTCGACGCAGGACCAGAGCAGGTCGACAACTGGACTCAGTTCCCAGAACAGCTGTTTGCAGAATTGGGACAGCAGGTCGACACAGCATCAGAGCAGGTCGACATGGACTCGTTCCTAGAACAGCCTATTTTCAATTGGGGACAGTGTGTCGACACCACCACCAGGGCAGGTCGACACACTACGGAAAGATTGCAACTTAAATTGGATGTTTGCCACGTGTCAGCCTAGGGCGATGGTGTATCAACTAGGATCGTGTGCCCTTGTACCTAAAGGGTATCTTTGGAATCGTTTAGGTATAAAATGCCCCCAATTGGCCATCCATCATAAGCAAGACTCACTAACTCTCCAAGCCTCCAGAAAAGTTCCTTTGGCGGCGAGAAGAGTTCATCTCCCTCTTCTGCTCTCATGGTGTCTTCTGAAGACCAATCTCATCAATTCGATTGTGAGAAGTGGAGTGTGATTGTTGAAGAAACATTGAAGCGCCTCAAGGAAGCAGATCAAGTAGAAGCATTCGTGGAGAAGATTTCAAGGAAGATCCCCAAGTTCAAAAGTACAGAGCATCGCTTGGGACTTCAAGAATTCAAGCCTCTTCCAATCTGAGCTTCGACAAGGGAGTACACTGAAGAACAAAGTCCTTTCATATAATCCTCTTTGTACTTTGTTCTTCTTAGACATCTGAGATTGTGCAAGTGCTTCTGCATAATTCTCATGAATGCTCTCATGTTCGACATGATCTGCTGCTAGAAGATCTATGTTTGTGTTGTGTCTAGCAAGTTATTTGTGAGCCGCGTGCTCAGTTGAGTTGTCCAACTCAAAGTGGTTGTTGAGCAGTCTTGCTCAGGGATCTAGAGTAGTCTTGCTCTAGAGGTGTGGAGTTGTAAACTCAGGTGTTGGAGTTGTCTGGCTCCAGTGGGTGTGTTACCCAGGTTGTTTAGTGAATCTCACTGGGTGTGAGGGGTGGATGTAGGAATCACATGGGTGATTTCCGAAACACCTAAAAATCTCTGTGCACTGTCTATTTGTGGTTTGATTCTATCATCCGTTAGTGCTTGCATAGGATCTATTAAGATTCACTTAATCAACTGGTTTTCACATCTATTTTATCAACTCAATTAGCATTTCATCAGATCTGTGTTTTTCACTGATAAAATTGCCTCTGATTCTAAAAGTAGTTTAAATGCCTAAGCTCCGCAAAAAGTGGCATAGATCTATTCATCCCCCTTCTAGATCCTTATCCACACCTTTTCCTCGATCCTTCACGCGGTTAGGTACAGACGAAACAAGGACGAGATCTATAGTGTCCAGGCAATAGGAGGTTGTACCCAAGGCCGGTCTAGGTTTCCACCCAGACCCTGTCCATCCAAATCCATTCATACCTATCACCTCTACCTGGACTCTGAAGGAGCATTTGTTCAAGGGCCAACCCAGCTGGAACCAGGGAGCCCCTAATAGAAGAACTGTCCTGCTTCTGAAGCGAGGATGAAGAAGAAGGGGAAGAGGATGCCCAAATAGAGGACCTTTCTGAAGACTTTGGGCTTCTCTCGCTTTTCGGTCCTGACTTTCCATCTCCACCTTCTTCATCATCTCTACCCCCTCAAAACCTGCCTGACCACCTCCTCTATCTTCTTTCTCCCCCAGTCTCTCTCCATCCTCACCTGGCGGTCGAGGCTACCTTGAGTCAGCAACTCATGGGTTGGCTTGATTCCAAAAAAAAAATGCAATTTGAAAATTGGAAATGCGAGGTCTCCATTGAGCACCCTTCCTCTGTGGAACCTCTTCCGCTTGGCCAGGGGCCGACGCTTTCCGGCCCTAAAATCCTTTCTCGCCTTTTAGGGGCACCTCCCTGTATATATTTTGTACATAGCAGTCTTGTAAATAGTGGTCTAGATTTTGGATTAGAGTCGGGTCTAGGGTCTAGTCTAGGGTCGGTTAGGTTTAGAAGAGTCTAGTCCCTCTCAGCCATGTGCGCGCAAGGAGAAGAGTAGGCAAGTTCCTGCAGTATGTCATGGCCTGGCTGAGAGGTGTGCCAAGTTAAGTCTTGTCCCAGAGTTCTTGAGGAGCCAGCCCTTATTGAATCAGATTTGAAGAAGGCGACTCTTTAGACGATGGTTTAGGAGTTTATCTGCTAGATTTTGATGAGAAGGGTGAGCTGGGAGATCCTGGGTTGGAAGAGAGGACCCAGTGAGATCTATGTGGATGGCACAAAGAGGTTTGACGAGCCAACCATGGCTGCCGACGAGCCCACCAAAGAGGTCAATCTTGGCACTGAAGAATCCCCGAAGATAGTGTTAATTAGTGCCAACTTGAGTGTTGAAGAAGAAGAAGCTCTGGTAGCTATTCTAAAGAATTCTCGGACGGCTTGCTTGGTCCTACAAAGATATGCCGGGACTCGAACCTCTGGTGGTCGAGCACCGGTTAGTCTTAAAAGCCGACGCGCAAGCCGTCAAACAAAAATTGAGAAGGCTACATCCAAGCTTGCACTCAAGATCAAAGAGGAGATTGACAAGTTGCACAAAGCAAATTTGTTAGGGTTGTGTATATCCACAATGGGTAGCTAATATCGTCCCTGTGATGAAGAAGGACGGTAAGGTTAGGATCTATATAGATTTCCGGGACCTTAATCGTGCTTGCCCAAAGGACGATTTTCCTCTCCCACACATAGATGTCCTAGTGGAAACACTGCGGTTTGAGTTGTTGTCGCTTATGGATGGTTTCTCTGGGGTATAACCAGATCCGTCTGGCGGAGGAGACTAGGAGAAAACTCTTTCACAACGCCTTGGGGGACCTATGTTATGTCGTCATGCCCTTCGGATAAAGAATGCGGGAGCAACTATCAAAGGGCTATGATGGCAATTTTTCATGACATGAGCATGTGCACATGGAGGTCTATGTGGACGATGTCTTGGTTTAAATCAAAGACTCGACATGGCTATGCTGAGGTCCTCCGGGCAGTTCTCCAGCGGTCTAGAGAACATAAGCTCAAAATGAACCCCAAGAAGTGTGTCTTTGGGTTTCCTCGGGGAAGTTGCTGGGGTTATAGTAAGCAAGCGGGGGGAATTGAAATGATCCTAACAAGGCCAAAGCAATAATCAATATGCCTCCTCTAGGAATATCAGAGAAGTCAGAGGGCTAATTGGTAGACTTCAGTTCATTAGGAGATTTATCTCCGAGCATTCAATCCGTTGCAAGCCTTCTATGAGATGCTTAAGGGAGAGGCTAAGTTTGATGGAATGATAAATGTCAAAAGGCCTTTGATGAATTGAGAGTTATCTATTCAATCCCCCTGTTCTCGTTCCTCCGGTCCCGGGTCGGCCCTTACTGCTATGTGTCAACCACCGAGGATTCTATGGAGCGGTTAGGGCCAATACGATGACGAGAAGAAGGAGAGAGCAGTGTACTATTATCCAAGTTATTCAATGAAGCTGAAAGGAAGTACACCGCTATGGAAAAGAACGTGTGCGGCCGTCGTCTAGGTTGCCAGAAGTTAAAGCACTATTTCTTGGCTCATGAAGTGAAACTTCTGGAGCGCATGGACCCCATTCGGTACTTGCTTGAGAAGCCCATCTGACTGATCGGTTGATGAGGTGGCAAAGCTTTCAATCAATTGATATCACCTACGTCAACCAAAAAGTCAATCAAGGGGCATGCTAGCTGAGCATTGGCCCACCACCCCTTACTTCATGCTCTCCCATCGATGAAAGCTTTCCGATGAAGAGTTAGGAGCATTATTGATGTGTGAACCTTCGTGGGTGCTTTACTTCGGTGGGGCCCTCAATTCCAAAGGGTGTGGAATAGGGGCAGTCCCCTCTCACCGGAAGGGGTAGTCATTCTGCACGCCTACCAATTAACCTTCCGAGCCACGAACAATGTGGTGAGTATGATGCGATTTAGCTCGCTGAAAATGGCGTTGTTGCTGGAGTTAAGGAGCTAAGGATAATTGGTGATTCACAGTAATACTCCGGCAATCCCTCAACAAGTACCAGACCCGGGACCCCAAGTTGAAACCATACCAAGAGTTGGTAGGAAAAGTAGTCCGGCAGTTTAGGAAGCTCACCTTAGTTCACACTCCTAGGGCTCAAAATATCCTAGCAGATTCACTCGCTTCCCTCGCATCTTCCATTCCCATTCCTTTGGGAAGTTTTTCGGAAACCGTCTCGGTCCAGAGGTTAAGAGTCCCCTCCCATATCGATCCGTGGTTTTCTCAACTCGCGTCTCCTTCTCCATCCCTTTGGGTTCATGCGCTCTCAAAAGAGCGGAAATTGACCTCGAAGATGGCCATCCTGGTATTTTGACATCGAGAACTTTCTCAAAGAGGATCCTTCCCCGATTATGCCACCTCTACTGATAGATGGGCCATTCGCCGCGTCTAGAGCGTTACAAGATTATAGGTAGCATTCTATATAAGAAATCTCTCAGTGGGTCTATCTTGTTGCCTCGATGAATTCAAATCTCAAAATGTTGTTGAAGCCACTCACTCTAGTGAATGTGGTGGCCATGTTAATGGTAGAGCAATTGCCCAAAAGTTGCTAAGACACTATATTGGCCACCATGGAAGTAGACTGTCGCCATTTTGTCCGTCACTGTGCTAAGTGCCAAATACACGGCGACAAAATTCATGCTCCTTCCTCTCTCTTCACCCTTCATCACTCCATGGCCTTTCGCCTGTGGGCATTTGACGTGGTCGGTCCACTCGCGGACAGAACCGGAGAAATCCGTAAGAAGTCCTTCATTCTGACCACCACGGAGTACTTCACAAAGTGGGCTGAAGCAGAAGCATTCATTGAAGTCAAGGCGTCAACAGTGGTCAAGTTCATCAAGTGCAACATCCTTACAAGATTCGGCGTGCCTCGGGACATCGTCACCGACAATGGACCTCAATTCACTTCGCAGGAGCTTCGCGACATGTGTGGTAATATGGCATTAACTTGCATCATTCATCCCCATATTATCCACAAGGTAAGGACAAGCGAAGGCTACTAATAAAACTCTATCAAAAATTATAAAGAAAACATGCAAATCTCAAACAATGCTGACTGGCCAGACCGTAGTTGAAGCTCTTTGGGCTTATCACACCTCGGTCCGAATCCAAGGGGCAAAACCCCCTATGCTTTGACATACGGATCGGATGCGATACTCCCATATGAGATCTTCGTCCTTCACTAAGAGTTCAATTGGACGACGAACTTGAACTCTTAGATGAAAGGCGAATGATAGCGGACTACGCTCACAAGAGTTACCGTCAGAGAATGGCACGTTTTATGCGTTAAAAGAGTTCTGAGAGGAAATTTGAAGTGGGCGAGATGGTCCTAAAGCCCAAAATCATAAAGGCACCGGTCCCAGGAGCAAATTGCAAGAAAATTGGGAAGGTCCGTTCGTTGTCAAGGAAGTTTACTCAGGGAACGCTTATAGGCTGGTAGATGCCGAGGGAGTGGAGTTGTCATATCCATGGAACGCAGTCTACCTCAAGAAATTCTACCCTTAGTCAGTCAGTCAGTCCGTCAAGTCGGTCATTCATCACTTGTTAAGATATGGGTCTAAATCTCGACTTTTCCAATTGGTCATTAGTAAGGAAGGGTTTATTCACACACCACACGATGTTAAGATATTGCCCTCCGGCTGGAAAATCACAAGTACACTCGGACAGTCTCATCCGGTCAATGTGTTTCCCCTATTCTTTTCTCACTCAGTCGCGTCTGGAAGCGGAACGAACTACGAGTAGGGGACCACCCACTCTCATCTAAAGGACAAAGTCACATAAAATAGGGGCAACTAATAAAAGGAAGGGGCAGAATGTCAAATCAAGCCTCAAAGGGGGAAAAGAAAAGCCAAAAGGTCAAAAAGGGTAGCAAAAAGTACGTACCCGGAAAAAGGTTGACCAACTCAAGGAGGTAGCAAAAAGTACGTACCTCACCCCAGAAATCAGAAATCAAATAAAATGAAAAATCCCCCTGAAAACAATGGTTGACCAAGTCTGTTTAATATGAGATGTCGGTTCGAAAAAAAAGTAGTTTGAACCAAGCCCTACATAACTTCCTACACATTTCTTCCCATTTCTCCCTCTAGGGGCAATTTGATCGTATAAGATCCTCCGTAGTGGAAATATCAAGAAAGCTAGGGGCAATTCTAACATCAAAGGTTTCATGCACGCCCCTACTTATTCATGACCTCTGTGGTCAAGTAGATCAAATAGATTCTATGCCACGACAAGTGATGAATATGTGTCTTAGAGTCAGTCAAAAAACAAAAAAAAAGTGCAAAAATGCAAAAAGAACAAAAAGAGTCTCTTGATGTATATATTTTCACCATGTACATATTTTACTCTTATTTTTCAAAAAACCAAAAAAATCAGAAAATTCAAAAAAAATCCAAAAAAATTAGTAGTAACATGTATATATACTAACATTCTCCTTATTTTCTTATCCTAATAAAAAACAACAAAAAAATCAGGAAAACAATAAAAAAAAATGCATGTGCATATTTCCCTTTCAGTTTTTTTATGTGTTTTATTTTGATTAGACATTAGCCCCTTGACCAGATCTCAAGAAAGGTACATCTTTTAGGCAAGGGGCTAAAGACAGATCTGCATAATCTTTTCTTCTAAGTGTTGTGGATACAGGATGCAGGGAACCAAGAACACAAGCAAACCATTCAAGTGCACAGCTCACAAAATTCCACAAATTCCACTATAATGATCAAGTTTTGTACATATCATAACAGGGGCATACCTTGTAAGACCCAGATTTTTTTTTTACCCTTATATACTGATATGTATATGAATGGTGTGTTGGTGTGTTCGGTTGTTGTGTGCTTAGCATGCGTAGTTCATTGGCCTACTATAAGTTTTATCCTTCTTTGAATATGAGCATGTGCGAACATCTATAATGTATACATAGGTGTATATGATGATTAATGTGGAAGTGAACAATTAGCTAATTAGAAGTGTATTATGAATACCAAGAATCTCTGACTTAGGATACTTGAATAATACTATGCGTGTGCTATCTAATATCAAGAATATCCTATAATACCTATTTCATGGAATTTGTATGGGAGTGTATGAAGTACATATGTGTATGTACGTATGTATGCTATCTGTGCGTGTGACAATTGTATACCTAATTCTACATGCATAACACCTTGGTATTTGTGTATGCATGTGTATGATTAGTTGTAAGCGTTGCTCATTTGCATGGTTTAGCTAATGTGAATATTGTACTACGTACATTGCATATGCATAAAGAGTTCAAGCATGGTAGTATAATTAGTGGTTTATATTGAAATTCTATACCTCAAGAATAACATGCATATTTTATGATATTGGGGAATAGCCAATGCTAAATTTGCATGTAGTACATATTAAGGAATCCTATGCATATAGTACTTAAGCAATGTTAGGTAAAGTTGTGTAAGTTAATCGAATACCGGTGCGCATGTTGTACCCATCTATTCCAGCATAATGTACATAAGTATGCTACACCGTGTGTGTATACTATATAAATGTCAATCAAGTGGGTGTGTGCAAGGACTATTTTATCGAATAGATTATTCCTAGTAACCTAATCAATCACCTCCTAATGATTTGCGAAGCCCTCATAATTCTTGTCATTTACTTTGCCGGGGTGAGTCACACTTATGTAAAACATTCTGTACGCATAGGTAGATATCTACGTACATATCTCTTAGTGTATTTATGTATGCTTGTGTATGCCTAGGTATGAAGATATTGATTGCCTGGTATGGTAATGTACATGTTACACCTTATCGTTGTATGTATATATATAGAGTAAGCATGGTTCTGCATGTTTTAAGTTCTGGCCGAAGGGCCAATCAGCGTCAATGTGTTTATATTAAATATAAATAAGGTATGTATTGCTGGTGATAGTATGGATATAATACCATATACCTATTGCATGTATATAAGCTTGGTATGCATGGTTTTCTGCATAATTAGGGTTCTGGCCGAAGGCCACCTTGGCGTCAAGCCTAGGCCGTTGAGCTGCTGTCAGCATCCAGACATGGACGCCAACACTAACTCCGGCGTCCAGAGATCTGGACGCCAACTTCTTTGACCTGCATGCGTTGCAGAGCCAGAAAATCCGGGAGCAAGGCATGGCCTCCATGGGGGATGTCCCCAACGGCTCTCAACTTGTCAAATCGGTATGGTGAGTGGGTGAGGGGCTCTCATTAGGTCTGAACTCGAATTTGGCCTCTCCCACTTCTCACTTCACCTTGCAAGAGGAGAAATAGAGGAGAGGAAAAACCCTAGTGAGCTGTGAGAAAAAACCCATTTTTGAACCCTCAAAATCCGACCCCTGGACATTGATCCGGCGCCCCCCTGCTGCAAGGAGGTTGCTGGACCAACGAGGAAGGCTTCCCCGACATCCCCTCGGCGTGGAGATCACCCAGGAACCCGGAGGAAGGCGATCTAGAGGGAGGTTCTGCAACTTCTTGGGACTGCCCAAGGAGGTCTTCACCAAGCCATAAATCCCTTAGATGAATTTTTGAAAGGCAAGTGACCTATCCATGGTGTCCCCGTATGAGTCTAGGTGGGTTTTGTCATTTTTATGGAATTTTCCTCGAGTTCTAGACCCTCTATTTCACCCAAGATTTAAAGCTCGGGTCTGTGTTTCTGCACAGACCTGATTCGACGGCAAGGTCCTGGACGCCCAGTTCCTGCTTGGCGTCATCGACCATGCCGCTGACCCTGAGTCAGCGGCCAGAGACCGCCGCCTAGTTCTTTTGGACAGAACAGTGGGCTGTTCTGTCCCACTTATACAGTAATTTCGGTATGTTTTATGCGATGAGGATATATGGTAAAGCTTATACTCTATGTATATGTTAGTTGTGGTGTGTGAATGAATGTGGGATGTGATGGTGAATGTGGGATAATGATATCTTGTAAACTTGTGAGCATGACTTGTAGACAATTTGCAAAATCCATGATTCATGATTTAGATTAGTGTGAATGCCTTAGTTTCGGTGTGATCATGAAGAATAGTGGGTCAGCATATGTGTTTGCAAATTTTGGTAACTTATCCATGCTTGTGTAATTTGTGAATAAGCTCGGTTCGGTAAAATAAAAGCATGCAAGAATGATTTGTAGGGTTTCATCCATAGATGTATGAATTAGGGTAATTTTGTATCCTCAATTCCTGCATATGTTAGTAACTTATGTTTAAACAGCAAGTGGCTAAATTACAAGACGTGTTAGACCTCATGTTAACTTAAGTTGTTGATAGCATGCTAATTAGGTATTTTATTTTCTGTAAATTCTGTTTAGCTCAGAAAAATCTGAAAATTTGAGTGTATGATCTTGAACCTGAAAACAGCATGTGGTTAAAATGTCAGGTCGTTTGGATCAGTAAATAAAAAGTTATGTATTTTCATGTGAAATGCGATAATCTACGTATACTATCGAAATGTGATTAGTTATTGTCTAAAACCAACTTGATTGGTGAATTTACTGTGTTAAACTCCTGAAATCTGTAGTAGCATGTTTAGGAGAAAAACAAAGACACATTGTGCATGAAAAAACGAAGGAGATGTGAGTGTTATGTGTAAAACACATGTTAAAACTCGGTATGAGTAAAGTGTAAAAGTTGTGCCTATGTGACACTGCTACCCTAGAGGCATCGGGAGCCGTATATAGAAAAGTCCCTATAGAAGGCTCCATGTGATATAAGTTTGTCCCAAAGGCATTGGGAAAACCCCGGAGGTGGACAAGTACCACTGGATAGGTGGAGAGGGCTTCTCCCGGTCTGCGCAGTTACCAAGATTCACCGCTGTATTGCCTAGGTGGTGAGTATGTGTATGAGTTGTGTCATGTGTTGTGTTATGAGTTGTGTTGAGAGCTGTGCTAAGGAATGAGCACGAGCTATGAGATATTTGTTAGTGTCCTCTACTGGTGGTTAGGACTATGTGTCATGGCAAATCGTTTAAGTAATGAGAAAGGAATAAAGTGTGAATTATGTGAACATGGCATGTGGTAAGTGCCCAAGATGCACGTGGTAAGTGCAATCGACGTGATATGTGATAAGTGAAAGTGGTAGAGAAAATTATGTGGAAATGAGTAAATTGTGTAAGTGTGAACATGCGTACATGTCAAATGTGTAAAAGCGAACAATGTGAATGAGTAAGTGTGCAATCATGTGAAACTGAAGATGCGAGAATATGTTATTGAAACCCATGTGAGACAAATCTGAAATCATGTGAATTAGTGAATTTATGTTATTATCATCATGTTATTATGGGCAAAAATGTCTAGAATCCATGTTAGGGGTAACCAATGAGTTGTGTACATGATTGTTTGTTCACATGATATGTTTAAGCAACGTTGTAGCTCTCATGTGTAGATTTGTAGCCATTGAATCATGTGAAATCAGCAACCTAAAGCATGTAGAAATGTCCATGTATTTGTCTAAAAACATGTAAGATCCATGCTAGTTGTGTTTCCTTTCATGTGTGCACGATGTTCATGTTAGTAGCTCTCATGTCCTGGTTCTTTAAAGACAAGTTTCATAAGTAAATTGAATAGAGAGCATGTGATAGGTAAATTTTATTCCTACAACATATGAAAGCATGATCCATGTATAAACTTGTCAAACTTTCATGAAAGGTTGAAACTTCGGAAATGACTAGTATGCCATGTTTGAAAATTGTGAATGTGCATGTAAAACCCCTACGACTTATACGTGTATGTTATGGGTAGTGTTGCTTGCTGAGTCTTTGGACTCACTCTTGCTTCGGCGTACAGGTTGACAGGTATCGTGCACTAGAAGGAAGCGTGACGAGGATCATCATATAGAAGACTATTTTGTGGAGCTGTCACCAGTTGTACCTTTCTTTTGCACAAAAAGGACTATTGTATGAACAAATTTGGATATTGTAGTTCTCTTTATTTTGTATTAATGTGGACATTGTCTTTCCATTTCGCTATTTAGATTGTGGAATGTGTGTTGGTGATGGGTTAAGAGTTGAGTTGTTTATTTTATTTGCTGTACTCTATTGCTATCCAGGTACATATCAACCTATTGACCAGTGTTGGGTACATGTCCCACTGTGACGACGCCCTTTTTACCGATGGGGATTGGTATAATCGTACCGGTATGAAGAGGGTCGTCACACCCCTGGTGGTACAAAAGCTCACTCCTCTCTCCTCTCACCCTCGCTAGGCATCGGCCTACGCGAGCTGCTGACCTCCTCCTCCTCCCGCTCCCGACGCCTGTCTGGGACGGGAGGTCTCGTCGCAGTGGAGGCCTCTGGTCGTGCTCCCGCTCCTCGTCCGACAGACGGGTCTCCCAATGACATCGTCTCCCAATGACACGATGTCATCAAGAGACCCGAACACGGACCCCATCCTCCTGGCCGCCTCCTACTGAGTCTGTCGCTGCTGCTCTCGGCGCTTCTTCAGCACCCAATTCTTCAAGAATTCCATATCCGCGACAGCCTGCACTCGGGCCTCGATGGCCCGTATCTTCTCTGCCTCCGCATCCCTCGCGTTGTCCCGAAACGCGGTCATGCGACCCTCCATCCTGATAGATCCAGCCGCAGGGCCTCCACCTGCGCCTGGAGGGTCGCTACTCCTCCTGCCTGTCGCTGCACACAAAAAAAAGCAATCATGTCAAATCAAATCAAATCACAAGTGTTCAGGTTCGGTTCATTGTCTTACCTCGGCCTCAAGCACCTGGATCCGCTCATTCGCCCTATCCAGGGCCTCCGTCAGGCGGACCGCCAGGTCCCCTTCTGCTGGCTGGGCAGACGAACTCGCCTCCGCATCACGGCTCACCCGCACCCTTGATTGCTCTGCCCTCTGCATTCACATATTATGGTCAGTAATCAAATCTAATCAATTCCAATTCAGATCAAATTCAAACTGAGAAATGTTACTTACCAGTGTTCGCACCTCCGCTCGGAGCCTCTCGAGCTCCTCCTCCTGCTCTGCTAACCGCCCCTCCAGGAGGCGGATCACCTGCGACTCCGGCAGCTGTAATTTGCACTTCAAGGTTAGAATCAAATCAAATTCAAAATCAAGTGACAGAGGCTTAGAGATAGAAGTTCACTTACCACTCGTCGGTCAAGCCGGAGTCGTCCGGCGTACCGTGCCCGGTAGTCCTCCATGTATGCTGAGCTGTCGAGGAGGTCCGTCTGCTGCACCACCTGGTCGCCTCCGGCCCGCCAATAGGCGACCGTGCTCCTATGCTCCTGGCTCCAGTCACGGTCCTCGACAAAGAACCGGTGGCGGGAGTGCCCCTCCCTGCCTAGGGATGGTACCTCCATGGCCGGTTGGTGCCAGCCTAGAGTCCGCACTACAAGCTCCAAGTAAAGGACCTCGCAGATCCCCAGGCAGAGGAGGAGCAGGTGCCTATCAAACAGGGGTCGACCCGCCGCCACTGCCGGGTGCGAGGCGTCCGCCTCCCCTACATAGGGGGTCCAAACCACTTGAGAAAGGAAAAGAAAACTGGTCAGTCGCATTAATCGAAAGCAGTATTTGAAAGAATGCAAGGGTTAGTTGAGAGTTTCATACCTGATCATGTGGGTAGTGGTCTAGGGCGGCACGCACATCCTCTGCGCGCCGGTCTGTCACTTGCGGGTCAGGCGTCACCTTCCACCGGGCCATGAGGGGGACCAGACTCCCCTCCCTCTGTACACCACGCCCCATGGGGAAGCGGGTGTACCCCCAGATCTGCAAGGCAACCAAAAGAATGTCAGTCAGGCAATTTAATCAATTGAATCAATGATGAGCATTAAAGAAAATTTGCATACCTGAAGAAAGGGGGTGAAGCCCCCGGTGCTCTGAGAACGCCGCGAACTGCTGGGGAGAAGAGAGAAGAGATGCCCCAGCATCGCGGCGCCCCATGCATATCGTCCCGCCTGCGCCAAATCTCGAAGCAACAGCACGAACTTGCAGTTCATCTAGGATGACTGCATCGCGAACAAGAGCCGCCCGAAGAGGTAGGCGACGAAGATCCGGACCGAGCGCTCCTCGCTCCGGTCCCCTAAGTCCAGTGCCTCTTGCACTCTGGTGTAGAACTCCTCCAAAGTCTCCAGAGGCCCTCTCCTCTTGCCTCTCAATCCCACCGCCTCCGACAATGATCCAAGCAGGATGCTCCGGATCGGTCTCCTCCTACCCGCCACAAACTCCGGCCCCAGCAACTCAACAATCTCATCATAATAATCACTCCACTCCTGTCTCGCTACCGGCTCTCCCTGAATCGGTAGCCCAGTCAGATACGCTATGTCCTCCAACGTAGGTATCATGTGACCCCAAGGCATGATGAATGCCTTGCAGTCCTCCTCCCATCTCTCCCTAAGGGCCTCTAGATACGGTACGTCCACGTGGAATAGACGCACCGAAAAGAGGTGCCCGAACCCCATCCTGGTGATCCGGGTCTGCTGGGCCTCCAGAAGCGCCCTATACCACGCCCAGCATAGGTCCCAAGTGACCCTGCTCCTCATTCGGCCCTTGCTCTGTAGAAAACACAGAAAATTTGACGTCATCATCGATGGCCGTTAACCTCAAATTGGCGGCAAGGTTCTTGCCGTTCACTCACAGTCAGCGTCCAAGTATGGCCATCTAGTTCCTGTGTCAGCGTCCAACCCATTGTCGTCAAGTTCACTTAGACGGCAAGAGGTTAGACGTTTACAGGAACCCGACGTCCACCGATGTGGACGTCAAGTTCCTGTGAAACCCGATGGAATCTCCCATGTTTTCCCCCCTTTCCACAACTTACAAACACACACCACAGAGTTTTGAGAGTCTGGGGACCTACCTTGGGTCGTCGAGGCATCTCCGCCTCTGTCTCGTCCCCTCCACCATCATCTCCAGTGGTATCCTCCCCCTCCGGTGCGTCAACCGCCGCCACCTCCTCTTCCTCTTCCTCCTCCGCCGTGTCCATCGCCGCAACAACCTTCTCCTCTTCCTCCGGTTGGCGGCGCGTCCAGAGAATAGTCCGCTTCCCTCTTGTCCTCATTAAGGGGTCAAAGGGGTCAAAGAAATTGGGAGAAGAAGAAGAAAGGAGAATGGAGATTCGGAGTGGAAGAGTGGAAGAAAGGAAGTGGAAAGGGCCGTCGGCGCTTGGAAGTTGAAATGGCGCCGGGAGAAGGTGTCGGTTAAAAAAAAGGCAGTTTTTTGGTTTAACGTCAAGGTCTGGCCGTTTACCTTTTCCTGATGTCAAGACTTGGCCGCTGACGTACCCTTAACGACCAGGGAGTAGACGCCAATGTCTCTTCAGTGTCAGACCTCGGAGTATGGTCAACGGCCATGTCTGGACGTCAAGTTTGAATTAGACGGCCAGCTTTGTGGACCTTTACCTCTTTGGCGTCCATCGATGTGGACGCCAATCCTTCCACACTCAATCCTCACAGCACACTCCATTTAACATCCTTGAGGCCCATTCACTCCATTCATCACACAATTCAAACAATTCAAACCATCAAACACAAATGCAAACAACTTTTTATTCACCTAATTTTTGTGTTACACTTATTGAATTGGAAAACACATCATTTTGCCCTGCGGGCCATATAAAAATCACAAGAAATGGGACGAATGGCATCGTTGAATTCCTCGTATTTCCATATGTCCTCCCGGTTTTCCTGCACTGCTAACCCCACTTCTCTGCTCACTATATACTTTGTCCAAGTCTTCATGGCCTTCTTCATCAACTTCTCGTTCCGGCTGGTAACGATCACATCCATGCAGTTGGATGAGGCGGGAATTCCCCATGGGATGCCAAGCTGACAATGGCACCGGTGTGGCTGGTATACCACTATCAGATCAGCCCCGATCAGCCACAAGTCTCTGTCCTCCCTGATCCGAGCTCTAAACTCAATTGTCCTCATGAAAAGTGGCCTCGAAATGAAGTCGTCCATTACCAGGTATGCCAAGTGATCTCTCCAGGCATCTCTGCTCTTCAAGTGTGCCGTCACACACTTGATTTCATCTTCCGGCTCATACCATGCCCTGCTACAGTGAACTGAACTCCGAAGGAAGATTCTAGAGGGGTAGGTTTCTTTCCAGCATAATCAAACTTCAAATGAGCCTCCATCCATACCTGAAGTAGGAACAAGCTCCCGCATGTGCGTCCGCCTAGGCTCATTGTGGTGAGCGAACCGTACAGGTGGGCTAGCACTGCAGGGGCCAATGACTGCCCACGCCACAGCAGAGAAAGAACTCCAACATGCTCGTAGAGGATGAAGTCGCCACTAGTGGGGAACATGAAGACTCCAGCTAGACAAAGTGTCAGTCCTCGCGTCGCCCTCTCTCCGCCAATTTCCTTCGCATGCTGGATCAGCCACTAGGCCAGCTGGTCCAGGAAGATCCCATGCTTGTTCATCATTCTCAAAACTTTCTTCTTGTCCCGTACAATGTCTACCAAAATATCTTCCCACGGGAGGAGAGGAGTAGTAGTGTTGTACTCCAAACACCGCCTCCATCCCAGGAAAAGCTCCACCTCCTCCAGCAGCACGCTCGCCTCGAACGCCTGGAACACGAAGGTGTGCGTGTGCGGGTGCCATCTCTCCACCAGCGCCCCCAATGCATCGAATCCCCACCACATGTCCTTCATATTTTTCGCCAACACCACCATGAAATTCAGGTTCCACATACCAATGTAGCCCCGCATGTCGAGCGTAATGGCGTTTACCAGATTCACGAGCCAAGAAAAGGCCCGTACCTGGCCTTGGCTCGGAAATGCTGGCACTTCCTGCATGAGGGAGGGATATTGTGAGAACATTGTTTGGGGAGTTTTTAGCCCAGGTAGAAGCAGAAATGATCATTGCTTACCTCCCCGTTGGCCAGTGGAGTGCTCAGATGGCCCGGAACTTCGCTCAGAATTCCCAGGTTCATGCCTGTGGATCGTCCAGTCGAAGAGGAGGCCATCTTGATGTGTTTCTTCGTCTCTCAGCTCTCTGGTTCGTAGCAAGAGCAGGGAGAGACGGTGGTAGGAGATGATAGAGTCCCCATGGACTCCCATCACCTATATTTTCGGCCTGCCCCGCTGGACAGTAGGCATCCAGATCGGTTGATGTTAGTGTCTGGTTAGCGGCAACATCTGTTGCCGTTAACTGGGGACTGACGGCCATCGATGTGGACGTTTACCTCCTGGAAATTTCAATGTCTTATGTTTCATTTGGCCATTATCCTTTATCTTGTACTTCAAGTTGTTTTGCAGATCTCTAAGTACAAGCTGCGCTTCAAGTTCGGAACGCTCATGCAACCTTGAGCGTTACAGGTATGTCTAACATAGGACCCCACTAGAGGCGAATAACTTGGCGACCGTGAAGCCTGAGTTCCCCTTTATCAAAAACCATGATGGGTTTGCGATCTCTCAGTTATTCGTATGGCCTTTAGAATTTTCCTCTGGTGCTAACGTGCATTTTAGATAGGTAACCCACACTAGCATGCATCTTCACTGCTAACTTTCTCTTACTAACACCCAAAAAAAATGGTGATTTTCCTCGATCATCTGATTGCTCCATGGCTCCCCTAGCTTAGGTAGCCTACCGGGTCCACCCTTCATGATTATCCAAGTTAACATCAGGGTCCTTGTTGCCCCCCTTCTCCACTTGTCCCACCGTGCATATCACCAATAGTCGAGTGGCCTTATTGAGTTCATTTGAGCCTTCGCCAGTCGCGAGCTTAATTCCGGACTTCAGGCTTTCCAAACATGTGATTCCAGTTAGAATCTTTTGATAATCTTTTGAGAGATCAACCAATTCCTTGTCTCCATAACCTCCTAAATTCGGGACCGACGTCCTGATTAGGCCAGCGAGCCCAGGAGCTCCGGTTATGAGACCCTCTTGATTCAACTGTCATATTACAACTCCTTTGACTCAGACACACTGGAAACTAGTCAAAGTCTGACACGGCCACACCAGGGACCCTACTATTGGGTTGCAGTTGTAGTTACACGGGTAGATCACTCTTCCTCTTACCCATATTTGTCTCTAAGATGATACGTCATCTGTTTCTAGCCTAACTCTTTCGTTTGGCACGCTAGAATTCCTATCCTCAGAAACGGTCCTTCATCAAATCTCCGCGTCCTTTGTTTACCGAAACACCAACCTTTCAGTCCGCTCTGCTCCCTTGCAAGACCGGATGTCTCGGAGGGGCATTTGTAGACGTGAGATTTGGCCCATCTCCCGCAAGGCTCTTTTGGCCCATTAAGCCTCATTTGACCGTTTGTTGACTTACCTCAGATGCCATATAGACGGCAGAATCGATGGCCGCCTACTACTTGTTGACGTCAAGCACCCTGGACGTTGACCTATATAGACGTCCACAACCATGGACGTCTGCATGAGGTTGGCGGCATGATTGCTGGACGTTAACCTGGTTTACCTGGTCTGCGCAACAACCCCGAGAATATAGCCCACTTGCGCCATTCTCTCGCCCATGCACCGCATGGCGCCATTCCCAACGGGCATATGGGCCACCTTGGCACTCCCTTGACCCAGTAAAAATCCCATGTGGCCTCTCCCCATTGGTTGGAGCCTTTAGACTTGGATTGCCATGTGTACAAGTGTGTTTCTTCACACTTGAGCATCCAAGGCAGCTGAGCTCGACCCCACTGTCTATATAACATTGTCTTAAGCCCTCTGAGCCAGGGGAGAGAGGCTGGACGTCCACATGCTGAAGCTTTGAGAGAGGAGAGAGAAATTCCACCCAACCTTCCACAACTCCAACTCTTCTTCCTCTTACACATTGGGACGTCTAGGAGGCTTCTTTCTGAGCTGGAGGAGCCCTGCAAGGAGCTGCAACACCATCGAACAAGGATTTACACCTCCCTCCCTCTCTCTTTCCTTCTTTGCTCTTTGATTATTTGCATGTCACACACACTTTCCCATTCACTCTAGGCACATAGGACACCTTCATATACACCTAGAAAGGGGTTTCTCAACCAAAAACGGAGGGAAGAAGGGTGGTCATAACACTTGGCCACCCCTCTTCTCAAGTCTGCAACCGGTACGGGACTCGCCTTTTGGGCTTTTTCTCTTTTCGTTTTGAACATTTACTACACTGCATTTGAGTCTAATAGAGCTTTGTATGTGGCAGGAACACTGTGAAGAAGACCGTGGAACTCTCTTCTTTTGGCCGGCTGAAGGACGAGAAGTCGAGGCCCCCAATCTCCATCCGCTACGCGAGGCAGCTTCACCGACGCAACCATCATACTTCCTTGGGCACAGGTAAGGCCCTAGCGATCACATCTCTCCACTTTCTTTGCTGGTTTTCTTTGTTCTCTCCCTAGTCAACTCAGTCAACAAAAGGGGTCAACGAAGTCAACCTTCATTCCTTCATCGCCACCGAGGGATCGGCTACGTTCGTCAGCCTCTGGAGGACATCCCCGACAGTCACCAGGGGTGCCGAGAGGGGGGAACGGATCATCCACAGTCCAGCTGATCCCGCAGGCCACCTTTCCTAATCTCATTAGGGCTTGGATTAAACCCTAAAACTATAAGAAATCACCACAAAACTTTTGGGGAAGGTTTGGCATTGAGTTGGGGTCGTGAGGAGCAAGTTTGGGGTGCTGGAGGAGAGGAGAACGGCCGGGGAAACCGTGGTTCTTCCTCAACTTCGCTCTGCATCGACCTGGGTTGTTGCGTCTCTTACATCCATCTAAAGGTAGGTGATCTCGGGCCAAGACTAAATGAAACCTATGCCCTCTTGTAGTGCTACATGTCTAGTCTCATACGCACTTGATTTTCCCAATTTTCATGGTGTGTACGTCGAGTTCTAAGTGTTTTCCCTAAGTTGCGCAGGTTTAGGGCTTTTTACATTCTCCATGTTTTTCATGTGATTCAAGACTGAATTAGGTCCAACCCAAGTTATGAAAGTTCTTATATTAGTTGTCCTCATCATCTTTTGTGTTGAGCTTTTTGTCTAAATATCATTATATTTCAAGTTATAGGCCTGACATGAAGATTGCAATGAAGTCACATATGTTTAGGACTTTTTATGTTCTTCAGAGGTTTCACATGAATCGAGACCAAATTAGATCTAACTCAAAACATGAAAGCTTTTCTACTAATTGTCCTCGTCATCTTTTTTGTTGAGAGTTTTGCCTAAATGTCATTATATTTCACGTTATAGGTCTGACATGAAGGTTGCAACAAAGTCACGTATGTTTAGGACGTTTTTCGTTCTTTAGAGGTTTCACATGAAGTGAGACTGAATTAGATCAACCCAAAACATAAAAGTTCTTCTACCAGTTGTCCTCATCATCTTTCATGTTGAGAGTTTTGTCTAAATGTCAGTAGATAGAGAGATATAAGGGTGGTAAGAGGATCACTACCTGTGTGTACATTTCAGTTTTGAAGTTTGAATCACAGCCAGACCAGACGACGCGATTCCAGCGCCTGGTATCGCGTCGGCCTTGGCCGCCATGATTCAGTGAAACACGTCAATGAGATCTGACGCGATTCAACATTTGACCAGTCAATGGCGCGCGTGAGACTTCGCGCTGTGTGGGTTTCTGCGCCGGTCTGATACGCGACGGGAACACCCGACGTGATTCGGCATGGTTTCCCGCTCAAAGTTTTTCGCCAATTTTTATATTATTATGTTAATGCTTTTCATGAATGCGAAGGGGTATCCCGTCGCGATTCAAGTAAAAAGGCGGCCATGTAGGCCGACGCGATTTAGATTCTTCACAGTTGGCCTGCTTCGACTGTGCACTGTGTTATGAAAAACGTCCACTGTGTAGGATGCGATTCAAAGACCGACCTGAGGCTGTTATTTCCGGATGGTCAGTCAGCATGATTGGGTTCTTAGTCTGTCAGCATATTGCATAATGTTATATAGTGTGCATCAGCCTAAAAGCAATCAACCTATTTGAAAGCTATAATAACTTGAAAATGATTCTAATATGAGTGACATTATGTTCCATGACTATTATCTTGTGATCTAGCTTGATGTGAAATTGACATGATAAGAACACGATATGAATGTGTGGTTGAATATATGTGAGCATGGACTTGTTAGTAAGATGTCTTCCATGATGTGCATACGTTTATTTATATGCTTTTCGATGTTCCACTACTTGATCGTCAATTGCATAAATGTTAGGAAAGATCCGTGACACGTCACTTTCACCTTTGTACGATTAGGCACACCCTTCTTCGGGAATTGGGAGCTCTCTACCGGTCATTCCGTATTGGCAGACTAGCGATCTATTCCTTAAGGCCTCTATAAGTCTCCGTACTCTATGGATTCCCTCATAGAGACCGAGCTGGTTGTACCATGAAGTACTCTGGAGATAGAGAGCACTTGTACCATGTACGATCTGTCATTAGTCATCCTCCTGTCAATACATTAATGAGTTATGAAACATAAGATACGTCGTCATGCTATCTGATTGATCTCTTGAGCTTATGTCACACCTTGACTCTATGAGTGATCATGTCCTTATTACAAGGAACTTGTTATTGAAACTCTGTGGCCATAATATGTATATGTTTGATCGGCACAACTTGGGACTTCAGTCCATTTGACCAAAGCCTGTGCAATAGGGGCTCTATCTGGTCCTGGGGGGGAGCGCCCCAATGTACTTATTAACCGCAGGAGTATGGACTTATTGGCATAGCACAAATGAATACGCAAGATTTGTGTGAATGTGCCTTCATTTGATATGATATGATAAGTTTGATACGATATGTCTGATCACGTGAATATGTGATATCTGCGTGAATATGGCCAATTCCTTTTGATACGATTCTACCCATGAAATTACCTATCCATTGTATATGAGATTCAATATTTGATTTGATATGATATTCGTTCTATTAGCTATTTGATTCGTTAGAAAAGCATGCATTATCATCATGTTCATATTTAGATTCTGCCTATTTAAAATGTAAATCATGTATATTAGTGCCCGCACATTGAGATGTAAATCCTACTGAGCTAGTTCGCTCACCCTATCATCCTATCTTTTTCAAGTAGTGATGAGGATCTCGTGGAGTCCGATGGGGCAGGGCAAGAGTGATGAGCACCTGTCATATGAGGAGATGAAGTGTTAGGAATATATATTTGAATAGTTATGTAATAGTGATACATTTACATGAAATTTATATTTGAATAATGGGCCCTATGGTTGGCTCGGATGATGTAAGGTTTTTAATTAGTTGAATGGAAATGAAAGAAAGAGTATTTTAGCTGGCAATATTATTGTCTCAAGTATGTGGTTATAATTAGTTGTTGCTTTGAGTTACTCGACTGTGATACTTATATTCGTATCGTTCATGCATCCCGATATTTATTCTGCTGCTAAATTTCGGGGCGTGACAGTCACCCTCAGAAGCTGAAGTGCTTATGATATCACAATAGCACACTGAATGGGGTACAAAATGGTTGAAGGTAGAGTCACAAGAACTCTAAAAGGTCAAGAGGCTAAGGAAAAATAGGATTATGAAGAAGACAAAAATGATGAAGATGAGCCACAATAGGTGCAGATGGACATTTCTGAAAGCCATGAGGACATTCCAAACATTCCCACTGAGCCAGATATTCAAAGTGCACATCAAGTCCCATTCTCTAGAGATATGAAACAATTCTTTGCTGATTAGTTGCTTCAATTTCAGACAACCATCACACAACATATCGACAATCAATTTGATCAGTTGAAGCATCATGCGAACACTAGACTGGATGCCATTGAAGACAATCACGATCATCTTTGGAAGCATTTCGATGGCATTGACTATGGTCTGATGAAGCTTCATGATGATTTTCAACATCTCCAGAATTTCTACAATCCACCCAATCCTCAAGATGATAACTTTTCCAACTTGTCATCCTTTGGAGCTCAGGGTCCACGTCATCCTACTCCTCCTGAGGATGACAATCCTTAGACATGTATTGGTAAAAATTTTGTTTGGGGAACAGGTTGCGTAGAAGTGACTAAGATCATTTTGTCAATCTGTGAAATGCATATGTCTACTCTGTGTTTCTCAAATGTAATGATTGCACACCTTTTGAATGAAATCAAATCTTCTATCTTCAATGCTCAAAATGCCTTCCTGCTATTTCCTTCTTTTTGAATGTTGTCAAAAAGGGGGAGAAACATGATTGTATTTTTGTCATCATCAAAAAGGGGGAGTATGTTGAGTTATATTTATATGGACATACATTGTTTTAATATGTTTTGATGATGACATAAATCATGTGTGACCTGATGATGATGTATTTTGATGATGAACACAAGGAGTTTACTAGATTGAACTGATGTGTCAACACTTGTGACTCACATGTCGACACACATCTGTGGACATGAAGTCATGGCCTTTATCTAGTAAAGAATATTTCACCTTGATTCATAAACTTTTGTTAATGATATCAAAGTTGATGATACCTGCTTGTAGGAAAATACATGATTCAAGGGATGCACAAATACCAAGCATAGAAGAGATTCAAGAAGTTCCACAGTAGTTGTCGACAACCACAGACTTGTCTGTCGACAACTAGAAGCAACCCATAGCAGCAAGCTTCTGGAAAATCAAGTCAAGCAGTAGCTGTCGACAACCTCTTTGCATCTTTCAACAACTACTGATAGCCTTCAGCAACAAGCTTCTGGAAAAATCAAAGTGAGCAGTAACTATCGACAACTAGGATGCATCTGTCGACAACTTAGCTAAACCTTCAAAGATTTAGTTCTGAATAGAAGACTGTTGGCCCTTTTGGTACGACAGTAAGCTAACCTAGAGAGGGGGGGTGAATAGGTTTTTCTGAAATCTGAAATATGTTGCCTAGCTAGCAAGCCCAGAGAGGGGGGGGGGGAATGGGATTCTTTAAAATTTGATTATCTAAAACCTGTCCACAAAAACGTTCACACAACAAGCACTTCGATGATTGTTAGTGTTAGCGAGAAGAAAACAATAAACACAAAGCAATCAGACACACTACACAAGATTTTATCCTGGTTCAGACTTCCTTTCCACAAGAGTCCTACATCCAGTCCCTGAGCAACAACTCAGGATTCCACTACCCAAGGGTACAGTCCCCCTCAAGGACACTTACTCACCCAGCCGCAGCTGGTCTTCTCTTCACAACCCGAAGAGGAATACAACACCCTGGATCCCACCAGGTCTTCCTTCAACATGAAGGGAAATGAACACCCTGGAACCCCCAGGTCTTCCTTCACATGAAGGGAATTAACACACAAAAGTGTTCAAGAGATGATGCGCCCCTTGACCAAGCTAACAACACAATGCTTGATCCGAAGCAACGACTGAGAGGAAAAGTTGAACAATAAAATGAACTCTCTCAGTACACAAACGCTCTCTCTAAAATGACACTGGATGCAGAGAGCTGAGAGCTACAACAAAGTGATGGAGTGAGACTTGAGCTCTTCTATGGTGCTTGCAGATTTTGAATTCACGAGAGATATGTATCACGTAGGCACCAGTCTTCTATTTATATCTTCTTTGAAAAATGTAGTGTTTTAAGTATTCGTTGTCTCTATGTTCTGAGGACGTTAGACTGCATGGATCTTGTTTGTAATCAACAGTCCTTTACGTTCCATGCACGTAAGAAGAAAATCCTTCTTGATATCCTCCAGCTTCTACTTTATCCAACGTTGTATAGAGTTGTGCTGTCAGTGACCTGCACACATTAAATGCTAAAACGTAGACAGCTAAGCTGTCTCTTGTAGTCAGTCAATGTTAGAGTTAGAATACATCAAAATGGAAATTTCATTCTGTCTCTTAAAAAGATATTACATGCACAGGCATAGGAATAGAAGATATCTGAATATGCATCGGGTAGAGAAATGTACGGTTGTATTTAATGCATGGATAACATAGAAATACGCGGGATGACTTGACTAGTCAAGATATTTTAAATATCAAGTCGTTATAGCTTATGAAATCGATATGAACATGACTTATAGAATCGTTGTGCTAGTGAGTCATTGTTCATGTGAATCGTTGCTTATTCGTAAACAAATCGTTGTACGCACAAATCGTTATGCATCCATATCCCAATCGTTCTGGATAACAAATCGTTATGACACTATAAGCAAATCGTTGTGGGCAAATCGTTATAATCAAATCGTTATAACCAAATTGTTATAAGCAAATCGTTATAACCAAATCATTACAATCAAATCGTTATAACCAAATCGTTATAAGCAAATCGATATAACCAAATCGTTATGAGCAAATCATTATGACCAAATCGTTATAACCAAATCGTTATGAGCAAATCGTTATGAGCAAATCGTTATAAGTAAATCATTATAACCAAATCGTTATGAGTAAATCGTTATGAGCAAATCGTTATAAGCAAATCGTTATACCTACTTACGAAATCGTTGTGAGATTGAAATCGTTATACTCACTTGTCGAATCGTTATGAGAGCAAATCGTTATGCTCACTTACGAAATCGATGTGAGATTGAAATCGATATGATCATCAAATCGCTAAGGCACAAATTTGCTCTATTGACTTATTGAATCGTTATGATGTCGAAGTCGTTATGCTCACTTAACAAATCGTTATGAGAGCAAATCGTTATGAAATAGACTTCAATAGAATAGCGATAACTTATGAAATCGTTATAGAACCAAAAATCGATGTGGATGAGGAAATTGTTATGATTCTAAGAAAATCGTTGCAATAACTAGAAAGTCGATGTGTACTTAGAATATTTCATGCTTTAAACTGTAAATGCTACAAGATGATAAATACTAACTGATTTTGCTTGTATTTCCTTGATTTATTTCATGTGCTCAAATCTCATAGAAATTATGTTAGAGTAAACTTTATCACAGTTTTGTTAATCACCAAAATAGATATGTAATTTATTTAAAATATATTGGGGATAATCTGATCATCAATCTCCCCCTTTTTGGTGATGACAAAACATAGCATAAACCAAAGATGTTCTGAAATAAATTGCAGAATAAAATATCATGAGAGATGTATTTCAGAAGTACTGTATTCCTCCCCCTTTTTGTCATTAAGCAAAAAGATATCATATTGAGACAAAGAATTTAAGGAGAAAAGAGAAGTAAGATCAAAGAACTTTGCTACTTATCTTGAGGGGTTACATGGAGGTAGAAAGCAGGAGATAGAAGGGAGGCATGCCGCTAAATAATGCGCAAAGCCTTGCATTCCTGTTCCTCAAAATAGGTCTAAAAAACCCCAAAAGCAATAGAATAAGATGACCCCATGTCAGGAAGCATTCCTTTGATGTGAAGTTGACGCTGATATTCTAAAAAGGTAGCATATTCATCTTTGCCAAGAAGGCCTTGAAGGAAAAGAAAGATCCAAAGCTGGCAAACCGAAGAAATTGGTTGATCTTAATAGGGTAGTGGATCTGATGCTGTAGAAGATCTTTCTTCAAAGCCATAAAAAGCTTGTACCGCTCGACCCACTGATCATAAGGCTCTTTAACCAGATTGATGGAGTTCAAGTTCAAAAAGGCTTCAGCTATGAGAGTAGGCTTGCTGGCCTTAAACAAGGAGCTGTTCAATGCTTCCAACTAAAGGGATGACTGGTTATAATACTTTTCCCAGTCTGTGGGAGAAAGCCTTTCACATTCTGATAGCAAAGGGGCAAGAACTTCAGAGGAGATATGGCCTAGATGAAATTCTCTGAAGAGGAATCTTTGGAAGGAGGGGAGACGACCCTGCTGAGCTGAGATCCTACCCATGACACGAGAAAATCTCTCAAAAATTACAGGACCAACTGAGGAGTCCATGACCAAAGAATGCAGTTTGGGGAGAAACACAGTGTCTGGAATTTGCAGGGTAGCGAAATCCACTTTGAAGGAGCAATTGACTGGATTTTCAATTTTTAACGTAGTAATGGCTCCCTAGAACTGACCCAACTGCACTTCAGGTAGCTTGTGAAGATATCGATAGTCATTGAATAGCTAGAAGTACCTGATGAGCTTAACTTCCTTTTGAATAAAAGGTGCCCAGGTGGTCTTGTGATGAATGACAAACCACTCAGAGAGAGTGAGTGGGTGATCCCGGGGTGGAAACCGATCTGATTTTGCAAGCAGAAATTTCCTGTAGAGAGCCTTGTGCCCTTTAGCCCACTGATCTTTAGACTTGCATTCAGCCATTTGGAAGATTTTGTATTGATCGACTTTTGAGAAGTGGTTATAGGGAAGGACAACATTGAGGTGATCAGTTAGATTAAGAAAAGGAACACCAAAAAGGGTGGCAAAGATACATTTTTTGAGATATTCACAATAGATTGGTTTCCTTCGATTGTCAACAGTGAGGGAAAACCAAAGAGGAGGAAATTTTGGTTCGGAGGGAAGAGCAAGAGTGTTGGAGAGTTTCCTCTTTTTAGAAGAAGGACTAGAAGAAGGAGAGTTAGTTCTGTGGACATGAGAACCAACTTCAGGACTGAGCGGATTGTGGAAATTTCCAACTCATCCTCAAATTTCTTGAGAAAGGGACCTTCAAGTTGTGCACCTTCAGGTATAAAGGTAACAAAGGAGGGAGGAGTAGGAGGATGAAGAAAGGATTGATGGGTAGGAGGAGATATGATGGATGGTCCAGCAGAAGAAGGACCATAGGAAAATGAGGCTGGAGGGTCTTCAATGATAGGAGGAGGTGGAGGAATGGATGTAAAGGTGGCAGGAGATGAAGAGGATTCAGAAGGAAATGGAGTTGGGGAAGAAATGGTGCGAGGCAGGGGTTGTTTGAAAGTGATAGGTGTTGGAGGTGCTGTGGAGGAAGATGGTGGTGAAGGAGGGGCTGGAGTTGCAAGAGATGAAGGATCAGGGCTTCTGGAGCTACATCTGGCTCTTCTACTCTTGGAATCTCACCGTCAGAAACCACTGGCCAGCCTTCACAGCTTCAACATGAATTGCCACTTCAGTTGCTACCTCTTCCACAATCTGTGGCCCGGATGGCCCTGTTGGATCTTCTGAAATTGGCCCTGATGGCCTAACATCTTGTTGCCTGGCCTCTGAAGGCCCTGAGCTGCTGACTGGTTCTGCAGGAGAAGGAGCAGGAGGGGCATTTGAGGATTGTGCCCTGACCAAATCTCCAAGTGCGGCTATAGACTCCTTGATGCTAATGAGCTCACTTCGCACCCATCTCACTGCATTTCTGACCATTCCCATCTCCTTAGCTGAGGTACTCTGGCTTATGAAAATTGACTGAATATCTGATTGCACAGAGCATAAAATCTTCCCTTGTTCATCCATTCTAGCAACTAAGGGCTTCAGATTGACCTTCAATTTCTTCTTTTTCTGCCTTTGATGAGGCCTTCTGGTCAAGAGAGGAATCCCAGGAGCTGCTTCTTTCCCTTTGCTACTTGCCCTTGCAACGAGCTCCACATTATCATCATTTGCATCATCTGAGGCACTCTCCACAATGCCTTCTCTGAACTGCTCATCAATGGGGACATTAGCAGTGTGCTCCCCCTGAGATGCTGCTTCCTTTTCAGCAGATTGCTCCCCCTGACTAGGAGCATCTTCTATTTGCACATCTTCAGATACAATTTCTTGCTCCCCCTGAATGGGAGCTTCCTCCATCACAACATCTGCAATGTGGCCTAATGCCACAGCTTCTTCAACATTAGCAACCTCTTGCACACTTTGAGTGCTTGGAATGGAGTCTAGCACTCTTCTAAGGACTGACCCTACCATAGAAGTTGGAGGGGCAATTTCTTGCAATTGCTCTACAGGTTCGAGGTGCTCAAAAGGAATATCCTCTATCCTTCTTTCACTGGAGCTGATATCCTCAACAATTTCTTGAATAATTCGTGCTACTTGCTCTTCCTGAATGTCTGACACACATTCCCTGATATCTGTTGCTGCTGCATGCACTGAAGGCGCTGCTACTGCTGCTGGTTCCTCTTGAATTGCTGGTACTGCTGCTTCTCCTACTTCTTGTTGGACTTCTTGGGCTTCGCCAATAATGGCTTCACCCTTAGCCACTGAGGTCTTGGTCCATATACCTCCAACCAATGAGAATCCACTTTTCTTTAAGTTTCTGCTTCGAATAGCCTAGCCCATTTTCTCTGACACTGCTCCAGATAGATTGATGCCAGAGTGTTGAAATACCTTGGTGAGCAGATGAGTATATGGTAGGGACACATTTAGCTTGCTCTTCTTGTCCCAAACCTGAGCGGATGCAAACTTCATCCTTTCTATCATAACCTCTGCCATATTTATGCTCTGGTTCTGGATGGCCCAGAGCATCATATCTGAGTCCGCCTTTGTGCAAGTCGAAAAGGTGGCACTCCTTGGGACCAAAATTTGGCAAACAATAAAGTGCAGAATACGGTTTGAAAGCATTTAGCTGGTTGATGTCAATTTTTCCATCCTTCAGTCTGAATTCGGGACCAACAATCCCTAGCCCTTTCGCCTGGATATCCACAGTGTGAATCCCACTGTGACTGATGGTGCAAACACCAAATAGTGATTCCAATAGCCCGTAGGTGATCTTAATCTGGGTTCCTTTGATGGTGGATGTCAAGGATCCATCCTCCTCAATCTTCAAACAAACATAAAAAGCCTTCACTAGGTCTGGATAACTTACTTCTGACAGAGTTGCCATCTTCGACCATTTCATCCTCTCCATTGCTGCAATGATGCTGCCCATTCCATTCTTCTACAAATCTGCAACTTCCACTGCCTTATTGCCACAGACCTTGATCTTCACAGAGGTGAACCTTTCTTGTTGCTCAGCGGTGAGAAACTCAACTCCATAACCCCCGACACTGTCGGAAATACCAGACGCGGCCATGGATTTGAATGGGGAAAGTTTTTGGATGATTGGAATGAGGAAAGTTGCAGAAGCCCTCAAGAAATTTCTAGCGGGAAGGAGTTAGAAGCTTTGAAATCCCAGAGAGTCGATGCCAGAGTCGATAGGGTATCACCTCAAGCAAGTTGAAGGAGATGAAGACGAAGAGTGAATCGTTGTACCACAGATTTCAGGTTTTTATCAAAAAGAATAAAGGTGACTTTTCGAAACAAGAGGCGCCATAATGGCAGAAAACGACAAAGTGACCAGTTCGAGAGGAATAAATACTTTAAAAGTTATCGAACCATCTCGGATAAGTAAGAAACAAGTAATATTTTAATGAAATTTTGCTTAACTACAGGGGAGAGAAAATTTGGTTATTCTGAAATACTTTATATTTCATTTTTATACAGATAAATCTTTCACAATTTACACATGCCTAGTTCCCTTCTTAGAGAAGTAAATCTCTCTTCAGGTAAGGCCTTTGTGAAGATATCTGCTAACTGATTTTGAGTATCTACAAAAGAAATGTCTATATTACCATTAGCTACATGATCATGAATAAAATGGTATCTAACCTCAATGTGCTTTGTCCTTGAATGCTGAACTGGATTTTTGGTGAGATTTATTGCACTGGTGTTATCACACAACAAGGGAATTGTCTTGATATTTAGTCCAAAATCCTCAAGCTGCTATTTGATCCATAAGAGTTGTGTACAACAGCTTCCAGCAGCCACGTACTCAGCTTCAGCTGTAGATAGTGCTACTGAATTTTGCTCCTTTGAGGACCATGATATCATGCATTCTGCAAGAAATTGACAAAATCCACTGGTGCTTTTCCTATCTACCTTGCATCCAGCATAGTCAGCATCAAAATATCCTACTAAATTAATTTCACATGAATTTGGGTACCATAATCCTAGATCATGAGTTTTGGCTAAGTATCTAAAGATCCTTTTAACACAAATTAAATGAGACTCTTTAGTATCTGCCTAGTACCTAGCACACATACATACGCTAAACAATATATCAGGTCTGTTGCTGTTAAATAAAGTAATGAACCTATCATACCTCTGTAAAGTTTCTGATATACTTTCATACCATTTTTGTCACTGTCTAGCCTTGTTGATGTGCTCATGGGTGTTGACAGTGGCTTGGCATTTTCAAATCCAAACTTCTTTAGTAATTCTTGTTGGATCAAGCCCCTACCGTTGCACCAAAAGCTCAATCTGGTAGTGAAGGTGGACCGTATTTCCTTAAGGTGGCCCAAAGCCCCACATCAACACTGTGGTCGGCCTGAGGGGCTTCGCACAGGGCGGTTAGTCCCTGCGGTGGGATGGGTTGTCAGACCCGATGCGACTACACACACCCGATCCAGGGCCAGCATGTAGTAACAACGATTCCCTAAGGGAGTCGATGGCCATTAACCAAGAAACTCCCCCCCCCCCCCCAGCGACACCTGGGGGAATCGAACCCACAACCTCGCTCTGATACCACTTGTTGCCCAGCTAGCAAGCCCAAAGGGGGGTGAATGGGATTCTTAAAATTAATGAGTACCTAAAACCTGTTCACAAAACAGTCACACAAAACACACTTCGCAGATTGTTAGTGTTGATGAAGGAAAAATCAAACACACAAAGACAATCACAAGACACAGAGAATTATCATGGTTCGGATCTCCTCTCCTTAGGAGTCCTACGTCCAGTCCCTGAGCAATATCTTAGGATTTCACTAACAAGGGTACAGTCCCCCTTAAGGACACTACAACACCCAGCACCCCAGCTGGCCTTCCTTTACCCGAAGGGAACAACACCCTGGATACCCCACTAGGTCTTCCTTCACAACCGAAGGGAACAACACCCTGGATACCCCACCAGGTCTTCCTTCACAACCGAAGGGAGAAGCACCCTGGATACCACACCAGGTCTTCCTTCACAACCGAAGGGAACAATACAGAAAAAGTGAAATTAGATCAAGCCCCTAGATCAAGCTTATACAATGCTAGATCTCTAGCTAACTGAGAGTGGTATCAGAGCAAGTCTCTTCGACAAAGAAGAAGATCCAACAATCTGAAGAGAAAAGATCAAATGGCAGCCCAAGGTCACTCCGAAGGCCAGTTAGTCAACAGGCCACCTCTATTCGATGGAGATGATTACACATATTGGACAAGAATGGAATACTTCCTATAAGGCTTCGACTTTCAAATCTGGTCAATTGTAGAAGAAGGAGACCTTCTAGTCACCAACGAAAAGCACAAATGGACAGAAGATGATAGAAAGAAGATTTTTCTCAACTGCAAAGCTAAGAGCATATTATGCTGTGCACTTAGAAAGAAAGAATTTAACCGAGTTTCAGCCTGCAAATCAGCAATGGAGATGTGGGAGAAGTTAAGAATCACTTATGAAGGCACGGATAAAGTGAAAGAAACCAGAATAGACATTCTGGTAATGCAACACGAGAGATTCCAGATGCAGTCAGGAGAAACCATTACACAGATGTTCAGTAGATTTACAGACATCACCAATGGGTTAGCAGGATTAGGAAAAAGGTATGAGATGAGAGACATGGTAAGGAAAATTCTTAGATCTCTACCATCTTCTTGGACTCCCAAGGTAACAACCATAGAAGAAGCCAATGACTTGAAAAGGATGTCATTGGAAAAGCTCATTGGGTCCCTCATGACCCATGAGATAAACATGGAGAGGCTAGGAGAATCATCTAATAGGAAGAAGTACACAAATGCCCTTAAAGCAACAGAAGGCAACTCTGAGGAAAAATCTGAAGATGAAACCAGCAGTGAAGACACTGAAGACGAAGAAGCTATGCTATCAAGGAAGCTTCAACGAATCTTAGCCAAAAAGAAAAGATATCATTCCGGCAGAAGATACTTCAAGAAAAATAAGGATTTTAAGAAGATAGAAGGAAATGACTCAAAGAAAGGTGAGCCCATATGCTAGAGTGTAAGAAGCCCGGACACATCAAGACAGAGTGTTCGAAGCTCAAGAAATCAAAATATAGAAAGAAGGAAAGTTCAAAAAACCAAGAAGATTCAAGAAGAAAGCTATGGCAGCAGCTTGGGATAACAGTAGCGACTCGGACAGTGAGTCAAGCTCGAGTAGCGAAGACAAAGAAGAAGCTAACTTGGCTTTCATGGCCAACACAGAAGAAAAGGTAACTTCTTACTCATCTTTCGATTCCTGTAATGATTCTGATAATTTAGAAGAAGCTTTCAACGAGCTTTATAGCAAATATAGATAAGTATCTAAATTACTAAAAGCTAGTAAGAAAAGGCATACTTGCCTAGAAAACACAAATTCAGACTTAAAATCTAAAAATGAACAACTAGAAAAACAAATCAATGAACTTAAAAGAAGAAACGATCTGTTATGTGAGGATCTGAAAGATAAAATAAACAAATAACAAATTAGAAAAACAAGAAACCTTAGAAGAATTAAAAGGTGAAGTTAAAACTCTAACAGAAGAAAATGAAAAACTATCTAGTACATTAGAAAAATTCACCAATGGGAAAAATTCCTTAATACTAAAAGGTGCTAGACGATCAGGAAAAAGAAAACAAGGATTAAGGTATACACCCCCAGATAATGAAGACACAATAGTATATCCTAAAACATATCCCACTCATAAATTTGTAGTTGAACAAGATACTTCATATAAATCAAACCTTAAGTATGTTCCATATGAAAGGGTAACTAAAACAACATGTTGTAGCCATTGCAACAAACTAGGTCATAGTAAAATAACTTGTCCAACCAAACATAAAAAATGGATAATTAAAAGAAAAATTGATGACACTGACCATCCAGGACCCAAAAGAACTTGGGTACCTAAAGCTTGATGTTTTCATTTCAGGGAAACCTTCGAGCATCCAAATGGTATTTGGATAGTGGATGCTCAAGGCATATGTCAGGTAATAGAAAGCTATTCTCTCACCTCGAAGCTGAAGAAGGCACAGTGACATATGGAGTTAATGGAAAAGGGACTGTGATAGGCAGGGGATCAGTGAGCAGCAAAGGCAAATCAGTTATTGAAGATGTCCTATATATTAGAGGACTGAAGCATAACCTCATCAGCATCAGCCAGCTATGCGACAAGGGACATCAGATCAGATTTCAAGAATCCAAGTGTCGTATCATGAAGGATGGAGAAGTCGTCTTTGAAGCCAACAGAGAAAAGAACCTATATGTGCTTTACCTTGAAGAACTGAAAGATCAAGATATCTGCTTAGCAGCAAGCAAAGAACGGTCAATCGAGCTGTGGCACAGAAGATTGGGGCACTACAGTTTGGATGGCATGAGAAAGCTGATCAAGAGAAGTCTGGTGGAAGGTCTACCAAAAGTAAGCACAAAAATAAATGGTGTCTGCAGACCATGTGCGAAAGGAAAGCATACCAAGAGTTCCTTCAAGTCGAAGACTGTGGTAACCACCTCTAAACCCTTAGAATTCCTTCACATGGACTTATTTGGACCAATGAGGACCACCAGTCTAGGAGGAAAGCAATATGGTTTTGTTATAGTAGATGATTACTCCATATTCACATGGGTATCATTTCCTGGAGCATAAAGATGACACTTTTGAGAACTTTGTAAGCTTCAGTAAAAAGATACAGAAAGACAAGAAGTTTAGCATTGTCATCCGATCAGACCATGGAGGAGAATTCGAAAATGAAAGATTTGTAAGTTTCTATGATGATCAAGGCATAGAGCATAATTTCTCAGCACCAAGGACACCACAGCAAAATGGAGTTACTGAGAGGAAGAACAGAACCTGTTGGACATGGCAAGAACAATGCTGTCAGAATATGATCTGCCAAGATATTTGGGCTGAAGCATTTAACACAACAAGTTACATTATTAACAGAGTAATGATCAGGCCCATACTAAAGAAGACAGCTTATAAATTGTACAAGAGAAAGAAGCCGAAGATCAGTCACTTCAGAACATTCGGATGTCCATGCTTCATCCACAACAACGGCAAAAGAGACATTGGTAATTTAGATGCCAAATCAGATGAAGGCATCTTCATGGGGTATGCCTCTAAACCTAAAGGATATAGGGTGTTTAATAAGCACACTTTATTGATTGAGAAGTCAGTACACATTATTTTTGATGAAACTAACCCTTCCTTGAGAAAGGAAGAAGATAGTGACAATGATGATGCAAATGAATTGTCCAAGAAACTAAAGAATACTTTAATTGAGGACAAGGAAGATCCACCTCTGGAAGACCTGCAACAAAGGGATATCTCTCATCAAAATCTTCCAAAAGAGTGGAGACACAAGAAAGATCACCTACCTGAGAACATTATTGGTGATCCATCTGTAGGGGTAAGAACGAGAGGTAATATAATTCCATGTGATTATCTAGCCTTTGTCTCTCAAATAGAGCCTAGGACAGTCAATGAAGCTCTTACTGATAAATCTTGGATTTTAGCCATGCAAGATGAACTGAATCAGTTCAAGAGAAACCAAGTATGGTCACTTGTTCCTAGACCATCAGATCATCCAATGATTGGCACCAAATGGGTGTTCAGAAATAAATTGGACGAAGCTGGTGTGATCTTAAGAAATAAGGCCAGATTGGTAGCTCAAGGCTATTCCCAAGAGGAAGGCATAGATTTCGATGAAACCTATGCACATGTAGCTAGACTTGAGGCTATTAGGATTCTACTTGCATATGCATCTGCATTAGATTTAAAATTATTTCAAATGGATGTGAAATCTGCTTTTCTAAATGGTTTTATTAAGGAGGAAGTTTATGTTGAACAACCTCCAGGTTTTGATGACATTGATTTTCCCAACCATGTTTTTAAGTTGCACAAAGCTTTATATGGTTTAAAACAAGCACCTAGGGCCTGATATGAAAGGCTTAGCTCTTTTCTACTAGACCATGGTTTTACTAGAGGTCAAGTAGATAGTACACTATTTGTCAAATCTAAGGTCAAACATATTCTGCTTGTTCAAATATATGTTGATGATATAATATTTGGTTCTACTGATGAATCTCTTTGCAAGTACTTTGAGAAGCTTATGCAGGGAGAATTCGAGATGAGCATGATAGGGGAGCTTAACTACTTCCTTGGATTGCAAATTAAGCAAGGAAAAGAAGGCACCCACATATGTCAAGCCAAATATACCAAGGAACTCTTAAAGAAGTTTGGATTCGAAAATGCCAAGCCATTATCAACACCCATGAGCACATCAACAAGAATGGATAGTGACAAAGATGGTAAGAATGTAGATCAAAAAATCTATAGAGGTATGATAGGATCTTTACTGTACTTAACTGCTAGTAGACCTGATATATTGTTTAGTGTATGTATGTGTGCTAGGTATCAGGCAGATCCTAAAGAATCTCATTTAATTAATATCAAAAGAATATTTAGATACTTAGTTAGAACCTATGACCTAGGTATATGGTATCCAAAATCATGTCAAATTAATTTGGTAGGATACTCTGATGCTGATTACGCTGGATGCAAAATAGACAGAAAAAGCACCAGTGGCTGTTGTCAATTCCTTGCAGGTTGTTTGATATCATGGTCCTCAAAGAAACAAAATTCAGTAGCTCTGTCAACAGCTGAAGCTGAGTATGTAGATGCTGGAAGTTGCTGCACACAACTCCTATGGATCAAGCAACAACTTGAGGATTATGGGTTACATATCAAGACAATTCCATTGTTATGCGACAACACCAGTGCTATAAATCTAACCAAGAATCCAGTACAGCACTCAAGGACTAAACACATTGAGGTTAGATATCATTTCATTCGTGATCATGTAGTAAATGGCAACATTGATATTTCATTTATTGATTCAAACAATCAGTTAGCAGATATCTTCACAAAGGCCTTACCTGAAGAGAGATTTACCTCTCTTAGAAGGGAATTAGGGATGTGTAAATTGTGAAAGAATCATCTGTTTAAAACTGAAATATTAATTTTCAGAATTTAAAATTATTTTTCCTCCCAAAAATTGAGCAAAATTCTAATTATGGTCTATCCTTTTAAGTTTGTCATGTCGGTTCGTTATTTTATAAGAATTTATTCCATTGAACTAGTCAGCTTATCGTTTTCTGCCATCATGGCGCCTCTAAATTATAAAGGTCATTCTTTTAATTTTCTTTATATCCCAAAATTTGTGCGGCAACGATTCGCGTCCCTTCATCATCTTCCTCCTTCTGCCTGAGGCGATACCCTATCGACTCCGGCATCAACACCCTGAGATTTCAAGCTTCCACCTCTTTCCCACGAGAAATTTCTTGAGGGGTTCGACTCCTTTCTCCATTTCGATCATCCAAAAACTCTTCCCATCTAAAACCATGGCCTCTTCTGGTGTCTCCGACAGCGTCGGGGGCTATGGAGCTGCATTTCTTACCGCCGAGCACCAAGAAAGATATGCTTCAGTAAAGATCAAGCTTTGCGGCCACAAAGCAGTAGATGTGACTGACTTGCAGAAGAATGGAATGGGCAGTATCGTCGCAGCTATGGGCAGATTGAAGTGGACAAAGATAGCCACCCTATCAGAAGTAAGTTATTTGGACCTTGTGAAAGTTTTCTATGTATGTCTGAAGACAGAGGAAGATGGAACCCTAACTTCCATGGTCAAGGGAACTCAGATTAGGGTCTCACGAGACCTATTGGCATCTCCCTTTGGTGTGACTACGTCCGGACACAGCGTAGTTCACACTGTGGATATCCAGGCGAAAGGTTTAGGGATTGTTGGTCCCGAATTCAGATTGAAGGATGGAAAACTAGATATCAACCAATTGAATGCGTTTAATCGCTTATTACATTTCATTGTGTGTCAAATAGTAGTCCCAAGGAGTGCCACCTTCTCCACTTGCACAAATGCGGACTCCGACCTGATGTTCTGGGCTGTCCAGAACCAAGAAATCAACACTACAGAGATTATGATTGAAAGGATGAAGTTTGCAAGCGCTCAGGTATGGGACACAAAGAGCAAGCTGAATGTTTCTCTACCCTATGCCCATCTCCTGACGAAGATTTTTCAGCACTATGGCATAAGTGTAGTAGGAGATGTGTCTGAGAAGATGGGCCAAGATATCCGGTTCAGAAATTTGAGAAAAAGTGGTTTTTCGGTTGTCAATGGGGTCTGGACAAAGACTTCTGTGGCTGAGGGTGAAGCCATCATTGGCGAAGCCCAAGAAGGTCAGGAAGCAGCTGGCACAGTTCCTGTGATTCCAGAGGTAGAAGCAGTTCAGGCAGCAGCAGAACCAAAAGTAACAGCAACAGTCGTAGCTCAAGAAGAGTTAGCAGCAGCACCATCTGTGGAAGCAGAAGCAGCAGCAGAAGTAGCAGAATCTAGCAACATAATTGAGGATATACCTCCAGAGATATTGAGCCCATTGGGCATAGTTCAGAGGATCCTCTTCCCTCTTCCCAAGTAGGCTCAGTACTCAGAGATGTACTGGAATCCCTCCAAAGCTCTTTAAGGGATCCAGTATATAGTGAAGTACAAATTGCAGAAGTTGTGGCATCAGGCCACATTGATGAGATTGTTTTGGAAGAAGCTCCCAGTCAGGGGGAGCAAGTAGTTGCTCGTGAAGACTTAGTTGTAGAAGATGCTCTCATTGAGGGGGAGCAACATGTTGATGAGCAAGCAGCAAGTCAGGGGGAGCAAAATGCCAATGCCCCCATTGATGATCTATTTAGAGAAGGCATTGTGGAAAGTGCCTCAGAAGAAGAAAATGAAAATGTTGATTATGAAGAGCCCGTGGTTAGGGCAAGAGAAGACAAAAGAAAGAGTGTGGCTAAAGAAGTTCCTCTCCTCACCAGTAAGTCTCACAGGAGGTCTGGGAAAAAGAAGTTGAAAGTAAAATTGAAACCCATTGTTGAGCGCCTGGATGAGCAAGGCAAAATTTTGTGTTCCATGAGGTCGGATATGGACTCCTTTTTCATCACTCAAAGCTCATCTGCCTGTGAATTAGGGGCACTGTCATCTAAACTTGCAAGCCTAAGAAAAGATTATGACAGTATGAGGAAGGTGCTTGTGGATTTGTCAGCTTTTGTGAGGGAGCACTTACCATCTCATGCCCCTCCTTCCTGTAGTGCAGGGCCATCAGGGCCAAGTGAAGAAAGTAATAGGCCATCAGGGCCTGTCATTGTAGAGCAACAGCAGGTTGATGAAGCTAGGCCATCAGGGCCTATCTTTGCAGAGCAGCAGCAAGAGGAAGATCGGCCATCAGGACCTTTGTCTGAAAAATCAGCAGGGCCACCAGGGCCAATTCATGTTGAGAATGAGCTCGTTAAAGAAGTGGTTGTTGCTGAGGAATCTGGGCCAGCAGGGCCGGCAGAGGATGCTTTAAGAGAAGAAGATCAGGCTGTAGCTCCAGAGCCCTCTGTCCTTCCTACCCTTCCAACTCCAGCCCCTCCTTCTCCACCCACCTCATCCACTGCTCCTCCAGCTCCTCTCACCTTCAAACGACCCCGCTCTAGAACAATTTCCTCACCTGCACATTTTCCTTCCCAAACTCCTTCATCTCCTACTTCCTCCACCATCATTCCTCCACCCTTATCTTCTGTTGAGGTTCCTTCCACAGCCTCTTCAGCTGGAGCCTCTTCTAGTGGTCCTTCTTCTTCTTCAGGACCATCTGATCTCCCTTCCATCACCCCTGCATCTCTCTTCCATCCACAAACACCTCCTTCCTTCATTACTATTATTCCTGAGGGTGCCCAATTGGCTCACACAGAAATCCAGGACATCAAGGTTGAATTTGAAGTAGCAATACTTCGTTCAGTCCTAGCTGTTGGGACCCATTCTCATAAAACAGGCTCTTCCAGTCCTATTCCTAAGAAGAGGAGACTCACTTCCACCCATCCTGTCTCTTCTGAACCTTGTTATCCTCCACTTTGGTTTTCTCTTTCTATCACCAATAAGCAACGATCTATCTATGAGGAATTTCTTCAAAAGGTAGTGTTTGCTCACCTCTTTGGCCTTCCCTTCCAAAATCTTTCGGCCCATCTTAATATCATTTTCCCTTATGCCTTTCTTTCCAAGGCTCAACAGTCAAAAAAATTTTCATGACTGAAGCCAAAACTGAAGAGCAGTGGGCTCGGAGCAACAAAGATTTGTACAATCAATTCCGTCGGTCTCAAGTCACCAGATATCCACCAAGAGAAGCTCCTCTTCCTCTCTCTGAATGGTTTCAGATTCATCATAAAAATCTTTTTGGACCTTTCATTCAGACGGAAATCAAGTTCATCCAGCACTACAAAATGTACTGCGATTACTGCTATCTTAATAACATTCCAGAGGTGCAGCTGGGCCAGTTTAGGCAAGCCATCTGTGATCTTAGTTCCAGGGTTGCTCACACCGAACCTCTCTGAGTTGATTTTGCCACCTTGGTAATTCCTGATGTGGTATTCCTTCCTCCACTTCACTCCCTGATCATGGACTCATCTGTGGGCACACTCATGTTTGAGAGATCTGCTCAGGTTATGGCCAGGCTCTCTGTGCAAGAAGGTCGTGACCTTGCTTTTCATAGATTTGTCTTCAAGCAGTATCTTCAGGGGTACCTCAAGGCAGATGTCCTTGCCCCTATTCTATCTGAGTGTGAGAGGTTGTCGCCTGCTGATTGGGAAAAGCTCTACACTCTATCTGCTCAACAGCTTAAAGAGTTGAATGCTTCTCAGGCTCGTTCCAATCAACCTCTTCTGACTCCCACTGACTTTTTGGATGCAAATTCTCTTCACCTTGTCCGGGACTCCTTCATGAAATGGGAAGAGCGGTATAGGGTATTTCTGGGATTAAAGAAGGAACTTCGGCAGCATCAGATCTTCTATCCCTTTAAAATCACTCAGTTTCTTCAGTTTGCCAGTTTTGGTTGCTTCACCCCCTGCAAGGTAGCTCTTGGCAATGTCAAATATTGGGATTTCATATCGGATCAGAGGCAGCTTCACATCAAGAGGATGGCTCCCACCATGGGACCCTCCTATTGCATTGAGCTTGGCACATTTCAAGCCTATTTTGAAGAGCAGGAACGCCAAGCGCTACCTGTCATTAGGCGCTTTGCATCTCTCTTGTCTCCTGCCTTCTATCTCTCTGAACCCTCCAATGCTCAATAAATCTCTTTGTTCCTCTCTTTGTGCTTTTTTCTCTCTTCTTTGTCTCACATTTGATCTTTTTGCTTAAATGACAAAAAGGGGGAGAAATATAGCATTTCTAAAATACATCCCTTATATGTTGGAAATCGACTTGAGGCATCACATGCGCAGCGGAAGTAAAAAAAAAAATCGATTTCCATCTATGTACTTGATCGGGCTATGATGTACGGTGCATGTAAACATACATACAAATAAGGTGTGAGACAATCTCACCTAAGGGAGATTGTATATCCCCTGAAGCGCAGAACTAGTCCTTGTTTGAAGGAGCTCTCGCGAGACTCCCTCTAGCGGTATCCACACAGTGGATGATCGGCGATGACGATGACCCCTCCTACACCGGTGGTGCCACTCCTCCTAGTCGTGCAACACCACACAGCGGCCAACAGCAGCAAGTAGCAACAACAACAAGAGGGCTCTGCCCTCCAAGTTCTCCTCTTGCCTAGGGAGAGCACAGGAGGGTGAGACGGGAAGGGGGGATGAAGTAGGTGGTTTCTCTTCTCAAGCTCTAGCCCATAAACTTCAAAGAGAACCCCTTCTATTTATAGAGAGCCTAAAGGACACCACATCAGGGACACCTCATCATGTCATGATGACAAGGGACACCTCACAGAGACACCTCACCATGTCATGATGACAAGAGGGACACCTTGCAAGGACACCTCATCATGTAATCATGACAAGGGACACCTCGCAGGGACACCTCACTATGTCATGATGACAAGAGGGACACCTTGCAAGGACACCTCATCATGTAATCATGACAAGGGACACCTCACAGGGACATCTCACCATGTCATGATGACAAGAGGGACACCTTGCAAGGACACCTCGTCATGTAATCATGACAAGGGACACCTCGCAGGGACACCTCACCATGTCATGATGACAAGAGGGACACCTTGCAAGGACAACTCGTCATGTAATCATGACAAGGGACACCTCGTAGGGACACCTCACCATGTCATGATGGTTAATGATGATGAGGTGTCCTCCTTCCAGAAGGGGTGAGGTGGCATGATCCTAGTATGCTCCCTTAATGGATCCTTATCAAGGCTTATTGGGTCTTACCCAATAGGTCCATAATGGGTTAAATAAGCTTATTGGATAACTTTTATCCAATCCTCTATTCATCGCGTTATCCACCTTTTGTGTGTGACCCTCTAGGCCCAATATCGAGCTGGCCGTGAGTTGTACTCGTTAGAACTCCTTCTGACTTAGTGAATTATTATCTCCATAATAATTCACTCAACTCATCGATTATGAACATACTAGGCCACTATGCCATAATCCCCAGACAATACGAGTGATCAAATCCATTGGACCTGTCTGCCCACAGTTACCGTGTACCTGTAGTCCCTCATCCATCTATTATCCCAGAGACCATATATTAGGCATGGTGTTGTCAGGTCTATATGGAATCTGTTAAAGTCAAACTCTTATCGGATTCTCCCGGAGAACTCCTTCTCACTAAATCCAATTGACCCTGGCCAGGGATTTGCCTGAGTAAGACAATATGGGATATTCCTCTCACGATACCGAGAGTGGATGATCCTTTATTGACACATAATTGCCTTCGTAAGGTTGGCTACCATTCCCAATGACTAGCTATACTAGACCTGGAACATCCAGACCTATAAATCCAGTATCAAAGAATGGAGTACTCAAACAAGACATCTTTGGTGTCTCAAGTCTAAGGACCAGTTACACAACTGAGACTACGGAATCTCTATCTGACAATCAGGTATCATTAACCATATAGCATTCCGAGAATGGATCATTCAGTGAACTCATTCTCCAATAAGCACCTGCACCATATCCCTAGTGTCTCCACACAAGCAGCTATGAGACCAGCTGCTTCCATCATATGGACAGGTATATGGCACACCGTCTTTCCAGTCATCTCAATGTCCTTCTTGAGTAACCTATGACTAGGAATATTTAGGATCTGTGTTTAAAGAGGATCGGCCTCATTATCATGATCTCATCATGATCCAATTCCCATGCACAGACCCATGGACATCACAGTATACATACGCATGGAATATACAGTGAGAAAATACCATTATAATATTACCAAAAGATATTGTACATAATTACAAGTGCCATCACTCACGTGAATTGGCTTGCAGGGCACCTATAACTAGCAATCTCCCACTTGACCTAAAACCAATCACCTACATGTCTGATTCCCATCAGACCTCGGTGTCGCTCAAAAACAATTTGAGTCAGTGGCTTTGTCAGTGGATCCGCAATGTTATCATCGGATGAAATTCTTTTTACTGCTACATCGCCACGGGCCACAATCTCTCTGATCAAGTGGAACCTCCTTAGAACGTGCTTAGACTTCTGATGAGACCTAGGTTCCTTTGCTTGAGCAATCGCCCCGTTGTTGTCGCATAACAAAGAAATTGGCTCTTCATGGCCAAACACCACTCCTAAATCTGTGATGAACTTCTTCATCCAGACAGCTTCTTTTGCTGCTTCTGAAGCAGCAATATACTCTGCCTCGGTAGTCGAGTCAGCAGTAGTCTCTTGCTTGGAACTCTTCCAGCTTACTGCTGCTCCATTCAGGGTAAAAACATACCCTGAGTTAGACTTACTATCATCGATATCAGACTGGAAACTTGAGTCCGTGTAGCCTTCAACCTTGAGGCTACCTCCTCCATATACTAGTAAAAGATCCTTAGTCCTTCTTAAGTACTTAAGGATACACTTTACTGCCTTCCAGTGTTCCAAACCTGGATCTGTCTGATACCTGCTCGTAACACTTAGAGCATGCGCTATATCAGGTCTAGTACATAACATTGCATACATGATAGATCCTATAGCAGACGCATAGGGTATTCTATCCATGTATGCCCTTTCTTCTAGAGTCTTTGGAGACATACTCTTAGAAAGAGAAATTCCATGTCTCAGTGGTATGAGACCTCTTTTGGAATTTTCCATGCCAAATCTTTTGACTATGGTGTCTATGTACATGGACTGGGACAAGCCAAGCATCCTCTTAGATCTATCTCTATAGATCCGAATCCCCAAAATGTAGGATGCTTCCCCTAAGTCCTTCATGGAGAAGTTCTTTGATAACCAAGTCTTAACTGTGGATAGCATTCCAATATCATTTCCAATGATGAGAATGTCATCCACATATAACACCAAGAAAATGATAACACTCCCACTTACCTTCCTATATACACAAGGCTCATCTTCGTTCTTAACGAAGTCATAAGATCTGATTACCTCATCAAACCTTATGTTCCAACTTCGGGAAGCTTGCTTTAGTCCATAAATAGACTTAAGCAACTTGCACACCTTATCTGGACTTTTCTCAGAAATGAATCCATCAGGCTGTATCATATACACCTCTTCCTCGAGGTTGCCATTGAGGAATGCGGTTTTTACATCCATCTGCCAGATCTCATAGTCATGGTATGCTGCAATGGCCAATAAAATTCTGATAGATTTTAGCATGGCGACGGGCGAAAAAGTTTCATCATAGTCAATACCTTGCCTTTGACGATATCCTTTTGCCACAAGTCTTGCCTTAAAGGTCTCTACCTTTCCATCTACTCCAATCTTCTTCTTGAAGATCCATTTGCACCCAATGGGTACAATACCCTCAGGTGCATCAACTAGGTTCCAAACCTGGTTGGAGTACATGGAATCCATCTCAGAATTCATGGCCTCTTGCCATTTCCTGGAGTCTATGCTCATAATAGCCTCCTCGTAGGTTTGAGGATCAATATCTTCGGAGTCTTGTCCCTTGATATGTCCCACATATCTTTCAGGAGGGATAGGAACTCTACTTGACCTACAAAAATTTGGAATTTGTGTGATAGGTACCTGAACAGACTCTTCTTGCAGAATGGTGCTTGAGCTAGGTTCCCCAACCTCACTCAATTCTATCACACTCCCACTGTTTCCACCAAGAATGTGTTCCTTCTCAAGAAACACTGCTCTCTTGGCAACAAAGACCTTTTGGTCCTCGGGGTGATAGAAATAATACCCACAAGTTTCCTTGGGGTATCCCACGAATATGCACCGTTCTGACCTTGATTCCAATTTATAGGATTGTGTCTCTTAACGTGGGTAGGGCAGCCCCAAATCTTAATAACTTTAAGATCGGGCTTCTTCCCTTTCCATATTTCATATGGAGTGGACACTACCGTCTTAGTTGGAACTCTGTTCAGAAGGTAAGCTGCGGTTTGTAGGGCATATCCCCAGAATGACATGGGTAGGTTGGCAAAACTCATCATGGATCGCACCATATCCAACAGTGTGCGATTCCTCCTTTCCGATACACCATTGAGCTGAGGTGTATGAGGAGGAGTCCATTGGGATAGAATCCCATGGTCCTTTAGAAATTGGGTGAACTCTGTACTCAAGTACTCTCCTCCTCGATCTGAACGAAGAATCTTAATACTCTTTCCAGTCTGATTTTCTACTTCATTCTTATATTCTTTGAATTTTTCAAAGGCCTCAGACTTGTACTTCATTAAGTACACATGTCCATACCTTGAGAAGTCATCAGTGAATGTAATGAAGTAAGAATATCCTCCTCTGGCTTGTATGGACATAGGTCCACATACATCAGTATGTATGAGTTCTAGTAACTCAGAAGCTCTCTCTCCAGTTCCACTAAATGAAGAGTTGGTCAACTTTCCTTGAAGGCAAGATTCACAGGTTGCATATGATTCATAATCAAATGGGTCTAAATATCCATCCTTTAACAACCTTTGAATTCTACCCTCATGGATATGACCTAGCCTACAATGCCATAGGTAAGCCTCGTTCACCTCATCTCTCTTTCTTTTAGACGTACTAACATTCATGACATGTGAAGCAACATCTAATGTAAACAAACCATTGAACAATGTTCCTTTACTAATGATCTCATCATCCAAAATCAGTGAACAACCATTGTTCTAAAAAACAAACTTATATCCATTTTTAGTCAAACATGAAATGGAAATGATGTTTTTGATGATAGAGGGAACAAAGTAACATTTATCCAACACAAGTGCGGCTCCACGAGGTAGTAGTAGGTTGACTTCGCCGACAGCAACAGCAGCAACTTTTGCGCCATTCCCCATTCTTAAGTCAACCTCACCCTTTGACAGTCTCCTACACTTTGTCAGAACCTGCAACGAATTGCAAATATGAGATGCACATGCGGTATCTAATACCCATGCATTATCATAATTTTCTGACAAATGGAGATCAATCATGAATATACCTGAAGCTTCTCCAAGCTTCTGCTTTGCCTTTTCTGCAAGATATTCCTTGCAGTTCCTCTTCCAATGCCCATCCTTGCCACAGTGGAAGCACTTTCCTTTATCCTTGGCCGGGTCTTTCTTGGCAACCTTTGCCTTGCCCGCTTTATTGCCTTTGCTTTTGCCCTTCTTAAGGGTCTTCGTGCCTTCCTCTTCTTGTTGATCTCATCAATGGAGAACTGGCTTCTCCTTCTTAATGGAACCCTCAGCTTCCCTCAACATATTAAGGAGCTCAGGCAGGGTTGCCACTATCTTGTTCATATTGAAATTCATAATGAACTGTGAAAAGGAATCTGGAAGGGATTGAAGTATTAGATCCACACACAGGTCATCCTCGAGGACAAGTCCTAGACCTGTGAGCTTCTCGATCCACTCAATCATCTTCAGGACATGGTTCTGAACCGATGCCCCTTCTGTCATCCTCATCCTGAACAGACTCTTTGATATCTCGTATCTTTGAGTCCGTCCTTGCTCCTCAAACAAGGTGCGAAGATGCAGCATGATGGATTGAGCATCCATCTTTTCATGCTGTCTTTGCAGCTCGGGAGTCATAGAGGCTAACATATAACATTGAGCAAGAACCGAGTCTTCCTTATACTTCTTATAGTGAGAAATAACTTCCTCACTAGTCCCTTCCACTGGCTCGGCCACGATCTCATCGAGGACATACACAATTTTCTCTGCCGTAAGAACAATTCTCAGGTTCCGAAGCCAATCAGCGTAGTTAGGACCAGTGAGACGATTGACATCTAATATGCTACGGAGTGGGTTTGCAAGCGACATTTTTCTGAAAAATAAAGATGTAGCAGAAATAAACAACATGCAGACTTTTGGATTTGTAGAAAATTAAGACATGGATTTTTATCTCAATTTTATCCCACTATTTTCTCGCAAGACACATGACACCCTCTAGCATGTGAATTGGAAGTTTCCGGCAAACTCCTAGTGGGGATCGGGATCCAATTTGGCATCTTGGCATGACCTCGAGGGACTCGACCAATCATACCAAGCCCAAATGGTAGGCAACTCTTGTCAATCACAACTCTTGTGATTCCCGTCATAATTTGGCCTCCAAATTACCATGGCCCAGAGGGACTCCGCCAACCATGATGTTTGGTTAAGTCAACACCATCATTACTAGATGAGTTTGATTCAGTGATATGTTCCCGAGGGACTCGGCCAAACATACCCTGTCCTCAAGTCACCGGTAACATCTCCATGTCGTAGGCCAGATATCAAATTCCAATATAGGTGAGCCCGGAGTGACTCCGCCAACCCACTCTATATCAAGAAAAGACGTCTGCCCTATAATGATGGAAGGCCACGTGAGTCAATCTTATTGCTACACGCTTGCCGACTTAATATATTAAAAGCAGAGGGGTTTTTATTTTATTTGAGTGGTCTCATAGCTAAATAATACACGTCCCACACATATATTTAGCATATACTTACATCGCATGCAAATATGTACCTAGTAGGTGCGGAAATGAATATAAATCATATATATAAATAACCACACCAGATGATCATGGACCAAATTCTAGCGTGATCAAGCCTGAGCCAAAAGACTTGATCACTAAGCCCTATGTGTGTTCCCAACGCATCCCATGCACGGTGTTCATCCTCCTCTTCGTCATTAGCTCCGTCGGTGATTCCACGCTTCCGCCGTGCCTCCGAGAGTGATTTCAAATAATTACAATAATTACAAATGACTATAGGCACGTAGACCCAAAAATGTACATTTAATCAATTAAGAAACCTTGATCATATCAAGGGGAATTACACCATTGGGAGAGGTAGAAATACACAATGATTTTAATGAGAAAGAGAAGGGGGCTCGCAGACCCCAATGAATCACCATCCACACATAGGTCCATGATCATCCGCCCACAATATACACATCACATGGATATATATAAGCTACTAGAAATTAATTAAACACTTTAACTAATAAAACTATTAGATTAACTCTTAATCTAATACATGGATTAACTCTTAATCAATCTGAATCGATCAAAATATCAAAACACGAACATCATAGCCTAACCTTGGCTCTGATACCACTGTTGGAAATCGACTTGAGGCATCACATGCGCAGCGGAAGTAAAACAAAAAATCGATTTCCATCTATGTACTTGATCGGGCTATGATGTACGGTGCATGTAAACATACATACAAATAAGGCGTGAGACAATCTCACCTAAGGGAGATCGTATATCCCCTGAAGCGCAGAACTAGTCCTTGTTTGAAGGAGCTCTCGCGAGACTCCCTCTAGCGGTATCCACACAGTGGATGATCGGCGATGACGATGACCCCTCCTACATTGGTGGTGCCACTCCTCCTAGTCGTGCAACGCCACACAGCGGCCAACAGCAGCAAGTAGCAGCAACAACAAGAGGGCTCGGCCCTCCAAGTTCTCCTCTTGCCTAGGGAGAGCACAGGAGGGTGAGACAGGAAGGGGGGATGAAGTAGGTGGTTTCTCTTCTCAAGCTCTAGCCCATAAACTTCAAAGAGAACCCCTTCTATTTATAGAGAGCCTAAAGGACACCTCATCAGGGACACCTCATCATGTCATGATGACAAGGGACACCTCACAGGGACACCTCACCATGTCATGATGACAAGAGGGACACCTTGCAAGGACACCTCGTCATGTAATCATGACAAGGGACACCTCGCAGGGACACCTTACCATGTCATGATGACAAGAGGGACACCTTGTAAGGACACCTCATCATGTAATCATGACAAGGGACACCTCGCAGGGACACCTCACCATGTCATGATGACAAGAGGGACACCTTGCAAGGACACCTCGTCATGTAATCATGACAAGGGACACCTCGCAGGGACACCTCACCATGTCATGATGACAAGAGGGACACCTTGCAAGGACAACTCGTCATGTAATCATGACAAGGGACACCTCGCAGGGACACCTCACCATGTCATGATGGTTAATGATGATGAGGTGTCCTCCTTCCAGAAGGGGTGAGGTGGCATGATCCTAGTATGCTCCCTTAATGGATCCTTATCAAGGCTTATTGGGTCTTACCCAATAGGTCCATAATGGGTTAAATAAGGCTTATTGGATAACTTTTATCCAATCCTCTATTCATCGCGTTATCCACCTTTTGTGTGTGACCCTCTAGGCCCAATATCGAGCTGGCCGTGAGTTGTACTCGTTAGAACTCCTTCTGACTTAGTGAATTATTATCTCCATAATAATTCACTCAACTCATCAATTATGAACATACTAGGCCACTATGCCATAATCCCCAGACAATACGAGTGATCAAATCCATTGGACCTGTCTGCCCACAGTTACCGTGTACCTGTAGTCCCTCATCCATCTATTATCCCAGAGACCATATATTAGGCATGGTGTTGTCAGGTCTATATGGAATCTGTTAAAGTCAAACTCTTATCGGATTCTCCCGGAGAACTCCTTCTCACTAAATCCAATTGACCCTGGCCAGGGATTTGCCTGAGTAAGACAATATGGGATATTCCTCTCACGATACCGAGAGTGGATGATCCTTTATTGACACATAATTGCCTTCGTAAGGTTGGCTACCATTCCCAATGACTAGCTATACTAGACCTGGAACATCCAGACCTATAAATCCAGTATCAAAGAATGGAGTACTCAAACAAGACATCTTTGGTGTCTCAAGTCTAAGGACCAGTTACACAACTGAGACTACGGAATCTCTATCTGACAATCAGGTATCATTAACCATATAGCATTCCGAGAACGGATCATTCAGTGAACTCATTCTCCAATAAGCACCTGCACCATATCCCTAGTGTCTCCACACAAGCAGCTATGAGACCAGCTGCTTCCATCATATGGACAGGTATATGGCACACCGGTCTTTCCGGTCATCTCAATGTCCTTCTTGAGTAACCTATGACTAGGAATATTTAGGATCTGTGTTTAAAGAGGATCGGCCTCATTATCATGATCTCATCATGATCCAATTCCCAATGCACAGACCCATGGACATCATAGTATACATACGCATGGAATATACAGTGAGAAAATACCATTATAATATTACCAAAAGATATTGTACATAATTACAAGTGCCATCACTCACGTGAATTGGCTTGCAGGGCACCTATAACTAGCATTATATTCTTTGCTAATTGTTAAGTTTTGTCATCACCAAAAAGGGGGAGATTGATGATCAGTTTATCCCCATGTAATTTAAATTAATTACATATCGATTTTGGTGATTAACAAACCTAAGATATTAGTGAAATCTAACTTATTTGCTCTAAGGTTTGAGCACAGGAAACAAAACAAAAGAAAAACAAGCCAAACAGGTAAGTATTTTTCACACTATCTATATACACATCGATTCTTTGTAAGTCATAATGATTTCATCAAAGCTACAACGATTCGATACGTGATCGCAACGATTTGCCCTCACAACGATTCATTAAGTGATCACAATGATTTTCCCTCACAATGATTTGATAAGTGATCGCAACGATTTTCCCTCACAACGATTCATTAAGTGATCGCAACGATTTGCCCTGACAACGATTCGTTAAGTGATCGCAACGATTTGCCCTCACAACGATTCGATAAGTGATTGCAACGATTTGCCCTCACATTGATTTGTTAAGTATTCGCAACGATTTTCCCTTGTAATGATTTGCTATCATACGATTTCTTTAGTGGTCATAACGATTTTCTATCATAACGACTTCTCTAGTGATCACATCGATTTGCTTATCGCATCGATTTCTTAAGTGAGAACAATGATTTGGTCTCACATCGATTTCTTAAGTGAAGAACAGCGATTTGTTTGTAACGACTTGGTTCACAACGATTTGCCTATACCGTCATAACGATTTACTCTTATAACAATTCGATACAGCAAATAACGATTCATTCACATTGTCTTTAATGATTTGATTATAACAACTTGTGCATTACGATTTGCTTATAAGTGCACAATGATTTACATGAATATCAACTCATTTGCATAACGATTTCATAAGTCATACATGTAACGATTTCATGGAAAACAACGGTTTCGTTTTCGAGCTAATTTTTAAATACGTTGAAAAAGTCAAAGTCTTCACGTATATCTTTTTGACAGCCATGCATTTATTACGATAGTACATATCACTATAGTGCATGCAGACGATATCTTCCATTATCGTGCCTACTCTGTAAACATCTTTTAGAAGAAAAGAATGGAACTTCTATTTCTGTATAAAATCAGTCTAATGTTGACTAACAACAAGAGACAGCCTAGCTATCTATTGTTTAAGCTTGTAATGCGTGCAGGTCTCTGACAGCACTCATCATACAACGTTGGACAAAATAGAAGCCAAAGGATATTACATAAGATCTTCTCTATGTGCGTGCATGAAGACCGTTGAACAGGAAGCTCCACAGGACCATGCAGTCTAACGTAAACAAAAGCTTAGAGACAACGGGCACTTCAACGTTCAATATTTCAAATAGAAGATATATATAGAAGACTGAAGCTCCAGAAGAACCAACCTAGAGTTTTATTAAAAAACGAAAATCTTTCACAAGTTTTCTGCGAGCATTCTGAAGAGCAAAGCCTCACTCTCCTCTGTTCAAGCTCTTAGCTCTCTGCATTCAGTGTGTTAGTCTTGAGAGCTTCTGTAAACTGAGAGTGTCCCTCACTGTAGATCTTCCTCTCAGTTAGCTTCAGATCTAGCATTGTATAAGCTTGATCTAGGGGCTTGATCTAATTTCACTTTTCCTGTATTGTTCCCTTCGGTTGTGAAGGGAGACCTGGTGTGGTATCTAGGGTGCTTCTCCCTTCAGTTGTGAAGGAAGACTTGGTGGGGTATCCAAGGTGTTGTTCCCTTCGGTTGTAAAGGAAGACCTGGTGGGGTATCCAGGGTGTTGTTCCCTTCGGGTGAAGGAAGACCAGCTGGGGTGCTGTAGTGTCCTTAAGGGGGACTGTACCCTTGTTAGTGAAATCCTGAGATATTGCTCTGGGACTAGACGTAGGACTCCTAAGGAGAGGAGATCCGAACCAGGATAATTCTCTGTGTCTTGTGATTGCCTTTGTGTGTTTGACTTTTCCTTCATCAACACTAACAATCTGCGAAGTGTGTTTTGTGTGACTATTTTGTGAACAGGTTTTAGGTACTCATTAATTTTAAGAATCCCATTCACCCCCCCTCTGGGCTTGCTAGCTGGGCAACAATTCTTTGGTATATTTGGCTTGACAGATGTGATATCCTTCTGTAGTGGCCAAATCTGGTCACCTAGGCCCATGATGGCTCGTTACGGCCCATTCACGTCTTGTCAACCAGCGTGGCACCGTCATCGAAGAGCACGCCCTCTCCAGGATGGCTCGAAGACCTCCATTGTGGACTCCCGTGATCGGAAGTTATCAGGTTCCGATACGGGGTACCTCCGAGCAGATCAGCCGCCTTCCCTTGCCGAACAGCTATGAACAGCTCCCGAGCCAGAACAGTGATCTCGCTCCATGAGACTACCCTCGATGTTACCGAACAGCATGTTCGATCCCCCACGAGGGTCACCTGCTCGGAAAGCATTTCCAAAGGGTTCCGAGCAGGCTCTCTGGCTCCAGAACGGTTGTAACCGCCTCAGGCCACGTTCTCCACCATCAAGTGGCGTGAACTGCCTGGCAGCCCAACGGGCATCGGAGTCATAACTCCTCCCGTTACGCGCGTGCGTCAAGGCGCCTCTTCAGGCACGATCTGCCCAACGTTACGCACGTTGGCCTCTGCACCAACGCCTATAAAGGCACAGGTGCAGTACCATGCAACGGTACGCTCTCTTCCCCTCGCAAACACACTCTCGCATTCCGAAACCCCCTGCCTTACAAGCTCTCCACTGACTTAGGCATCGGAGGGTTTCCCCCGGTCTTCACCGGGCCTCTGATCCCATTCTGGTTTTGCAGGTTCTCTTCGCCCTCACCAGCAATCGTCCTTCCTCTCTCATTCTAGTGGAGGCCCGTTTGGCTCAGGCCCAAACAGGATCGTACCACCACATTTGGCGCCGTCTGTGGGAAGCGACGCTGCCATGGCTCGAGGGCGATCCTCATACCAGAACTTGGGAAGCAGGGCGACGAGGTCTCGCCAATCACGAGGGGCCTCTCGTCGCCAATCTCCTCCTGGGACGTCGCCGGCGCTGCTACCGGCGCGAATCACGACGTCCCAGTACCAACGGCTGCCGCACCGGCGACGGCCCTCGAAGTGGCAGAGCTTCGGGGGCAGATGCATCAGCTGACGGGCGTCTGCCTCGCCCTACAGGCCCAGTTGGTGGGGGTTGCGGCTCCGGCGGCTTCCCTGCCGCGCGAGCGGCAGGCGGAATCGTCGCACCGCCACTCCCGCGTCCCCCCGGTGCCTCAGGAGCAGCAGGCAGAGTCGCCGCGCCGGTCTCACCGGCCCCCGTCGGAGGAACGGGCACCAGAGCGCCGCGGGCGTTCGCCCCGACGCTCTATCATCTCCCCTCGGCCGCCACGATCAGTCGTGGGGGCAACTCCCACGCCTCTGGACGAGGGGGCCCCGCCAACTCCGAGCAGGAGCTCGCCAGGCGCCTCAAGCGCGTGGTTGATCTTGAGCGCCGCGTGGACGCGATGGTTCAGCGTGCGGAGGGGAAGGCTCCAGCGGAGGATGACTTGGACTTCCGCTCCCCGTTCAGCAGGGAGATCCTGGAGGCCCAGGTCTCCTCCAAGCTCCCTCTACCCACCATCGCGCCCTACGACGGCACAACAGACCCGGCCGATCACATCCACGGCTTCGAATCGCACATGGTGTTCCACGGAGCATCAGATGCGGCCAAGTGCAGGGCCTTCCCTGCAACGCTAAAAGAGACCGCCAGGGCTTGGTTTGAAACCCTCCCTGCGGGCTCCATTACTTCTTTCCGCCAGCTGAAGAAGTCCTTTAGGGACAACTTCCTGGGCGGGAGATCACAGCCGCGAACGGCGGCTTCCCTTCTGGCTGTGCGCCAGAAGAAAGGCGAGGCGCTCTGGGACTTCGTCAAGAGGTTCCGAACAGAGGCGCTTCGCATCTCGCGTCTGGACGTCCCCCTAGCCACCAGTGCTCTCATTCAAGGCACTCGTGATGGCTTTCTACAAAGGACTCTTGGCGTCCAGCAGCCCGCCACCCTCGCCGAACTGCTCTCCATCGCGCAGCGCCACGCAGCCTGCGAGGAGAGCCTGGCGGCGAGCAGGGCCGAACAGGGGGAGCAGTCGGAAAAAAAGCGGCCTTCCGACAACGGCTCCGACCGTGATCGGAAGAAGGGACGACGCAATGGCGATTCTCCGCGTCGTCCGCGCCCCTTTCCCAACTACACCCCCCTCACTGTGGCCCCCGAACAAATCCTGGCAGAGATCAGGGATGAAGCTTTTGTTCGGTGGCCCCAAAGAATGCGCTCCGACCCCCGGAAGCGCGATCAAAATAGGTACTGTCGCTTTCATCGCGACCACGGCCACGACACCTCCGAGTGCCGCCAGCTTAAGGACGAAATCGAAGACCTTATCAAGCGCGGCTACCTTGGGCGGTTCGTGCGCCGGAACGAAGGGCGCCGGAATGAAGAGCGCCCCCGTCGCCAAGACCGCGCTCCCGAGCAGCCGATCAACAACGAGCCCAATGGGCAGGAGATCAACGTGATCGCGGGAGGCTTTGGCGCAGGTGGAGAAAGCACTCGAAGCCGACGCGACTACGCAAGGCGAGTGCATGTCGTAGACAGGCCTCCGACTGTTCGGCCGGCCCCATATCCTGCCAGTCCCGCACGCGCACAGCCCGAGGAGTCTATAACCTTCTCGGACGAAGACCTTGTAGGGGTTACGACCCCACACACTGATGCGCTGGTCGTTTCGGCCACCATCAACCACTGTAACGTGCGCCGAATTCTGGTAGATAATGGAAGCGCCCCCGATGTCTTGGCTTACGACTGTTTTGTCCTCATGGGTCTGCGAACCGATCAACTCGCCCCTGTAAACTCGCCACTTTTCGGCTTTTCGGGAGTTTCGGTCCAGCCCATGGGAAGGATTCGCCTTCCGATCACCTTGGGGACAGCTCCAAAGGCTGTGACCAAGATTGTTGACTTTCTGGTCATCAACAACATGCCTGGATACAATGCTATTCTGGGCAGAGGCCTGATCGGACGCATCAAAGCAGTACCTTCGTCTCTCCATCAGAAGATGAAGTTCCCTACTCCGAGCGGAGTGGGCGAAGTGCTCGGGTGCCAGCGTGAGTCTCGCCGTTGCTATGTCCTCTCTCTAAGAGACAAGCAACCACTCGCTGATCCAGCTCTTCCAACCTCCGATCAGCCTTCCACTAGTCGGGGGACGCCTGCCGAAGACTTAATCCCCATTCAAGTGGACGACGACCCCGAACACGTCTTGTACATTGGCGCCCTGTTGACAGAGGCCGAGCAGCAACGCTATACAGCTTTCCTGCTCGCTAATTTGGACGTGTTCGCTTGGTCTGATGACGAGCTTCCAGGCATTCCCCCGGAGGTCATGGTGCATCGCCTTCGGTTGGATCCACGAATCCCGCCAGTACAGCAAAGAAGGCGACCCGTGAACCGAGAGCGGCAGATCGTGATTCAGGATCACGTGACCAAAAGCCGAACTGTCGGGCTCCTCCGAGAAGCCCAATATCCAAGATGGATCTCTAATGTGGTCCTCGTACGCAAGGCCAATGGCAAATGGCGTGTGTGCGTAGATTACAAAGATCTTAATAAGGCAACGCCCAAGGATAACTTCCCGTTACCACGCATTGATCAGCTGGTGGACGCTACCTCCGGGCACGAGCTCCTCAGCTTTTTGGATGCCTACTCTGGTTACCACCAGATCAGCATGCATCCACCGGATCAAGACGCCACTACGTTCGTCACAGACCTAGGCTTATACTGTTTCACCAGGATGCCTTTTGGTCTAAAGAATGCAGGCGCAACTTACCAGCGGCTGGTCAACAAGATGTTCGAGCAGCAGATCGGGCGAAACATGGAGGTTTACGTCGACGACATGTTGGTCAAGACTCTTCCGAGCACCGATCACATTTCTGACCTCCAGGAAACCTTCGCAACTCTGCGAAGGTATAATATGAAGCTCAATCCCGCCAAGTGTGCGTTTGGTGTTAGGTCGGGTAAGTTCCTCGGGTTCCTCGTATCAAACAGGGGAATAGAGGCGAACCCAGAAAAAATCCAAGCCGTACTTGAGATGTCCAGTCCGAAGACGGCGCGCGACGTCCAGCGTCTAACAGGACGTCTTGCCGCGCTGAACAGGTTCATGTCCCGAGCAGCAGAAAGAAGTTTTAACTTCTTCAAGTTGCTCCGAGGCCCTAAAAACGCCTCGAAGCAAGGGGGGCAAGTACTATGGACTGACGAATGCGAAGCTGCCTTCACCGAGCTGAAGGCATATTTGGCAACCCCTCCTGTTCTCTCAAAGCCTGTGCTCGGAGAACCCTTGTTCGTGTACCTTTCGGTCACCGAACACTCCATCAGTGCGGTTTTGATCAAAGAAGTAGGAGCGGCACAGTATCCAGTGTACTATATCAGCAGGGTCCTCCAAGAAGCTGAAAGGAGGTACCCCAGAGCAGAAAAGCTTGCCCTTGCTCTTGTCACAGCTGCACGGAAGCTCAGGCCCTACTTTCAGGCCCATTCCGTTACAGTGCTTACCGATCAACCGCTGAAATCCATCTTGCAGCGGCCGGAGGCTTCCGGTAGGTTGGTTAAGTGGGCAATTGAGCTGGGAGAGTTTGACATCAGCTTCCGACCAAGGACGGCGATCAAAGCGCAGGCGTTAGCAGATTTCGTAGCGGAATGCACCCTTCCGGCCGAGCAGGATCCACCGTTGGCAGACGAGCCCCCATGGGAGCTTTATGTGGACGGATCCTCTTGTGTCTCCGGAAGCGGGGCAGGTTTGGTCCTCACCTCCCCAGAGGGGTTAGAGTTCCAATACGCCCTCCGTTTCCGCTTTCCAGCCTCCAACAACGTCGCCGAATACGAAGCCTTGCTTTCCGGTATCCGCATGGCTAGGCACCTCGGAGCCATTCGGCTTAGAGTCTTTAGTGACTCCCAGTTGGTCGCCAGCCAGGTGAGCGGACAGTTTGGAGCAAGGGAACCTCGCATGGCTAAATACCTCCAACAGGTCAAGAGCCAGACAGAGGGCCTCGTATACTTCGAGGTCATACATGTTCCACGAGAGCAGAACGCGCGAGCTGATGCGCTGGCCAAATTGGCATCTTCAGGCGACATCACCCCCTCTCGCTCTGTCTTCATTGAAGAGCTCGCCGTGCCGAGCACAGAGATTGATATAGCCGCCATAGAAACGGGCCCACCGACCCCAAGTTGGGTGGACCCTCTCTTGGCGTACCTTCTCCGAGGCGAGCTTCCTTCCGAACAGGATGAAGCTCGGAAAGTCAGGATGCGCTCGCAGCATTTCACCATCGTAGAAGGCAAGCTGTACCGACGGTCCCTTGCAAGACCTCTTCTACGTTGCCTCAACCCTGAGGAGGCCCTCGCGGCCATAGAGGAAGTCCACGAGGGGTTGTGCGGAAGCCATCTGGGGGGCAGGACGCTAGCACGCAGCCTCATCCGAACAGGGTTCTGGTGGCCTTCTCTTCAGAAGGATTGCATGTCCTTCGTCAGGAAATGCCCAGAATGCCAGAAGTTCGGAGTACTCATCAAGCAGCCAGCCGAACAGCTTCACAGTCTGTTCGAGCCGCGCCCCTTCGCCAGATGGGGCATTGACATCTTGGGCCCCTTTCCAGAGGCCCAAGGGCGCAAGAAGTTCCTTTTTGTGGCCATCGACTACTTCACCAAGTGGATCGAGGCCGAACCCGTTGCCACAATCACCGAACAGGCCGCATGGAAGTTCGTATGGAAGAACCTTCTATGCAGGTTTGGCGTCCCCAGAGTGATTACTTCTGACAACGGGAAACAGTTTGACAGCACCTTCTTCAAGGAAAAGTGCGCCGAGCTCGGGATCTACAACCACTTCACCTCCGTCGCTCATCCCCAAGCTAACGGTCTGGTCGAAAACGCCAACCGAACATTGCTGCACGGGATTCGAACCAGAGTAGAGGCTGCAGGTGGATCATGGATCGATGAGCTCCCAAATGTCCTTTGGTGTCACCGGACAACTGCTCGGGTAGCTACGGGGGAAACACCTTTCCACCTAGCCTACGGCTCAGAAGCAGTTGTACCTTTGGAAGTAGCCCTTCCCACCATCCGAACAACCCACTTCGACGAAGCCGCCAATAATCGTGCTCTCCGAGAGAACTTGGACATGCTGGGCGAACGACAAAGCGACGCCAGCATTCGCCTCGTTTCTTATCAACAACGGCTTGCGCAATATTACAATGCGCGAGTCAAGGAGAGGCGGTTCAATGTGGGAGATTTGGTCTTGCGCCGCTGTTCGGCTTCGGACCCCCGAAGAGCAGTCGGCAAACTTGCCATCAAATGGGAAGGACCTTATCAGGTCACCCACGTCCTTGGAAAAGGCTCATATAAGCTAACTACTCCTAGTGGCGAGGCCATTCCCAGGACATGGCATGTCTCTAATCTTAAGGCTTATCATATATAAAAGCCTTCTTTCAGCATCCAACCTCTCTTCTCTTTACTCCTGTTGCTTCATGAGCATTTAGCATAGATACCTGGTCGGAACCCCCTTTACGGTACCCAATGATCTGTGTCTTACATGCAATACTCACGAAGCTAACGGATTCCGATCCGAGCAGGAACAACCACAACAAGGAGAAGATAGAGAAAGTGACGCTACAGAAAAACTCGTAAAGCAGAGGATTTCATTTATAAGAAATTCTTGTGCTTACAAAATACCTCCAACAGGTCAAGAGCCAGACAGAGGGCCTCGTATACTTCGAGGTCATACATGTTCCACGAGAGCAGAACGCGCGAGCTGATGCGCTGGCCAAATTGGCATCTTCAGGCGACATCACCCCCTCTCGCTCTGTCTTCATTGAAGAGCTCGCCGTGCCGAGCACAGAGATTGATATAGCCGCCATAGAAACGGGCCCACCGACCCCAAGTTGGGTGGACCCTCTCTTGGCGTACCTTCTCCGAGGCGAGCTTCCTTCCGAACAGGATGAAGCTCGGAAAGTCAGGATGCGCTCGCAGCATTTCACCATCGTAGAAGGCAAGCTGTACCGACGGTCCCTTGCAAGACCTCTTCTACGTTGCCTCAACCCTGAGGAGGCCCTCGCGGCCATAGAGGAAGTCCACGAGGGGTTGTGCGGAAGCCATCTGGGGGGCAGGACGCTAGCACGCAGCCTCATCCGAACAGGGTTCTGGTGGCCTTCTCTTCAGAAGGATTGCATGTCCTTCGTCAGGAAATGCCCAGAATGCCAGAAGTTCGGAGTACTCATCAAGCAGCCAGCCGAACAGCTTCACAGTCTGTTCGAGCCGCGCCCCTTCGCCAGATGGGGCATTGACATCTTGGGCCCCTTTCCAGAGGCCCAAGGGCGCAAGAAGTTCCTTTTTGTGGCCATCGACTACTTCACCAAGTGGATCGAGGCCGAACCCGTTGCCACAATCACCGAACAGGCCGCATGGAAGTTCGTATGGAAGAACCTTCTATGCAGGTTTGGCGTCCCCAGAGTGATTACTTCTGACAACGGGAAACAGTTTGACAGCACCTTCTTCAAGGAAAGTGCGCCGAGCTCGGGATCTACAACCACTTCACCTCCGTCGCTCATCCCCAAGCTAACGGTCTGGTCGAAAACGCCAACCGAACATTGCTGCACGGGATTCGAACCAGAGTAGAGGCTGCAGGTGGATCATGGATCGATGAGCTCCCAAATGTCCTTTGGTGTCACCGGACAACTGCTCGGGTAGCTACGGGGAAACACCTTTCCACCTAGCCTACGGCTCAGAAGCAGTTGTACCTTTGGAAGTAGCCCTTCCCACCATCCGAACAACCCACTTCGACGAAGCCGCCAATAATCGTGCTCTCCGAGAGAACTTGGACATGCTGGGCGAACGACAAAGCGACGCCAGCATTCGCCTCGTTTCTTATCAACAACGGCTTGCGCAATATTACAATGCGCGAGTCAAGGAGAGGCGGTTCAATGTGGGAGATTTGGTCTTGCGCCGCTGTTCGGCTTCGGACCCCCGAAGAGCAGTCGGCAAACTTGCCATCAAATGGGAAGGACCTTATCAGGTCACCCACGTCCTTGGAAAAGGCTCATATAAGCTAACTACTCCTAGTGGCGAGGCCATTCCCAGGACATGGCATGTCTCTAATCTTAAGGCTTATCATATATAAAGCCTTCTTTCAGCATCCAACCTCTCTTCTCTTTACTCCTGTTGCTTCATGAGCATTTAGCATAGATACCTGGTCGGAACCCCCTTTACGGTACCCAATGATCTGTGTCTTACATGCAATACTCACGAAGCTAACGGATTCCGATCCGAGCAGGAACAACCACAACAAGGAGAAGATAGAGAAAGTGACGCTACAGAAAAACTCGTAAAGCGAGGATTTCATTTATAAGAAATTCTTGTGCTTACAAAACAGCCTTCCTTGGCCGATGTTACAAAAAACGAAGTACAAGAAGACGTGAGGCAAGGGGATTAAGGAGCTTGTTCGGAAGGACCAGCATCCTCACCCGAAGGAGGCATCCGCCCAGATTGAAATTGTGCGAACCGCACACCATCTAAGCGGACGTCTTGGGTGCGGCGTCGGCATTCCCGAACAGCAGCCTCGAAGGCTTCTTGGGCGCGTTTGGCCCAGGAAAGCCTCTCCCCACATCCTTCCCAGCATTAAGGCCCACTTTGTAGCAGCGAGCCCCATACTGCTCTAAGTCTTCCTTGTACTCTGGCCCAGCCTTATAGTTAGCAACGGCACGGGCCTCCGCATCTACTACTACCTTGGCTAGGGCGTCCTTTTCGGCCCGCGCCAAGGTAGCATCCAGCTGCGCGGCATGAAGAGCAGCTTTGAGGCCCTTCACCTCCTCCTCCAGCGCCGCCTCGCGAGCTTTATGCCTCGCCGAAAGGTCATCACAGAAGGCTACTTGCGCCTCGTAGAGATATTTCTGTCTCTGGCCCCGAACAGCTAAAGCCTTCAGAGTGGCCAACGACTTGGACATTTCGTCCGCAAGCATCTCTACGTCGACGTCACTCAGGCCATCTTCTGTCTGCCACTCCGGCTGGTACCCTTCCACTGACCTCTCTGGAGTCTGTTCGGAAGGAAGGTCCAAGCACCTTGCCAACCGTTCAAGACGAGAAGCAGTGGGGCTCGCGGGCAGCTCCCTGGGCGTATCTTCCATCCGGCGAAGGGTCGCCTCCAGCGCTGCCACCGAAGGAGCTCCAAGAGGTTCTCTCAGAAGCACCTCACTAAGAGGCCTTCGATCGTCTTCGGACCCTTCACCCCGGGCAGCACCCGCAGCCTCCCCCCCAATGTCTTCGACTCCTTTGGAGGTTGCTTCTGCATTAGCAACCACCTCGGAGGGGGGCAGGGAGGCAGGATTCTCCCCCTTGAAGTGGCAACCTCTTCGGACGCCCTCGCCGTTGCGGCCGCTTCCGCAATGGTCCCTGCGCAGGAGCCATTCCTGGCTCTGGAGGCGCTGCTGTCACCACGCTGCTCGGAACCACCCCAGCAGGCGCGGAAGCTCCTGTTGCGCAAGTGTCCTCCTCCTGCCGACCAGGTGACGCCGTAGCTTCTCCGCTCCTCCTAGAGGATACCTCCGCGATGTTGCTGGAAACACCGCGTTCGGCACCTCCAGCATTGGAAGCACCGGAGGGCGCCCTATCTCCCGCGCAGGGGAGCCCCGGCTTCTCCAGCGACAGGACTCTCAGATCCTTCGCTTACAAAATGAGCCCCAGCTCGGTCGCCATCTTCTGTGCGACCTCGGGGCGAGTTGCGGGAGCCACCCATGGCACCCCCTCATCGGCCGATGGTACGGCCCTACTCTTTCTGCGCAGCAGTAACTGCGCCCCTTCTTCTTCCTCTTCGGTCCCCTCCTCATCTTGTGGAGAAGTATCTTGGACCGCCCGCTGCTTCTTTCGAGCACGGAGTTGTTCCGCTTCCTCCGCGCTCTCGTCAAGCAGAACGGGCCTCTTCTTCGCAGAAGGCCGGCTCGCGTGGTCGTCCTTCTCTCGAGGAGCCCGAGCTCCGGCCGGTACCACCTCTCTGGTGGCCTTCTTCTTCAACCGAATCTTTCCAGGCCCCTTCTCAGGAGCCTGCGACCTGTTCGGGCGCCCTTCGGCAGTTGATGGAGCAACAAGTGCCGTTGTCACTGCGGCACCGACCCTCACTGCGGAAGGAACCCGAGCAACAGCGTCGACGTCGTCACCTTCATACACCCTGTGCGCTACCACAGGGATCTGTTCGGCGAACCCGTCATTCGCCTCCTCATCTCTTCCGGCCTCCAGCTCCGCAGCCGCTGCGCACAAAGAAGATGGGAAGAAGAAAGGTTAGCATGAGGTCATCAAAACTAAGAGTAAACCACTGAGAGACAGTATACTTACTCCATGGTTTGCTGAGCCCATACTTAACGAGCATGAACTCGGTTACATACCCTTCTCCATTCCGAACACCTGCTCGGAGAAGGGCATCTGATGCCCTAGCCTCATCCTGGATAAGCTTCGGAAAGCTATCCTTCTGCGCGGGGCGAATTACTGTGGGGAACCCCCACTCCGCACCACTCCGATGGCGCACGAAGAACAGCCTGTCCATCCAACCCTTGTTGTTGGAATATTTGCTGGACAGGCCGATGTGCATCCGGTCTGTTCGGTGCTTGGCGTAATAGACGTCTGCTCCCGACGCCCGCGAAGCAGACAGCTTGAAGTGTGCTCGGAAGACGTCCGCCGAGCCCCGGATCTCCTTCAGCTTGCAGACAACACCAAAGATACAGATGTACCTCCAGGTGTTGGGTCAGCTGTATTGGCGAAACGCCCCAAGTATTGAGGAGCGCCTTCGCCACCTCCGGCAACGGCAGCCGGAAGCCTGCCTCCAGATGGTCCACGGACAGGAGCAGGCAACCTGGTTTATTCACCAGGATCGTGTCGCTTTCCCTGGCGTCAACGATCTCGTACTCATCTCCAATCCGGAAGCGCTCACGAAGACCACTGAAGTGGCGGTATCGTGGCCCGCTCGGCACTGCTACGGTCACCCCGCTAGCTCCGGCAGCGGCTTTCCCCTTGCTCGCCATCGCCGGAAGGATTGCAGAAAGCGGCAACGGCGCGAGAGGACGAAGCAGAAGACAGGGAAAGGAGAAGGCAAGGAAGCACGAAGAGCTCAAAGATGGAGGGTTTCTGGGAGTCGTAGCGCCCGCCCTCGTCTCGTCCCCTCCTTATAAGGAAAGAGGAGGGAACGAAATTCGAGGCGGGCCCTAAACGCCGCTCCTCCTAATTTTTGAAAGCGCCCCTTCGGTACGTCGTTGGCAACCGTTCGAACGCAGCGGCGGCACCTCCAACATGGCGCGGCTTTGCACCCATCATGATGGGCAAGCTGTTTTGACAAGACCCTAAGCGGCGGCATCCCGCAACGGGCCCTCGCATTAAATGCGGAAGTGACGCCCTCGAAGCCCTCGTCCCACCGAGCCATTCGAGGGCGTGGGGGGCAAGTGTAGTGGCCAAATCTGGTCACCTAGGCCCATGATGGCTCGTTACGGCCCATTCACGTCTTGTCAACCAGCGTGGCACCGTCATCGAAGAGCACGCCCTCTCCAGGATGGCTCGAAGACCTCCATTGTGTGACTCCCGTGATCGGAAGTTATCAGGTTCCGATACGGGGTACCTCCGAGCAGATCAGCCGCCTTCCCTTGCCGAACAGCTATGAACAGCTCCCGAGCCAGAACAGTGATCTCGCTCCATGAGACTACCCTCGATGTTACCGAACAGCATGTTCGATCCCCCACGAGGGTCACCTGCTCGGAAAGCATTTCCAAAGGGTTCCGAGCAGGCTCTCTGGCCTCCAGAACAGTTGTAACCGCCTCAGGCCACGTTCTCCACCATCAAGTGGCGTGAACTGCCTGGCAGCCCAACGGGCATCGGAGTCATAACTCCTCCCGTTACGCGCGTGTGTCAAGGCGCCTCTTCAGGCACGATCTGCCCAACGTTACGCACGTTGGCCTCTGCACCAACGCCTATAAAGGCACAGGTGCAGTACCATGCAACGGTACGCTCTCTTCCCCTCGCGAACACACTCTCGCATTCCGAAACCCCCTGCCTTACAAGCTCTCCACTGACTTAGGCATCGGAGGGTTTTCCCCCGGTCTTCACCGGGCCTCTGATCCCATTCTGGTTTTGCAGGTTCTCTTCGCCCTCACCAGCAATCGTCCTTCCTCTCTCATTCTAGTGGAGGCCCGTTTGGCTCAGGCCCAAACAGGATCGTACCACCACACCTTCCTTTCCTTATTTGATTTGCAATCCGAGGAAGTAGTTGAGCTCCCCCATCATGCTCATTTCAAATTCTCCCTGCATAAGCTTTTCAAAATACTTGCAAAGAGATTCACCAGTAGAACCAAATATTATATTATATACATAAATTTGTACAAGCAATACATATTTGACTTTAGACTTAACAAATAATGTACTATCTACTTTTCCTCTAATGAAACCATGGTTCAATAAAAATGTACTTAAACGTTCATACCATGCTCTTGGTGCTTGTTTCAAACCATATAAAGCTTTATGCAACTTAAAAACGTGATTCGGAAAATCCATGTCATCAAAACCAGGTGGTTGTTCTACATATACCTCTTCCTTTATAAAACCATTCAGAAAAGCAGATTTTACATCCATTTGAAAGAGTTTTAAATTTAATGCAGAAGCATATGCAAGTAAAATCCTAATTGCCTCAAGTCTAGCCACTGGTGCATAGGTTTCATCGAAATCTATGCCTTCCTCTTGGGAATAGCCTTGAGCTACCAATCTGGCCTTGTTTCTAGTGATCACACTAGCTTCATACAATTTGTTCCTGAACACCCATTTGGTGCCAATCACAGGATGATCTGATGGTCTCGGAACAAGGGACCATACTTGGTTTCTCTTGAACTGGTTAAGTTCATCTTGCATGGCTATTATCCAAGATTCATCAGACAGTGCCTCATTGACTGTCTTAGGCTCCATTTGAGATACAAAAGCTAAATAATCACATGGAGTTACATTACCTCTTGTTCTTACCCCAACAGATGGATCTCCAATTATATTGTCCAGTGGGTGATCCTTCTTATACCTCCATTCCTTTGGAAGATTTTCATGTGATGTGTCCTTTTGTTGTAGATCTTCCAAGGGTGGATCTTCCTTGTCCTCAATCGATGTGTTCTTTAGCTTCTTGGACAATTCATCTGTATCATCAATATCACTATCTACTTCCTTGCTCAAGGAATGGTTAGTTTCATCAAAAATAATGCACTGATTGCTCAATCAATAAAGTTCATTTGTTAAATACTCTATATCTTTTGGGTTTGGAAGCATACCCCATGAATATACCTTCATCTGATTTGGAGTCTAGCTTACCAATATCTCTTTTGTCGTTGTTGTGGATGAAGCATGGACATCCAAATGTCCTGAAATGGCTGATCTTCTGCTTCTTCTGCTTGTATAGCTCATATGATGTCTTTCTCAAGATTGGCCTGATCATCACTCTGTTGATAATATAGCATGTTGTGCTGATGGCTTCGGCCCAAAAATATCTTGGCAAATCATATTCTAATAGCATTGTCCTTGCCATATCCAATAGGGTTCTATTCTTTCTTTCTGCAACTCTATTTTGTTGTGGTGTCCTTGGTACTGAGAAGTTGTGTTCTATTCCTTGGCTATCACAAAATTTTGCAAAGCTCTCATTCTGAAATTCTCCTCCATGATCTGATCGGATACTAATGATGTTATACTTCTTATCCTTTTGAACTTTATTACTAAAACTAACAAAACTTTCAAAAGTATCATCCTTGTGTTCCAGGAAGGAAACCCATGTAAATCTGGAATAATCATCTACTATAACAAATCTAAAGTTCTTTCCCCCGAGACTTGTGGTCCTCATTGGCCCAAATAAATCCATATGTAGAAGTTCTAAGGGTTTAGAGGTTGTTACCATGGTCTTTGACTTGAAGGATGACTTGGTGTGCTTCCCTTTTGCACATCGCCCACAGACACCATCCATTCTTGTTCTTACTTTGGGTAGGCCTTCCACCAAGCTTCTCTTGATTAATTTTCTCATGTCATCCAGACTGCAGTGGCCTAATCTTCGATGCCACAGTTCAGTTGACTACTCTTTGCTTGCTACCAAACATATGTCCTGATCCTTTAATTCTTCTAGATAGAGTACATACAGGTTCTTTTCTCTGTTAGCTTCAAAGATGACTGCACCATCCTTCATAATGTTGCACTTTGACTCTTGAAATCTGATTTGATGTCCTTTATCGCACAATTGGATGATACTGATGAGGTTGTGCCTCAGTCCTTTGATGCATAACACATCTTCAATAGCTGTTTTGTCTTTGCTGCCCACTGATCCACTGCCTATTACAGTCCCTTTTCCATTATCTCCATAGGTGATTGTGCCTTCCTCAGCTTTGAGATGAGAAAATAGCTTCCTATTTCCTGACATGTGCCTTGAGCATCCGCTATCTAAATACCACTTGGATGCTCGAAGGTTTACCTGCAGTAAAAACATTAAACTTTAGGTACCCAAGTTCTTTTGGGTCCTGGTTGGTTAGTATCATCAATTTTCCTCTTAATTATCTATTTTTTGTGTTTAGTTGGATATGTCATTTTTATGTGACCTAACTTGTTACAATGGCTGCAGCAAGACATTTTAGTTATCATTTCAGCTGGAATGTATTTGAACTTTGATTTATATGTTGTGTCTCGTTCAGGTACAAATTTAGGAGTTGGATATATTTTAGGATATACTATTATTCCTCATTATCGGGAGGAGTATAGCCTAACCCATGTTTCTTTTTACCTGATCGTCTAGCACCTTTTAATATTAAAGTTGTTTTGCCATTAGTAAATTTTTCTAGTGTGCTTGACATTTTTTCATTTTCTGTTGTTAAATCATTGACTTCTTGTCTTAATTTATTCATAGTTTCTTGGTTTTCTAGACTTGCTAATTGTTCATTTTTTTTTTCAAATCTTCACATAACAATTCATTTCTTCTTTTTAGTTCCTTAATTTGTTTTTCCATTTGCTCATTTTCAGATTTTAAGTCTGAATTAGTATTTTCTAAGCATGCGAGATTTTTCTTATTGGCTTTTAGTGATTTACATACTTCTTTATATTTATAGTACAGTTCATTAAAAGCTTCTTCTAAGTTGTCAAAATCAGATTCATTACATGAAGAGAAAGATGAGTCTGATGTTACCTTATCTTCGACGTTGGCCATGAATGTCAGGTTGGCTTCTTCTTCTTCTTCATTGCTTGAGCTTGACTGGCTGTCTGAATCACTGCTGTTGTCCCATGTTGCTGCCATGGCTTTCTTCTTGTATCTTCTGAATTTCTTGGAACTATCCTTCTTTCTGAATTCAATTTTCTTCAGTTTCGGACATTCAGCTTTGATATGTCCGGGCTTCTTGCATTCGTAGCAGATTGGTTCATTCTTATTCACATCTTTGACTTCAGGCTTCTTGAAGTCTTTTCCTTTCTTAAAATACCTTCTTCCAGACTGGTATTTCTTTTTCTTGACTAGTATACATTGTAGTCTTCTGGATAGAAGTGCTTCTTCATCATCACTGCCTTCATTGCTTACCTCATCCTCAGATTCTTCTTCAGAGCTACCTTCTATAGCCTTGAGTGCATTGGTATGCTTTTTCTTGCTTGGGGATTCTCCAAGTCTTTCTATGTTGATCTCATGAGCCATGAGTGACCCAATGAGGTTCTCTAATGACATTATCTTCAAGTCATTAGCCTCTTCTATTGTTGTAACGTTTGGTGTCCATGAGGCAGGTAGGGATCTGAGTATCTTTCTCACCATGTCTCCCATCTGATATGACTTACCCAGACCAGCTAACCCATTTGTGATATCGGTGAATCTGCAGTACATCTGAGTAATGGATTTTCCTTGCTGCATCTGGAACCTCTCGTACTGTGTTACCAGAATGTCTATTCTAGTTTCCTTAACCTTGTCAGTACCTTCATATGTGATCCTTAGCTTTTCCCACATTTCCAAAGTGGATTTGCAGGCTGATATGCGGTTGAATTCCTTTTTGCTAAGGGCACAACATAGGATACTCTTGGCCTTGCAGTTCAAAGAAATCTTCTTCTTGTCATCTTCAGTCCATTTATCCTTTTCGTTTGTCACCAGAAGATCTCCTTCTTCAACTATCGACCAGATCTGATAGTCAAGACCTTGTAGAAAGAACTCCATCCTTGTTTTCCAATATGTGTAGTCTTCACCATCGAACAGTGGTGGCCTGTTTACTGACTGACCTTCAAAGTGACTTTGGCCTGCCATTTGATCTTTTCTCTTCAGATCGTTGGATCTTCTTCTTTGTCGAAGAGACTGGCTCTAATACCACTTGTTTCCCAGCTAGCAAGCCCAGAGGGGGGGGTGAATGGGATTCTTTAAAATTTGATTATCTAAAACCTGTCCACAAAAACGTTCACACAACAAGCACTTCGATGATTGTTAGTGTTAGCGAGAAGAAAACAATAAACACAAAGCAATCAGACACACTACACAAGATTTTATCCTGGTTCGGACTTCCTTTCCACAGGAGTCCTACGTCCAGTCCCTGAGCAACAACTCAGGATTCCACTACCCAAGGGTACGTCCCCCTCAAGGACACTTACACACCCAGCCGCAACTGGTCTTCTCTTCACAACCCGAGGAGGAATACAACACCCTGGATCCCACCAGTCTTCCTTCAACACGAAGGGAAATGAACACCCTGGAACCCCCAGGTCTTCCTTCACACGAAGGGAATTAACACACAAAAGTGTTCAAGAGATGATGCGCCCCTTGACAAGCTAACAGCACAATGCTTGATCTGAAGCAAAGACTGAGAGGAGAAGTTGAACAATAAAATGAACTCTCTCAGTACACAAACGCTCTCTCTAAAATGACACTAGATGCAGATAGCTGAGAGCTACAACAAAGTGATGGAGTGAGATTTGAGTTCTTCTATGGTGCTTGCAGATTTTGAATTCACGAGAGATATGTATTGCGTAGGCACCAGTCTTCTATTTATATCTTCTTTGAAAAATGTAGCCGTTTTAAGTATCTGTTGTCTCTATGTTCTGAGGACATTAGACTACATGGATCTTGTTTGTAATCAACGGTCCTTTACGTTCCATGCATGTAAGAAGAAAATCCTTCTTGATATCCTCCAGCTTCTACTTTATCCAACGTTGTATAGAGTTGTGCTGTCAGTGACCTGCACACATTAAATGCTAAAATGTAGACAGCTAAGCTGTCTCTTGTTGTCAGTCAATGTTAGAGTGAGAATACATCAAAATGGAAATTCCATTCTGTCTCTTAAAAAGATATTACATGCACGGGCATAGGAATAGAAGATATCTGAATATGCATCGGGCAGATAAATGTACGGTTGTATTTAATGCATGGATAACATAGAAATACACGGGAAATCGATATGAACATGACATATAGAATCGTTGTGCTAGTGACTCATTGTTCATGTGAATCGTTGCTTATTCGTAAGCAAATCGTTGTACGCACAAATCGTTATGCATCCATATCCAAATCATTCTGGATAACAAATCGTTATGACACTATAAGCAAATCGTTGTGGGCAAATCGTTATAATCAAATCGTTATAACCAAATTGTTATAAGCAAATCATTATAACCAAATCATTATGATCAAATCGTTATAACCAAATCGTTATAAGCAAATTGATATAACCAAATCGTTATGAGCAAATCATTATGACCAAATCGTTATAACCAAATCGTTATGAGTAAATCGTTATAACCAAATCGTTATAACCAAATCGTTATGAGCAAATCGTTATGACCAAATCGTTATAAGCAAATCGTTATGAGCAAATCGTTATGAGCAAATCGTTATAACCAAATCGTTATAAGCAAATCGTTATACCTACTTACGAAATTGTTGTGAGATTGAAATCGTTATACTCACTTGTCGAATCGTTATGAGAGCAAATCGTTATGCTCACATACGAAATCGATGTGAGATTGAAATTGATATGATCATCAAATCGCTAAGGCACAAAGTTGCTCTGTTGACTTATTGAATCGTTATGATGTCAAAGTCATTATGCTCACTTAACGAATCATTATGAGAGCAAATCGTTATGAAATAGACTTCAATAGAATAGCGATGACTTATGAAATCGTTATAGAACCAAAAATCGATGTGGATGAGAAAATTGTTATGATTCTAAGGAAATCGTTGCAATAACTAGAAAGTCGATGTGTACTTGGAATATTTCATGCTTTAAACTGTAAATGCTACAGGATGATAAATACTTACTAATTTTGCTTGCATTTCCTTGATTTATTTCCTGTGCTCAAATCTCATAGAAATTATGTTAGAGTAAACTTTATCACAGTTTTATTAATCACCAAAATAGATATGTAATTTATTTAAAATACATTGGGGATAATCTGATCATCAAAATAGAAACTTAAGACACAAAAATTATCACTTGAAAGTTTGGTTAGTTAAGTGTGATAAAGAGTAGCGGTGCGGAAGCAAATAAACAATCACACAAAGGATAAAAGAAATTTATCCTGGTTCGGCCCTTCCCACATGGAAGTCCTACGTCCAGTCCCCAAGCAATCTCTTGGGATACTAACCAAGGGTACAGTCCCCCTCACGGATAGTACAACACCCAGCACCCCAGCTGGTCTTCTTCTCTTTCCTGGGCAAGAAGGTAGCCCACTTCTCTTACAGGTTAAGAAGCCAACCTCCTAGTACAAACCCTAGTGCTGTTCTGCTAGACTTAAACCCCTAGCTAGGTTCTATACTGTAAACAGTCCTACAGCTGGACATAAGTTTTTCTTATAGAAGAAAGAACAAAGCTGAGAGTTGGAACAAATGAATACCAACTAAAAGAAACTCTCAGCGAAAAGACTCTCTCCCCCATATTACAAAGATACACACAAAGAGAGTGAAGGGTGGAGAAAGAGCTTGAAGCTTGAGGGCTTCAGATGCTTGAACACTTCTTTTGGGCTCGGGCTCTTTCTCTCTTTTCCTTTGAGTGTATATGGCATTTTAGATTCTTCACTGGATGTACACTCTTTGAAAAATATTCAGGAAAGCTCTCTTTTCTTCTTCAGCCTTGCTTCATATTTTATATGAGAGGCTTTGAATAGATCTGTTAAAGAGATCCATTGGACCTCTTCTAGTCGTTGCTGATCTTTCTATTCTTTTTCTTCTTCAGACTGTCAGCCACTTGGTGATCTTCGAGGTCTGCAAGCATAGAAGAAAGTGTTTAGATAAAATAGTGTTTCTGTCAGAAAGCTCATACATCTATGTTTCCTGCTGTCACCCAGAAGTGGTAGGTAAGCCCTTTTTAACTGACAGGAGAGAAGAGATCCTATGAGATAAAAAGATCTTATGTCAGAAAGATAGAAGATTACGAAACAGAAATATATTTGACTTTTCATTAGGCGCCAAAGCATTTGAAACATCAGAGTACAAAGGAAATCGATGTTTAAGTTGAAATCTATGTTGTGCTCAAGTCATTATTTAAGTTAGGGCAAATCGTTGTTTACCTTATGAAATCGTTACTGCGATCAAATTGTTGTTTGCGTGAAAGCAAATCGTTATACAAATATAGGCAAATTGATGTATGAGTAAATCGTTGTTTTCACTTATCAAATCGTTACAACAATCAAATCATTGTTTTCTCTTATCGAATCGTTATAAGAGTCAAATCGTTGTTTCACTTATGAAATCGATATGAGACCGAAATCATTGTTATCCTTACGAAACCATTGTAAGACCAAAATCGATGTGAAACCAAAATCATTGTACTCACTTAACAAATCGTTACACGATCAAATCGTTGTTTCACTTAACAAATCAATGAGTGCGAAATCGATGTTTTACTTACGAAATCGTTGTGAAACCGAAATCGATGTGGCACTGTGAACAGAAATCGATGTATATCGAATAGACATCGATTTGACTTTTCAGTGCAAATCACACAGTAATAATACCATAAATTTATATTTATTAGGAAATCATGATATTAAATATGTTTAATAATATTTAAATAATCATACATTTTGTTATCACCAAAATATAAGGGTAAAATATAAGAGTGGTTCAACAATCTCCCCATTTTTGGTGATGACAAAATTTATGAGAATTTTCTGACAAAAATACTTAAAACATAGAAGAAAAAAAAATAGAAAATTCATAGATAATGCATACTATGCAAACTCTCCCCCTTTTTGTCACTAACTAAAAAGGAAGGATCTTACCATTTCATTTACTCCCCTTTTTGTGAAAATTTCTTACCAGTGAGGGGTTCAATAATGATTGACATTAATGAATAACTCCCCCTTAGAGTAGGCTCCCCATGAGCATGAGACTCCCCCTTTATGTGAGGCAAGTTAGATCTTCATGGTTTCTTTGATCTGTTGATCAATCTGGTCATCATCTGTCGACAGATGCTCATTGTGTGTCGACAGCTACTGTTGTATTTACGTTTGTTGGTCTTGACCTTTCACGTGTTATTTGTCAAATCTTTAGAATTATTGTCTGCATTGATCAGAGAGACTTGCAAACCAAGGTAAGTGGTGATATAAATAAAACAGACAATTTGTGACTACTCCCTCTTCAGATAAGCGTTAGATGAAGGGCTGGCAGTCACCAATGTCTTGAGCATCTTTTGTTCCTGATGCTCCAAGGCTATCCTGCAAACAAACTACTCAGAAGTAGGTACCCAAATCTTTTTGGGTCCTTGATGGTTAGATGCATAAAATAACCTTTAGGAATCCAAACTAAGTGCCTTGTTGTGCAGGTGTTTACTGTGTGTCCTAATTTATTGCAGTGAGAACAACAATGAATGTAGTCTGTTTTGCAGTTCTTATTGGCATTGAGATGATTGTTTAGAACACAATTTTTAGAAACCTTTTTCTTTTGATAAAGCTTGTTCATTTCAGGTGCCTTTTTATAAGACATTTTGGTTTCTTTTACAAATTTTGGTAAAGGATATTTTCTTGGAATTATGGCTTGTTTCCTTTTTCTGGAGGTATGTATCCAAACCCTTATTTGTTATTTCCAGATTTTGATCCTTTTAGGCATAGAGCTAGAGATGTTTTCCCTTTAGTTAGTGTGGTGGCCAAATCTGGCCACCTAGGCCCATCATGGCTCGTTACGGCCCGCTCACGTCCTGACAACAGATGTGGCGCCATCTCCGGAAACCACACCCTCACCAGGATGGTTCGAAGACCTCCTTTGAACGACCCCCGTGGTCGGAAGTTGTCAAGCTCTGCAGCGACATATCCCCGAGCAGGTCATCTGTCCTTCCATACCGAACAACTGCGGAGGGGTTCCTATCAGGAACAGTAACCCTGCCGCGCGGAACAACCCTGGGTATCACCGAATAGCATGGTTCGAGCCCCCACGTGGGTCACCTGCTCGGAGAGTGTTTCCAAAGGGTGCCGAGCAGGTTCTCTGGCTCACGGTGCGGTTGTAACCGTCCCAGGCCACGTACTCCACCATCAAGAGGCACGAACTGCCTGGCAGTCCAACGGACGCCTAAGCGCATAACTCCTCCCGTTATGCGCATCCATCAAGGCGCCTTTTCAGGCACGATCTACCAACATTACGCACGTTGGCCTTGGCACCGACGCCTATAAAAGCACAGGTACAATACCATGCAAGGTACGTTCTCTTTCTCGCGCGAACACATCCTCATATTCCGAAACCCCCTGCCTTGCAAGCTCTCCACTGACTTAGGCATCGGAGGGTTTCCCCGGTCTTCACCGGGCCCTCCTGATCCTCTTCTGGTTTTGCAGGTCTTCGTCCTCACCGGCGATCGTCTTCCCTCTCTCTCTAGTGGAGCTCGTTTGGCTCCGGCCCAAACAGGATTACACCACCACATTTGGCGCCATCTTTGGGAATCGACGCAGCCATGGCTCGAGGACGATCCTCATACCAGAACGTAGGAAGCAGGGCGACGAGGTCCCGTCAGTCGCGAGGGGACTCTCGTCGCCGATCCCCCCTTGGTGATGTCGCCATCGCCCCCGCCGGCGCTAATCACAACGTCCCAGCACCACCGGCTGCTGCACCCGCAACTGCCCTAGAAGTAGCAGAGCTTCGCGGGCAGATGCAGCAGTTAACGGGCGTCTGCCTCGCCCTGCAGGCTCAGTTAGTGGGGGCAGCGGCCCCGGCGGCTTCCCTGCCGCGCGAGCGACAGGCGGAGTCGTCGCATCGCCGCTCTCGCGTCCCCCCGGCGCCTCAAGAGCAGCAGGCAGATTCGTCGCGCCGGTCCCATCGGGCTCCGTCGGAAGAGCGGGCACCGGAGCGCCGCAGACGTTCGCCCCGCCGCTCTATCGTCTCCCCCCGTCCGCCACGATCAGTCGTGGGAGGCAACTCCCACGCCTCTGGACGAGGGGGCCCCGCCAACTCCGAGCAGGAGCTCGCCAGGCACCTAAGGCGTGTGGTCGACCTCGAACGCCGCATGGACGCGATGGTTCAGCGTGCGGAGGGGAAGGCTCCAGCGGAGGATGACTTGGACTTCCGCTCCCCATTCAGCAGGGAGATCCTGGAGGCCCAGGTCTCCTCCAAGCTCCCTCTACCCACCATCGCGCCCTACGACGGCACAACTGACCTGACCGACCACATCCACGGCTTCGAGTCGCACATGGTGTTCCACGGAGCATCAGACGCGGCTAAGTGCAGGGCCTTCCCTGCAACGCTCAAGGAGACCGCCAGGGCCTGGTTTGAAACCCTCCCTGCGGGCTCCATCACCTCCTTCCGCCAACTGAAGAAGTCCTTCAGGGATAACTTCCTTGGCGGAAGGTCGCAGCCGCGAACGGCGGCCTCTCTTCTGGCTGTGCGCCAGAGGAAAAGCGAGGCACTCTGGGACTTCATCAAGAGGTTCCGAACAGAGGCGCTTCGCATCTCGCGCCTGGACGTCCCTATGGCAACCAGTGCCCTCATCCAGGGCACTCGCGACGGCTTCTTGCAGAGGACCCTCGGCGTCCAGCAGCCCGCCACCCTTGCCGAACTACTCTCCATCGCACAACGCCACGCAGCTTGCGAGGAGAGCTTGGCGGCGAGCAGGGCCGAGCAGGGGGAGCAGTCAGACAAGAAGCGGCCTTCCGATAACGGTTCTGACCGAGATCGGAAGAAGGGACGGCGCAATGGCGATTCTCCGCGCCGTCCGCGCCCCTTCACCAACTACACCCCCCTCACCGTGGCACCCGAACAGATCCTGGCAGAGATCAGGAACGAAGCATTTGTTCGGTGGCCACAAAGAATGCGCTCCGACCCCCGGAAGCGCGATCAAAATAAATACTGTTGCTTCCACCGCGACCACGGCCACGACACCTCCGAGTGCCGCCAGCTCAAGGAAGAAATCGAAGACCTAATCAAGCGCGGCTATCTTGGACGGTTCGTGCGCCGGAATGAAGAACGCCCCAGACGCCGAGAGCGCACTCCCGAGCAGCCGATCAATAGGCCAATGGGCAGGAGATCAACGTGATCGCGGGAGGCTTCGACGCGGGCGGAGAAAGCACTCGAAGCCGACGCGACTACGCAAGGCGAGTGCATGTCGTAGATAGGCCTTCGGCACCTCGGCCGGCTCCATATCCTGCCAGTCCTGCACGCGCATAGCCCGAGGAGGCTATAACCTTCTCGGATGAAGATCTTGTAGGGGTTACGACCCCACACACCGATGCGTTGGTCATTTCGGCCACCATCAACCACTGTAATGTGCGTCGGATTCTGGTAGATAATGGAAGCGCCCCCGATGTCTTGGCTTACGACTGTTTTGTCCTCATGGGCCTGCGAACCGATCAACTCACCCCTGTAAACTCGCCACTGTTCGGCTTTTCGGGAGTTTCGGTCCAGCCCATGGGAAGGTTCGCCTTCCGATCACCTTGGGAACGGCTCCTAAGGCTGTGACCAAATTGTTGACTTCCTGGTCATCAACAACATGCCTGGATATAATGCTATCCTTGGCAGAGGTCTGATCGGACGCCTTAAAGTGGTACCTTCGTCACTCCATCAGAAGATGAAGTTTCCTACTCCGAGCAGGGTGGGCGAAGTGCTCGGGTGTCAGCGCGAGTCTCGCCGTTGCTATGTCCTCTCCTTAAGGGACAAGCAACCACTCGCTGATATAGCTCCTTCAACCTCCGATCAACCTTCCACCAGCCGAGGGACGCCTGCGGAAGATTTGATCCCCATCCAGGTGGACGAAGACCCCGAACACGTCTTGTACATTGGTGCCTTGTTGACAGAGGCCGAGCAGCAGCGCTACACAGCCTTCCTGCTGGCCAATTTGGACGTGTTCTCCTGGTCCGATGATGAGCTTCCAGGCATTCCCCCGGAGGTCATGGTTCATCGCCTCCGGCTGGATCCCCGGATCCCACCAGTTCAGCAAAGGAGGCGACCTGTGAACCGAGAACGGCAGACCGTGATTCAGGATCACGTGGTCAAAAGCCGAACCGTTGGGCTTCTCCGAGAAGCCCAATATCCGAGATGGATCTCCAACGTGGTCCTCGTACGCAAGGCCAACGGCAAATGGCGTGTGTGCGTGGATTACAAAGATCTCAATAAGGCAACGCCCAAGGATAACTTCCCTCTGCCGCGCATTGATCAGCTGGTGGACGCTACTTCTGGGCATGAGCTTCTCAGCTTTCTGGATGCCTACTCTGGTTACCACCAGATCAGCATGCATCCCCCGGATCAAGACGCCACAACGTTCGTTACAGACCTAGGCTTATACTGTTTCACCAGAATGCCTTTTGGTCTTAAGAATGCGGGCGCGACTTACCAGCGGCTGGTCAATAAGATGTTCGAGCAGCAGATCGGGCGTAACATGGAGGTTTATGTTGATGACATGCTGGTCAAGACTCTCCCGAGCAGTGACCACATTTCGACCTCCAGGAAACTTTCGCAACTCTGCGAAGGTATAATATGAAGCTCAATCCTGCCAAGTGCGCGTTTGGTGTTCGGTCGGGTAAGTTCCTCGGGTTCCTCGTATCAAACAGGGGAATAGAGGCCAACCCGGAAAAAATCCAAGCCGTGCTTGAAATGAGCAGTCCAAAGACAGTGCGCGACGTCCAACGCTTGACGGGGCGTCTTGCGGCACTGAACCGGTTCATGTCCCGAGCAGCGGAAAGAAGTTTTAACTTCTTCAAGTTGCTCCGAGGCCCTAAAAGCTCCTCGAAGCAAGGGGGGCAAGTACGGTGGACTGATGAGTGTGAGGCTGCCTTCACCGAACTGAAGGCATATTTGGCAGCCCCTCCTGTTCTCTCAAAGCCTGTGCTCGGAGAACCCTGTTCGTGTACCTTTCGGTCACCGAACACTCCATCAGTGCAGTCTTAATCAGAGAAGTTGGAGCGGCGCAGCACCCTGTATACTACATCAGCAGGGTCCTCCAAGAAGCTGAAAGGAGGTACCCCAGAGCAGAAAAACTCGCCCTTGCTCTCGTCACGGCTGCACGGAAGCTCAGGCCCTATTTTCAGGCCCATTCCGTTACAGTTCTAACCGATCAGCCGCTGAAATCCATCCTTCAGCGGCCGGAGGCTTCCGGCAGGTTGGTTAAGTGGGCGATAGAGCTCGGTGAGTTCGACATCAGCTTCCGACCAAGGACGGCGATCAAAGCACAGGCGTTAGCAGACTTCGTGGCAATGTACCCTTCCGGCCGAGCAGGATCCACCGTTGGCAGACGAGCCCCCATGGGAGCTTTATGTTGACGGATCCTCTTGTGTCACCGGAAGCGGGGCAGGTTTGGTCCTCACCTCCCCAGAGGGGTTAGAGTTCCAATACGCCCTCCGTTTCCGCTTTCCAGCCTCCAACAACGTCGCCGAATACGAAGCTTTGCTGTCCGGTATTCGCATGGCTAGGCACCTTGGGGCCGTTCGGCTTAGAGTCTTTAGTGACTCCCAGCTGGTTGCCAGCCAGGTGAGCGGACAGTTTGGAGCAAGGGAACCTCGCATGGCTCAATACCTCCAACAGGTCAAGAGCCAGACAGAGGGCCTCGTATACTTCGAAGTTATACATGTTCCATGGGAGCAGAACGCGCGAGCTGATGCACTGGCCAAATTGGCATCTTCAGGTGACATCACCCCTTCTCGCTCTGTGTTCATTGAAGAGCTCGCTTTGCCGAGCACGGAGGTTGATGTAGCCGCCATAGAAATGGGTCCACCAACCCCGAGTTGGGTGGACCCTCTCCTGGCATACCTCCTCCGAGGCGAGCTTCCGCCCGAACAGGACGAAGCTCGAAAAGTCAGAATGCACTCTCAGCATTTCACCCTCGTAGAAGGCAAGCTGTACCGACGGTCCCTTGCAAGACCTCTTTTGCGTTGCCTCAACCCTGAGGAGGCCCTTGCGGCCACAGAAGAAGTTCACGAGGGGCTGTGCGGAAGCCACCTGGGGGGCAGAACGCTAGCGCGCAGCATCATCCGAGCAGGGTTCTGGTGGCCTTCTCTTCAGAAAGATTGCATGTCCTTCGTCAGGAAATGTCCAGAATGCCAAAAGTTCGGAGTACTCATCAAGCAGCCAGCGGAACAGCTCCACAGTCTGTTCGAGCCGCGCCCCTTCGCCAGATGGGGCATTGACATTTTGGGCCCCTTTCCAGAGGCCCAAGGGCGGAAGAAGTTTCTGTTCGTAGCCATCGATTACTTCACCAAGTGGATCGAGGCCGAACCCGTTGCCACAATCACTGAACAAGCCGCATGGAAGTTCGTATGGAAGAACCTCTCTGCAGGTTTGGCATCCCAAGGTAATCACGTCTGACAACGGGAAGCAGTTCGACAGCACTTCTTCAAGCAAAGTGCGCCGAGCTTGGGATCTACAACCACTTCACCTCTGTGGCTCATCCCCAGGCTAACGGTTTGGTTGAAAATGCCAACCGAACATTGCTGCACGGGATCCGCACAAGAGTAGAGGCTGCAGGTGGATCATGGATCGATGAGCTCCCAAACGTCCTTTGGTGTCACCGAACAACTGCTCGGGTAGCCACAGGGGAAACACCTTTCCATCTGGCCTACGGATCGGAAGCAGTTGTACCTCTGGAAGTAGCCCTTCCAACCATCCGAACAACCCACTTCGATGAAGCCGCCAATAACCGTGCTCTTCGAGAGAACTTGGACATGCTGGGCGAACGACAGAGCGACGCCAGCATTCGCCTCGTTTCTTATCAGCAGCGACTCGCACAATATTATAATGCGCGAGTTCGGGAAAGGCGGTTCAATGTGGGAGATTTGGTTCTGCGCCGCTGCTCGGCTTCGGATCCCCGAAGAGCAGTTGGCAAGCTTGCCATTAAATGGGAAGGACCTTATCAGGTCACCCATGTCCTTGGGAAAGGCTCATATAGGCTAACTACTCCTAGTGGCGAAGCCATACCAAGGACTTGGCATGTCTCTAACCTTAAGGCTTATCATTTATAAAAGCCTTCTCTTTCCAGCATCCTACCTCTCTTCTCCCGACTCCTGTCGCTACACAAGCATTTAGCATATACACCTGATCGGAATCTCCTATACGGTTCCCAACGATCTGCGTTTTACATGCAATGCTTATGCAGCCTAGCGGATTCCGATCCGAGCAGGAACAAGCATAAAAGGAAGAAGATAGAGAAAGTGAAGCTACAAGAACAATCTCACGAACAGAAGACTTCATTCACAAAAAGTTTTTCTTATAAGTGAGCCCTTTTTCGGCCGCGGTTACAAAAAGAAAGTACAAAAAAGACACGGAGCAGAAGAAAGCTAAGGAGCCTGTTCGGAAGGGCCAGCATCTTCACCCGAAGGAGGCATCCGCCCAGACTGGAATTGTGCGAATCACACACCGTCTAAACGGACGTCTTGAGTACGACGCCAGAATTCCCGAACAGCAGCCTCGAAGGCTTCCCGGGCGCGTTCAATCCAGGAAAGCCGCTCCCCCACCTCCTTCTCAGCGTTGAGGCCCACCCTGTAGCAGTGGGCCCCATACTGCTCCAAGTCTTCCTTGTACTCCGGCCCGGCCTTATAATCGGCAACGGCACGGGCCTCCGCATCCACCATTACCTTGGCCAGGGCATCCTTTTCGGCTCGCGCCAAGGTAACATCCAGCCTCGCAGCATAGAGGGCAGCTTTGAGGTTCTTCACCTCCTCCTCCAGCGCCGCCTCGCGAGCTTTATGCCTCGCTGAAAGGTCATCATAGAAGGCTGTCTGCGCCTCGTAGAGATACTTCTGTCTCTGGCCTCGAACAGCTAAAGCCTTCAGAATGCCCAGCGACTTGGACATTTCGTCCGCAAGCGCCTCTGCATCGACGTCGCTCAGACCATCTTCTACTTGGCCCTCTGGGTGGTAACCTTCCACTGACCTCTCCGGAGTCTGCTCGGAAGGAAGGTCCAGGCACCTTGCCAACCGATCAAGACGAGAGGCAGTGGGGCTCGCAGGCAGCTCTCTTGGCGTGTCCTCCATGCGACGTAGGGTCGCCTCCAACGCTGCCACCGAAGGAGCTCCGGGAAGTTTCTTCAGAAGCGCCTCGCTAAGGGGTCTTCGGTCGTCCTCGGACCCTTCAGCCCGAGCAGCACCCGCAGCCTCCCCCCAGCACCTTCGACTGCCTTGGAGGTTGCTTCTGCGTTAGCAACCACCTCGGAGGGGGGGATGGGGGCAGGATTCCCCCGGTGGAAGTGGCAACCTCTTCGGACGCCCTCGTCGTCGCGGCCGCCTTTTCAGTGGCCCCTGCTGCAGGAACCACTTCTTGTCCCGCAGATAGAGTCGTGGTTGGCGCTGTTGCCACCACGCCGCTCAAGACCACCCCAGCAGGGGCGGAAACCTCCGTCGCACCTGCGACCTCCTCCCGCCGAGCCGGAGACGCCGCATCTTCTCCGCTCCTCCTGGAAGAAACCTCCGCGGTGTTGCTGGCGGCACCGTGCTCGGCACCGCCAACATTGGAAGCACCAGAGAGCTCCCTAACCCTCGAGCAGGAGGAGCCCCTGGCCTCTCCTCCAGCGGGGCTTCCGGACCCCTCACTTACAAAAATGAGCCCCAGCTCGGTCGCCATCTTCTGGGCGACCTCGGGGCGCGTCGTGGAGACCACTTGTGGCACTCCCTGATCGGCCGATTTCACGGCCCTACTTCCTCTACGCAGCAGCAAGTGCGCTTCTTCTTCCTCTTCGGTCCCCTCCTCATCATGTGGAGGGGTAGCGGGGACGGTCTTCTTCCTCTTCTGAGCACGGAGTTCTTTCGCCTCCTCCGCGCTTTCCTCAAACAGGACCGGCCTCTTCTTCGCGGAAGCGGAAGGCCGACTCGCTCCGTCACCCTCCGCTGAAGAGGCCCGAGCTCCACCCGAAACCACCTCTTTGGTGGCCTTCTTCTTCAGGCGAATCTTCCCAGGCCCCTTCTCAGGAGCCTGGGCCTTGGCTGGGCACCCCCCAGTTGACGAGGGAGCAACAAGCGCCGTTGTCACCGCGGCACCAACCCTCACTGCAGAGGGAACCCGGGCAACGGCGGCAGCATCATCGTCTTCGAACACCATGTGCGCCAAGACAAGGATCTTTTCGGCAAAATCCTCATTCGCCTCCTGATCCCTTCCGGCCTCCAGCTCTGCGGCCGCTGCGCACAAAGAAAACAAGAAGAAGAAAAGTTAGTATGAAGTCACCAAACCTAAGAGTAAACAATCAAGAGGTAGTATACTTACTCCATGGTTTTCTGAGCCCGTACTTGACGAGCTTGTACTCGGTCACATATCCTTCTCCGTTCCGAACACCTGCTCGGAGAAGTTTGTCCGATGCCCTCGCCTCATCCTGAATCAGCTTCGGAAAGCTGTCCTTCCACGCCGGGCGAATGACAGTGGGGAATCCCCACTCAGCGCCACTCCGGTGGCGCACAAAAAGTAGCCTGTCCATCCAACCCTTGTTGTTGGAGTACTTGTTGGACAGACCGATGTGCATCCGATCTGTTCGGTGCTTGGCGTAGTAGATGTCTGCTCCCGAAGCCCGTGAAGCAGACAGCTTGAAATGAGCTCGGAAAACGTCCACTGAGCCTCGGATCCCTTTGAGCTTGCAGATAACACCAGAAGATACAGATGTACCTCCAGGTGTTGGGTGTCAGCTGTATCGGCAAAACGCCCCAAATGTTCAGGAGCGCCTTCGCCACCTCCGGAAGCGGTAGCCGGAAACCTGCCTCCAGATGATCCACAAAGAGCAGCAGACAGCCTGGTTTGTTCACCAGGATGGAGTCACTCTCCTTGGCATCGATGATTTCGTATTCGTCCCCAATCCTGAAGCGCTCGCGGACCCCGCTGAAGTGACGGCACCGTGGTCCGCCGGACGCCGCGACGGTCACCCCGCTCGCTCCGGCAACGGCCTTCCCTCTGCTCGCCATCGCTGGAGGGATCGTAGGAGGCGGCGACGGCGCAAGGAGACGAAGGAGAAGATGGAAACAGGAGAAGGCAAGGAAGCACGAAAGTCTCAAGGCTGGAAAGTTTCTGGGAGGCGTGGCTCCCGCCCTCGTCTCTTCCCCTCCTTATAAGGAAAGAGGAGGGAACGAAATTCGAGGCGGGCCCTGAAACGCCTCTCCTTCCCATTTTTTTTTTTTGAAAGTGTCCCTTCGGGTACAGCGTTGGCGACCGTCCGAACGCGACGACGGCACCACAGGCATGGCGCGGTTTTGCACCCATCATGATGGGTTAACCGCCTACCAAGACTTCAAACGGCGGCACCCCCGCAGCAGGCCATCGCATTAAATGCAGAATTGACGCCCTCGAAGTGCTCGTCTCACCGAGCCACTTGAGTGCGTGGGGGGCAAGTGTGGTGGCCAAATCTGGCCACCTAGGCCCATCATGGCTCGTTACGGCCCACTCACGTCCTGACAACAGATGTGGCGCCATCTCCGGAAACCACACCCTCACCAGGATGGTTCGAAGACCTCCTTTGAACGACCCTCGTGGTTGGAAGTTGTCAAGCTCTGCAGCGACATATCCCCGAGCAGGTCATCTGTCCTTCCATACCAAACAACTGCGGAGGGGTTCCTATCAGGAACAGTAACCCTGCTGCGCGGAACAACCCTGGGTATCACCGAATAGCATGGTTCGAGCCCCCACGTGGGTCACCTGCTCGGAGAGTGTTTCCAAAGGGTGCCGAGCAGGTTCTCTGGCTCACGGTGCGGTTGTAACCGTCCCAGGCCACGTACTCCACCATCAAGAGGCACGAACTGCCTGACAGTCCAACGGACGCCTAAGCGCATAACTCCTCCCGTTATGCGCATCCATCAAGGCGCCTTTTCAGGCACGATCTATCAACGTTACGCACGTTGGCCTTGGCACCGACGCCTATAAAAGCACAGGTACAGTACCATGCAAGGTACGTTCTTTTTCTCGCGCGAACACATCCTCATATTCCGAAACCCCCTGCCTTGCAAGCTCTCCACTGACTTAGGCATTGGAGGGTTTCCCCGGTCTTCATCGGGCCCCCCTAATCCTCTTCTGGTCTTGCAGGTCTTCGTCCTCACCGGCGATCGTCTTCCCTCTCTCTCTAGTGGAGGCCCGTTTGGCTCCGGCCCAAACAGGATTACACCACCACAGTTAGTTTCCTAACTGATTCTTTTAAATAAAGATTTTCTTCAGTTAGAGTCTTCAATTTTTCTTCTAACTCTAATTTTGCATTACTCTTGCTCCTTAAATCTTCATTCAAGAGATAATTGTTATCTTTACTTTCCTTTAATTATTTCTCTAATTGTTCCATTTCGGATTTAAGATCAGAATTGGTGTTATCTAAGCAAGTGATGTTATTTTTCAGATTTTTTAATTCTTTTACAACACCTTTATGTTTTTCATATAGTTCATTAAAGACTTCTTCTATGTCTTCAGACTCTGACCCTGAATCAGTGCATGAATCAAAAAATGGATCAGATCGTACCTCATCTAGTCCTACCATGAGGGCTAGACTTACCTGCTCTTTTTCAGAATCTGAACTTGATGATTCTAAAGTTGTGGCCTCTTCATTTTTCCAAGCAGCCGCCATGGCTTTTCTTTTGAATTTCTTGTGCTTCTTTTTATACTTTTCTGGCTGACCAGTCTTTTTGAGTCTTGGACAATCTGGTCTCAGATGTCCAGGTTTTCTGCATTCGTAGCAGACTAGTTCTTTTTCCTTTTTCTCTTTTCTTTGAATCCTTCTTGATTTATTTTTCTTCTTCTTTAGAATCTTCTGAAGCTTGGACATTACTTCATCTATGTCACTGTCTTCAGATCCTGCATTTTTTGAGCTAGAAGAAGAAGAGGTGGAAGGACCAGCTGCAACATTATGAGCATTAGTAAGTTTTTTCTTGGATGAGCTTTCAGATAGTCACTCCATATTAATTTCATGTGCCATGAGGGAACCAATTAACTTATCAATAGAAAACTTGGTTAGATCATGGGCTTCTTCAATAGCGGTGACCTTATGGGTCCATGAAATAGTCAAAGACCTAAGTATCTTTCTGACAGTTTCCTCATCAGAAAGAGTTTTAACCAAGAGAACTTAGACCAACTACTATGCTTGAAAATCTATTATACATCTGAGTGATATTTTTGTTTGGAAGCATTTTAAATTGCTCATATTGAGAGACAAGAATATCTATCCTAGTTTGTTTTACTTTATCTGTTCCTTCATATGTTATCTACAGTTTATCCCATATTTCTTTTGCAGATTTACATGCAGATACTCTACTAAATTTCTTTTTGGATAAAGCACAACATAAATAGTTCTTTGTTTTAAAATTTAGAGATAATTTATTCTTATCAGCTGCTGTAATGGCAGTAGTACCTTCAGCAGGAACAACAACAAAATCACCTACCTCTATTACCTGCCACAGATCAAAGTCTGTGCCTCGAATGAAGCATTCCATTCTCATTTTCCAGTATTGGTAATCCTCTTCATCGAAAAGTGGAGGTCTGATGACTGATTGACCTTCAGCAAATCCTTGAGCTGCCATGGATCTTCTCTAAGATCGTTGGATCTTCTTGATTGATCAGAGAACCTTGCTCTGATACCACTTGTTGGCCCTTTTGGTACGGCAGCAAGCTAACCTAGAGGGGGGGTGAATAGGTTTTTCTGAAATCTGAAATAGAAACTTAAGACACATAAAATTATCACTTGAAAGTTTGGTTAGTTAAGTGTGATAAAGAGTAGCGGTGCAGAAGCAAATAAACAATCACACAAAGGACACAAGAAATTTATCCTGGTTCGGCCCTTCCCACATGGAAGTCCTACGTCCAGTCCCCAAGCAATCTCTTGGGATTTTACTAACCAAGGGTACAGTCCCCCTCACGGATAGTACAACACCCAGCACCCCAGCTGGTCTTCTTCTCTTTCCTGGGCAAGAAGGCAGCCCACTTCTCTTACAGGTTAAGAAGCCAACCTCTTGGTACAAACCCCAGTGCGGTTCTGCTAGACTTAAACCCCTAGCTAGGTTCTACACTGTAAACAGTCCTACAGCTGAACATAAGTTTTTCTTATAGAAGAAAGAACAAAGCTGAGAGTTGGAACAAATGAATACCAACTAAAATAAACTCTCAGCGAAAAGACTCTCTCCCCCATATTACAAAGATGCACACAGAGAGAATGAAGAGAGGAGAAAGAGCTTGAAGCTTGAGGGCTTCAGATGCTTGAACACTTCATCTTGGGCTCGGGCTCTTTCTCTCTTTTCCTTTAAGTGTATGTGGCGTTTTAGGTTCTTCACTGGATGTACACTCTTTGAAAAATATTCAGGAAAGCTCTCTTTTCTTCTTCAGCCTTGCTTCATATTTTATATGAGAGGCTTTGAATAGATCCGTTGAAGAGATCTGTTGGAACTCTTCTAGTCGTTGCTGATCTTTCTATTCTTTTTCTTCTTCAGACTGTCAGCCACTTGGTGTTCTTCGAGGTCTACAAGCATAGAAGAAAGTGTTTAGATAAAACAGTGTTTCTGTCAGAAAGCTCATACCTCTATGTTTCCTGCTGTCACCCATAAGTGGTAGGTAAGCCCTTTTTGACTGACAGGAGAGAAGAGATCCTATGAGATAAAAAGATCTCCTGTCAGAAAGATAGAAGATTACGTAACAGAAATATATTTGATTTTTCATTAGGCGCCAAAGCATTTGAAACATCAGAGTACAAAGGAAATCGATGTTTAAGTTGAAATCTATGTTGTGCTCAAATCGTTCTTTAAGTAAGGGCGAATCGTTGTTTGATCAAATCGTTGTTTGCCTTATGAAATCGTTATTACGATCAAATCGTTGTTTGAGTGAAAGCAAATCGTTATACAAATATAAGCAAATCGATGTATGAGCAAATCGTTGTTTTCACTAATCGAATCGTTACAACAATCAAATCGTTGTTTTCTCTTATCGAATTGTTATAAGAGTCAAATCGTTGTTTCACTTATGAAATTGATATGAGAGCGAAATCATTGTTATACTTACGAAATCGTTGTAAGACCGAAATCGATGTGGAACCGAATCGTTGTACTCACTTATCAAATCGTTACACGATCAAGTCGTTGTTTCACTTAACAAATCGGTATGAGTGCGAAATCGATGTTTCACTTATGAAATTGTTGTGAAACTGAAATTGATGTGGCACTGTGAACAAAAATCGATGTATATTGAATAGACATCGATTTGACTTTTCAGTGCAAATCACACAGCAATAATGCCATAAATTTATATTTATTAGGAAATCATGACATTAAATATGTTTAATAATATTTAAATAATCATAAATTTTGTTATCACCAAAATATAAGAGTGGTTCAACAAAGACTTGCGACAGTAGCTGTCGACAACCACCTTGCATATGTCGACAACCGTAGTCCCAGCGCCAACATGTGAGACACATGTGCTCTTTATTAGGGCATCCTTTTCTCATACACACGAATCCCAATGTACGTGTGAGATAGGGACACACCTATATAAAAACTCCTTTGCCTTCTTTTCGGATTAAGGAGCCTCCATACTCTTCCCAAGGCCCAGATGCAACCAGACGAAGGCTCCCCAGTGCTCTGTAAAAGCTCCAAGGACCAACAACTAGGAGATTCGTGTCAGGAGATCAAATTGAAGCAAATTCGTCATCAAAGCTCAAGCATCCACATCAGTTCATCTGCAATTCGAAGTCAAATAAGATCCGGATGAAGAAACTAGAGAATTCGATTCTCTCATATGCTCTTTCTATACTTTGATTTCTTCCTTTGCACTTTAGTTTGTCAATTCAAGTGTGTGCTATTGAATTGAGCAATCCTTGTGCTCAATTCACGTGTGTGTGACTTGATCTGAGACCTTGATCATCTCAGATCGTGTTTGTGTATGATTGTATGTGTTGAACTTGCTGATAAGCAGTTTGGCATGTGTTTATGGCCAGTGGATGTAGGATACACAAGTTGTGTAATCCGAACCACCTTAAATCATTGTGTCCTGTGGTTTGTTTTGCTCCATCGTTAGATGATTGATAGGCACGATTGATTGCTTTCACCTCTTTCACATTGATAATCTTGAGTTCATACTTTGCACACACAATTGCACCTAAATTCGATCTGTGTTTTCACCAGATTTTCATATTCCTTTTTAATCTCAAATTTTAGTGCTACTTAGTTTTAAATTGGTGGTAATCTATTCAACACCCCCCCCCCCTTCTAGATTCCCTTTAGGACTAATTCTGCTTACTCTTCAACCATGAAATCCATCTAGATTGGGCGGCACTAGGGGATCTTGTTGAACTATGGCATCCATAAACCCACCCTTTCCTCTTCAATACCTTTGAAGCCACAATCCTATTGGAATAAGTTGAACTCTTGTTAGGCTTGAAGCGGATGAAGAAAGGCGATGAAGACTACATGGCGATCATGCCGAGAGGAATTATGAGCAGGGGGGGTACTAAAAGCTTCATGGGGAGCGGAAGAGCGGCCCAAGATGTCCAAGCCATGAAAGGAATCAACTTGCAAAAATTGGCGGCTTGAACGATCAATGAATTGCTGAAAGCAAATGATGACGAGAAGCTTGAGAGAGTAATGAAGGGCTTCTCCATATGCCTAGTGGATCGCTCCTCTTGTCTCCATGGACAATGTGCTTGAAGAGGAACAATTGGGTCTATATGCGGCATATGGAAGGCGAGAGGTTAGAACCAGCAGTGCTAGCCTTCCTCTACTGGACTCACAGCGGCGAGCTTAGGTAAGCCTCCTTATGGTTCTATGTTGTTATTCACATGTTGGATTGACCTACACTTTAAGTTTGATGTGAACAACGAGGCAACAAAGCTCATCCCAGATCTTCTTCAAGTCCGCTCCGACATATGGACCGTTTAGTGGGACTAGAAAGGCGAGTGGCTAATCGCGTGCCTTAGCTGAAGACATGGGCGAACTGGCATGATCATCTCTGAAGCATGCCAAGAAATGCCCTCACATGTGTGATGACCAAACTGTCCCCATAATAAATATTTCCATTTATTTATATATTAATTTTGATGATTAACAAAATAACACTAATGGATTTCTTGAGCCTTGAGAACAGGAAGCAAAAGAAAAATGAAAGATCAAGACAATCTGGTAAGTCCCATCATTTCTATCCAAGTCCCTGTAACGACTTCTTTGATAAGCAGAACGACTTCCTCCTTTGACCGGAACACTCAAATCGTTACCGTAACGATTTCTTTAGAACTCGCAACGACTCTCTAGCCGTAACGACTTCTTTAGACCTCGTAACGATTTCTTTAGAACTCGCAACGACTCTCTAGCCGTAACGACTTCTTTAGACCTCGTAACGATTTCTTTAGAACTCGCAACGACTCTCTAGCCGTAACGACTTCTTTAGACCTCGTAACGATTTCTTTAGAACTCGCAACGACTCTCTAGCCGTAACGACTTCTTTAGACCTCGTAACGATTTCTTTAGAACTCGCAACGACTCTCTAGCCGTAACGACTTCTTTAGACCTCGTAACGATTTCTTTAGAACTCGCAACGACTCTCTAGCCGTAACGATTTCTTTACAACTCAATTCATAACGATTTCGCGTAACGACTTCTTTATTAGTCATAACGATTTCGCGTAACGACTTCTTTATTAGTCATAACGATTTCGCGTAACGACTTCTTTATTAGTCATAACGATTTCGCGTAACGACTTCTTTATTAGTCATAACGATTTCGCGTAACGACTTCTTTATTAGTCATAACGATTTCGCGTAACGACTTCTTTATTAGTCATAACGATTTCGCGTAACGACTTCTTTATTAGTCATAACGATTTCTTGCAACGATTTCTTTAGAACTCGCAACGACTTGCCTGTTGTAACGGCTTCATAAGTTATCACAACGATTTCTTTACAGTTCATAACGACTTGCTATAATTCATAACGATTTCATAAGTTATGAAGTCAGCAAGATTCTTTTTATCGAATTTCTTGATGCATCAGTATAATGCTTTTTAATAGCGTTGAAAAGTCAAAGTCATATCTTGTCCGTTGACTGCTATGCATTAAATGCTCTCCGATCGTATCTCCCATGCATGCAGACAATATCTTCCATTTCTATGCTACTCTGTCTACGTACTTTTTCTTGGACAGAAAGGAGCTTTGCTATATACTGCAATATCTGTTCCATCTCAACTAACAATAGACAGCAGTCCTAGCTGTCTTCTATTTATTGATGATATGCTTACAGATATCTGACAAGACTCATCTGGACAACGTTGGACACAAGATACAAAGTTCTATGACATCTCTTTGGCGTGTACACCAGGATAAAAGACTGACGATCAGAAGCTTCCTCAGTAACCAGTCTAACGTACACAAGGATAAGAGACAACGGACACTTAACGTTCGAATTTGAATCAGCAGTTTAAATAGAAGACTCAAGACGAAAAGAAGTAACGCAGAGGAACATCACGTGATCTTAGAAGAAAAAGAAATCCATCTCTCAAATCTTTAGAACTTGAAGAAGAGCGAAGCCTCCACTCCAAACCTGGTTCTAAGCTCTTAGCTCTCTGTGCTCAAAGGAATCTTCTCATTTGTAAGAGCCTGTGTGGTCCTTGGAGAGAAAAACCTTGTTAAATCTCTTTCTCTCTCGGGGCCTAGGAGCTTCAGGTTGTAGCTGGTCAAGCTAGAATCTGAAGCCTGTTTTCACAACCTTTTTCTGATTAGTTTGTGTTCCCTTCTGGACGAAGGAAGACCTGGTGGTATCCAGGGTGGTTGTTGTTCCCTTCTGGACGAAGGAAGACCTGGTGGTATCCAGGGTGGTTGTTGTCCCTTCAGGTTGAAGGAAGACCAGTTGAGGCTGGGTGTAAGGATCCTTAAGGGGGATTGTACCCTTGGTAGTAAAATCCTGAGGTATTGCTCAGGGACTGGACGTAGGTCTCCTGTGGAGAGGAGTTCCGAACCAGGATAAAATCCTTGTGTCTTGTGGTTGTGTTTTGTGTGATTGTTGTCTTGTTTGCTCTAACTCTAACCTTGTTATTAAGTTGTGCAATCTTTTCAGTAAACAGGTTTTAATCAAACATCGAAGTTTTAATAACCCATTCACCCCCCCCTGGGCTAGCTAGCTGGGCAACAAGTGGTATCAGAGCCCGTCTCTTCGACAAAGAAGAAGATCCAACGATCTGAAGAGCAAAGATCAATGGCAGCCCAAAGTCACTTCGAAGGTCAGTCTGTCAACAGACCTCCTTTGTTCGATGGTGAAGATTATACGTATTGGAAGACCAGGATGGAATACTTTCTACAAGGCCACGATTATCAAATCTGGTCAATAGTGGAAGAAGGTGATCTGGTCGTCACAAATGAGAAAGCACAATGGACAGATGAAGATAGAAAGAAATCTCCTTGAACTGTAAAGCTAAGAGCATTCTATGTTGTGCTCTAAGCAAGAAAGAGTTCAACAGAGTTTCAGCATGCAAATCCTCCATGGAAATGTGGGAAAAGTTAAAATCACATATGAAGGTACAGACAAAGTAAAGGAGACAAGAATCGACATTCTTGTCACTCAGTATGAAAGATTTCAAATGCAAACAGGTGAGTCTATTACCCAAATGTTTAGTAGATTTACTGACATTACTAATGGCCTAGCAAGTCTAGGAAAGTCATATGAAAATGCAGATATGGTAAGGAAGATTCTCAGATCCCTGCCATCTTCATGGACGGCAAAGGTCACAGCTATCGAAGAAGCTAATGATCTTAAGAGAATGTCAGTAGAAAAACTCATTGGGTCTCTCATGGCCCATGAAATAAACATGGAAAGACTAGGAGAATCCTCCAGTAGAAAGAAGCAGTCAAATGCGCTTAAAGCTAATGGGGACTCATCAGAAGAATCCTTAGATAACAGTGAAGATAGCAAAGATAGTGATGATGAAGAAGCCATGCTCTCAAGAAGATTGCAGAGAATCTTGGCAAAGAAAAAGAAGTTCCAGTCTGGTAGGAGGTACTTCAAGAAAAACAAAGATCTCAAGAGACCAGATGGAAAAGATCAGAAGAGGAATGAGCCACTTTGCTATGAATGCAAGAAACCTGGACATATCAAGGCAGACTGTCCAATGTTAAAGAAAAATGATCACAAGAAGAAGGACAGCTCCAAGAAGTTCAGAAGATTCAAAAAGAAAGCCATGGCAGCTGCATGGGACAACAGCAGCGACTCAGATAGTGAGTCAAGCTCGAGCAGTGAAGGTGAAGAAGCCAACTTGGCTCTCATGGCGAATACCGAGGATAAGGTAACATCTGATTCTTCTTTCGATTCCTGTAATGACTCAGATTCGGATAATTTGGAAAGTGCATTTAATGAACTCTACAATAAGTATAAAGAAGTGTGTAAACTACTTAAGCTAAGCAAGAAAAATATCACATGTCTCGAAAATACCAACTCAGATTTAAAATCTGAAAACGAAGAACTAGAAAAACAAATAGTTGAGCTTAAGAGAAGAAATGAACTATTATGTGAAAATTTAAAAGACAAGAACAGAAAAATCACTGACCTAGAAAAACAGGAAAACTCAGATGATTTAAGAAAAACTGTAAATGAATTAAATGAAGAAAACAATACACTAGCAAGCACCCTAGAAAAATTTACCAATGGTAAAAACTCTTTAATATTAAAAGGTGCTAGGAGATCGGGTAAAAAGAAAAATGGATTAGGATATACACCCCCAGATAATGAAGAAACCATAATATACCCTAAAACATATCCAACACCAAAATTTGTACCTGAACAAGATGTAGCATACAAAGCTGATTTCAAATACATAGAAAAAGTAACTAAGTTATCCTGCTGCAGTCACTGCAACAAGTTAGGACATATTAAAATGACATGCCCAACAAGACATAAAAAATGGATATTAAAAGGTAAAGTTGATGATACTAACCAATCAGGACCCAAAAAGAATTTGGGTACCTAAAGCTTGATGTTCTCATTTCAGGTTAACCCTCGAGCATCCAAATGGTATTTGGATAGTGGGTGCTCAAGGCATATGTCAGGCAACAAGAAGATATTTGTTGATCTCCAAGCTGAAGAAGGTACAGTCACCTATGGAGATAATGGAAAAGGGACTGTGATAGGAAGCGGGTCTGTGAACATCAAAGGAAAATCAGTCATAAAGGATGTAATGCTGGTCAAAGGGTTAAAGCACAATCTCATCAGCATCAGCCAGTTGTGTGACAAAGGCCATCAAATTCAGTTTCAAGAATCAAAATGCAGTATCTTAAAGGATGGTGCAGTCATATTTGAAGCCTACAGAGAAAGAAATTTGTATGTTCTATATCTCGATGAACTCAAGGATCAAGATGTGTGTTTGGCAGCTAGCAAAGATAAATCAACTGAGTTGTGGCACAGAAGATTGGGCCACTGCAGCTTGGATGGGCTGAACAAGCTCAGAAAAAGAAAACTAGTTGAAGGACTGCCAAAGGTAAATTTCAGATTGGATAGCATTTGCAGACCTTGTGCAAGAGGAAAGCACACCAAGAGCTCCTTCAAATCAAAGACTGTAGTAACCACCTCAAAGCCCTTAGAACTACTTCACATGGATTTATTTGGGCCAATGAGGACTACCAGTTTGGGAGGAAAGAATTTTGGATTTGTAATAGTTGATGATTATTCAAGATTCACTTGGGTATCCTTTTTAGAGCACAAAGATGACACATTTGAGAATTTTGTCAGCTTCAGTAAGAAAGTTCAGAAAGATCAGAAATTCTCAATTGTCTCTATTCGATCAGATCATGGTGGTGAGTTTCAGAATGAAAAGTTTGCGAAGTTCTGTGATGATCAAGGAATTGAGCACAACTTCTCAGCTCCAAGGACACCTCAACAGAATGGAATTGCTGAGAGGAAAAACAGAACTCTTTTGGATATGGCAAGATCAATGTTATCAGAATATGATCTGCCAAGATATTTCTGGGCCGAAGCTATCAACACTGCATGTTATATCATAAATAGAGTGATGATCAGGCCAATTCTGAAAAAGACTGCTTATGAACTCTACAAAGAAAAGAAGCCAAAGATTAGCCATTTCAGAGTATTTGGATGTCCTTGCTTCATCCATAACAATGGAAAAAGGGACATTGGTAAGTTGGATGCCAAATCAGATGAAGGCATTTTCATGGGGTATTCCTCTAAACCTAAAGGTTATAGAGTTTTCAATAAACGTTCCTTATTAATTGAACAATCAGTACATGTTATTTTTGATGAATCTAACCCTTCCTTGAAAAAGGAAGAAATTAGTGACATTGATGATGCAGATGTCTTGTCCGAAAAATTAAAGAAAACTTCAATTAAGGACAAAGAGGATCCAACTCTGGAAGAACTGCAGCAAACAGAAATCCAACATAAAGATCTTCCAAAGGAATGGAGACATCAGAAAGATCACCCTCCTGAAAACATCATTGGTGATCCATCTGTAGGGGTAAGAACTAGAGGTAATGTAATTCCATGCGACTATTTAGCATTTGTCTCTCAAGTAGAACCTAAGACAGTCAATGAAGCTTTATCTGATGAATCTTGGATACTAGCCATGCAAGATGAACTAAATCAGTTCAAGAGAAACCAAGTATGGTCACTTGTTCCTAGACCATCCAATCATTCAGTTATTGGCACCAAATGGGTGTTCAGAAATAAACTGGATGAGTCTGGAATAATCTTAAGGAACAAAGCCAGATTGGTGGCTCAAGGCTACTCCCAAGAGGAAGGCATAGATTTCGATGAAACTTATGCACCTGTAGCTAGACTTGAGGCCATTAGGATTTTACTTGCTTATGCATCCGCACTTGATTTAAAACTTTTTCAAATGGATGTCAAATCAGCCTTTTTAAATGGTTTCATCAAGGAGGAAGTTTATGTTGAACAACCTCCAGGTTTTGACGACTCTGAATTTCCAAATCATGTATTTAAACTACATAAGGCTTTATATGGTCTAAAGCAAGCTCCTAGAGCCTGGTATGAAAGGCTCAGTAATTTCTTATTAAATCATGGTTTCACTAGAGGTAAAGTAGATAGTACATTATTTATAAAATCTAAGGTTAAACATATACTTCTTGTACAAATCTATGTGGATGATATTATTTTTGGATCTACTGATGAATCTCTTTGCAAGTACTTTGAAAAGCTTATGCAGGGAGAATTCGAAATGAGCTTGATGGGGGAGTTAAGCTACTTCCTTGGATTGCAAATCAAGCAAGGGAAGGATGGCACTCATATCTGTCAAGCAAAGTACACCAAAGAGCTGTTGAAGAAATTTGGATTTGAAGATGCAAAGCCATTATCAACTCCAATGAGCACATCAACCAGAATGGACAGTGATCAAAAAGGTAAAAGGGTAGATCAAAAGAATTATCGAGGTATGATAGGATCATTACTTTACTTAACTGCCAGTAGACCAGACATTTTGTTCAGTGTATGCATGTGTGCTAGATATCAGGCAGACCCTAGAGAGTCTCACTTAATCTCTGTAAAAAGAATATTTAGATATTTAGCTAGAACTCATGATTTAGGTCTCTGGTATCCTAGATCTTGTGAGATAAATCTAATAGGATATTCAGATGCTGATTATGCTGGTTGCAAAGTAGATAGAAAGAGCACCAGTGGATGTTGTCAGTTTCTTGCAGGATGCTTAATATCATGGACATCCAAGAAACAAAATTCAGTAGCTCTATCAACAGCTGAGGCGGAATATGTTGCTGCTGGAAGTTGCTGTACACAACTTCTTTGGATAAAGCAACAACTTGAAGATTTCGGCATTCACATCAAATCAATTCCTCTATTGTGTGATAATACTAGTGCCATCAACCTCACCAAAAATCCAGTTCAACACTCAAGGACGAAACACATTGAGGTAAGATATCATTTTATTCGAGACCATGTAGCTAGTGGTAATTTAGAAATTTCGTTTATAGATACAAATGGTCAATTGGCAGATATCTTCACAAAAGCCCTACCTGAAGAGAGATTTACATCTCTTAGAAGGGAACTAGGGATGTGCAATTTGTGAAAGAATTTCTGTGATTTTATTGACATATAAATTTTTCAGATTAAATGAAAAGTTCTCTCTCCGTTAAAGTTAAACAAAACTCAGTTATCTATATGCTTTGACCGCTTCTGTGTAGAAAGTTGTTTGACTTGTCAAACCTTTTTGTCGCTTTCTACCTTGCCGCCTTTTGGCGCTCCTCCTGTCATTAAAGTAATATTATTTTACCCAAATCGCTTTGAGATCGATTCGTCTTCCACCTTTACCCTTTTTATTCTCTATCTGTTCACCCAAAGCTGATGCCCTAACGATTTTGGGATCGACTCTCTGCATCTTTCGAAGCCTTCTTCTCTTCCCGCGAAGAACTCCTTCGAGAACTTCCGTCCCTTCCATCATCCTCTCTTCCAGAATCTTTTCTTCTCTGCACCCATGGCCGCTCCGTTGATCTCCGGAAGTGTTGGGGGCTACAGTGCTGAGTATTTATCCCCAAGGGAGCAAGAAAGATTTACTTTTGTGAAGACAAAGATTTGCGGAAATAAGGCAGTGGATGTTCAGAATCTTGAGAAGAGTGGCATGGCCAGGCTAGTTGATACTCTAAGAAGATCGCAGTGGATGGATGTGGTCACCTTCAGTGAGGTAAGCTACCCGGACTTGGTAAAAGCCTTCTACATCTGTCTGAAGTCAGAAGCAGATGGATCCCTTGTTTCCTCTGTCAAGGGTATCCAAATCAGAATAACCCATGAGCTGTTGCGTGATCTGTTTGGAGTAAAGACCTCGGGATTTAGTGGCATTCACTCTGTGAATGATGAAGTCAAAGGTCTCGGGATTATCGGTCCAGGATTTAAGTTGAAGGATGGGAAGCTTGATATTAATCAGATGTCCGCGTTCAACCGATTGCTTCACTTCATAGTCTGCCAAATCTTAGTTCCCCGTAGTGCTACCTTTTCCTCATGCACTAGGGCAGATTCGGACATAATGTTCTGGGCAATCCAGAACAAAGAGATAAACCTGGCCGCAGTGATGATTGAGCGAATGATGTTTGCACATGCTCAGTTATGGGAAACAAAGAGCAAGTTGAATGTTTCCCTTCCATATGCCCATCTTCTGACCAAGATTTTCCAGCACTTTGGAGTAGATCTGTCAGGTGCGGTAGCTGAAAAGATGGGCCAGTCTATAAGGTCCAGAAACCTGAAGAAAAGTGGCTTTTCAGTGCAAGAAGGAGTTTGGTCGAAATCCTCTGTGGCTGAAGGAGAAGCAGTTATTGCAGATATGAAGGATATTCAGAAGCAGAGGAGTGAGCAGCAGCAGCAAGTCCAGCAAGCAAGAACAGTTGAGTCAGCTCTCTGTAAGGGGGAACTGATGAAGATGTTGTCTTGGAAGAAGCTCCTGCTCAGGGGGAGCAAGAAAGTATTGAAGTCCCTGCTCCCATTCAGGGGGAGCATGCTGAGAGTGAAAGCAGAGAAGGAAGCCTTTTCTGCGAAAGCTGCACTACTCAGGAAACTCCAGCTCCAGCCTTGGTTGATGTTAGTGAAGGCCCAAGTGCAACTATAAATCTTGAGGAGCCTGTCTCTCAGCAAGTAAGCAGAAAAGAGTTGTTCACAGGAGGTCAAGGAAGGGCCATAGGAAAGTAAAATTGAAGCATGTTATGGCCTTGTTAAAGCCCAAGGAGAGATCTTGGCATCAGTTCAGTCTGGTATACAAGAAATTGTTTCAAATCAAGTTTCAACCTCCTCAGACGTATCCTCAATAAGAAATGCAATGAGGTATTTCAATAAAGAAATGTCTGATATGAAGAATTTGCTGGCTCATCTTTCAAAGTCTAGTGGTGTCCCTGCAACCTACTCAGAGCAGTCCAGCTGAAGTTCCTAGGCCACCAGGGCCTCCAGCTGAAGTTCCTAGGCACAGGGCTCCAGCTGAAGTTCCTAGGCCACCAGGGCCTCCAGCAGAAGTCTCAGGGCCAACAGGGCCGCCAGTTCAAGGGTCAGGGCCATCAGGGCCATCAGTTGTAGGGTCACCCGGACCAGTGGCAGCCTCAAGGTCTTCAGGACCCTCTCCTGCAGTCAGAGAAAGTCAGGCCAGAGGAAAAGAGCCATGTCAGTCTCCAAGGCCCCTGATACTTCATCTCTTGCCACTCCAACCCTCTCCACACCTTCATCTCCTCCTACTGCACCTCCTGCTCCACCAACCATAAAACATCCCATGCCTCGCACCCAACCTTCCTCATCCTCTACTTCCTCTCAACCCTCCTTCTCACCTACTCCAGCTCTCATCTCAGCTTCATCCTCATTAACTCCTCAACCTTCACCTATAAAACCCAAACATCTCATCCTCAACCAACCTCTTCCTTTAATCCTAAACACCTTTTCTATCCTCCTACTCCTCCTAATTCTATACCTTTCCTCCAGTGAAACCTCTGCCTCTTGGTATTTTTGACACCAATGTTCCAGACCATTTTGAAAGGAACACTCTCCTCACCATTCTTTCCACAGCCTCTCACATTCACAGGACTGACCCTCCTAGTCCTGTCTTGAAAAAGAGAAAAACCTCTTCCTCTCTAAGCACTCCTTTGCTTCTCTCTACCCTCCTTTATGGTACTCTCTTACCCTTGATCCTAAGAGAAGACCTATCTACAAAGAATACCTCCAGAAATGCATTCTTCTACCATTTATGGTATTCCTTTTCTCAACCTCTCCGAACACCTGGCCATTGTCTTCCCTTACTCAGATATCTCAAGCTTTCAAATCCAAAATCTTTGAGGGCACTGAGTTCAAGACTGAAGATCAGTGGGCAGCTATCAAAGGAAACAAGGCTCAGTACTCAAAATACCTGACTGCAAGGGCCGAATCTCTCTCTCTCAGAGATCACCCACTCACCTCTCTGAGTGGTTTATCTTCCAGCACAAGAACTCTTGGGGATCCTTCATTTTGAAGGAAATTCGAATTGCCAGAGCTTTTCAGCTGTACAGTGACTGTTACTTGAACAAAATTCCAGAAGTTCAGTTTTGCCAGTTCACCTCGCAGATTACTGTGCTGCAATCAGAGACCCCTCTCAACCTTCCTCTACAGTAGACTTTGTCTCCTTCAAGGTTGAGTTTCCAGTTCTTCTGCCGAAGCTGCACTCGTTAGTGTTTAATTCAGATGCTGGATCTCTTGCTCTAGATATGTTGCAAGGCAGCTGGGCCGGATGTCAGCCAAGCAGGGCCGATCTCCTCCTTCTTGCGGTTCATCTTCAGAGAATATCACTCTGGCCGCATCTCTTCTCTGACCTTAGCTCCACTCATTTCTGAGTGTGAACGACTCACCTCATCAGAATGGGAGCTTCTATATCGGGCTCTTATCAGCAATTGGAAGCTATCAATCAAGATCTGGTTAGTCAGAGGAAGCCTGCTCTTTCTGCAGAAGCCTTTATGGATCTCAATTCCATCGCACCCATACCAGAGCTCTATGCTGTATGGGCAGCTAGATATTCTGCCTTCTTTGCCCTTAAAGCAGGATCTGTTAAATCAACAACTTCACTATCCAATTTCCTTGGACAGATTTCTCCATAGGGCCAGTTTTGGCAAGAGTACTTACTTCAGATTCATTTTGGACAAAACTCAGTATGGAGAGTTCATAGAGCAGCAAAGGCAACTCTACATTCAGAGGAACATCCCTTCCATGGGACCCTCCTTCTCAGTTACCTTTGGCGTGTTTCTGCAAATTTTTGAGGATCTTGAGATCAAGGCATGGGCTGTTATCTCACAGCATGCCTCCTTGTTATCCTTGTATTATCTTTCTCCCTCTTAATAAAAATCTTTCTCTCTTCTTTGTCTCACAGCTTATCTTTTTGCCTAATGACAAAATGGGGGAGACAACTAACGTAAATCTGAAAAACATATTTCATTTTTGTATGATGTTTAGTATATTTTGTCATCATCAAAAGGGGGAGATTGATGACCAAACTGTCCCCATAATAAATTTTCCATTTATTTATATATTAATTTTGATGATTAACAAAATAACACTAATGGATTTCTTGAGCCTTGAGAACAGGAAGCAAAAGAAAAATGAAAGATCAAGACATCTGGTAAGTCCCATCATTTCTATCCAAGTCCTGTAACGACTCTTTGATAAGCAGAACGACTTCCTCTTGACCGGAACGTCAAATCGTTACCGTAACGATTTCTTTAGAACTCGCAACGACTCTCTAGCCGTAACGACTTCTTTAGACCTCGTAACGATTTCTTTAGAACTCGCAACGACTCTCTAGCCGTAACGACTTCTTTAGACCTCGTAACGATTTCTTAGAACTCGCAACGACTCTCTAGCCGTAACGACTTCTTTAGACCTCGTAACGATTTCTTTAGAACTCGCAACGACTCTCTAGCCGTAACGACTTCTTTAGACCTCGTAACGATTTCTTTAGAACTCGCAACGACTCTCTAGCCGTAACGACTTCTTTAGACCTCGTAACGATTTCTTTAGAACTCGCAACGACTCTATAGCCGTAACGATTTCTTTACAACTCAATTATAACGATTTCGCGTAACGACTTCTTGTTAGTCATAACGATTTCGCGTAACGACTTCTTTATTAGTCATAACGATTTCGCGTAACGACTTCTTTATTAGTCATAACGATTCGCGTAACGACTTCTTTATTAGTCATAACGATTTCGCGTAACGACTCTTCTTAGTCATAACGATTTCGCGTAACGACTTCTTATTAGTCATAACGATTTCGCGTAACGACTTCTTTATTAGTCATAACGATTTCTTGCAACGATTTCTTTAGAACTTCTCGCAACGACTGCCTATTGTAACGGCTTCATAAGTTATCACAACGATTTCTTTACAGTTCATAACGACTTGCTATAATTCTAACGATTTCATAAGTTATGAAGTCAGCAAGATTCTTTATCGAATTTCTGATACATCAGTATAATGCTTTTAATAAGCGTTGAAAAGTCAAAGTCATATCTTGTCCGTTGACTGCTATGCATTAAATGCTCTCCGATCGTATCTCCCATGCATGCAGACAATATCTTCCATTTCTATGCTACTCTGTCTACGTACTTTTTCTTGGACAGAAAGGAGCTTTGCTATATACTGCAATATCTGTTCCATCTCAACTAACAATAGACAGCAGTCCTAGCTGTCTTCTATTATTGATGTTATGTTTACAGATATCTGACAAGACTCTTCTGGACAACGTTGGACACAAGATACAAAGTTCTATGACATCTCTTTGGCGTGTACCAGGATAAAAGACTGACGATCAGAAGCTTCCTCAGTAACCAGTCTAACGTACACAAGGATAAGAGACAAGGACAATTCAACGTTCGAATTTGAATCAGCAGTTTATAGAGAGACTCAAGACGAAAAGAAAGTAAACGCAGAGGAACATCGCGTGATCTTAGAAGGAAAAAGAAATCTATCTCTCAAAATCTTTAGAACTTTGAAGAAGAGCGAAGCCTCACTCCAAAACCTGTTCTAAGCTCTTAGCTCTCTGTGCTCAAAAGGAATCCTCTCATTTGTAAGAGCCTGTGTGGTCCTTGGAGAGAAAAACCTTGTTAAATCTCTTTCTCTCTCGGGGGCCTAGGAGCTTCAGGTTGTAGCTGGTCAAGCTAGAATCTGAAGCCTGTTTTCACAACCTTTTCTGATTAGTTTGTGTTCCCTCTGGACGAAGGAAGACCTGGTGGTATCCAGGGTGGTTGTTGTTCCCTTCTGACGAAGGAAGACCTGGTGGTATCCAGGGGGTTGTTGTACCCTTCAGGTGAAGGAAGACCAGTTGAGGCTGGGTGTAAGGATCCTTAAGGGGGATTGTACCCTTGGTAGTAAAATCCTGAGGTATTGCTCAGGGACTGGACGTAGGTCTCCTGTGGAGAGGAGTTCCGAACCAGGATAAAAATCCTTGTGTCTTGTGGTTGTGTTTTGTGTGATTGTTGTCTTGTTTGCTCTAACTCAACTTGTTATTAAGTTGTGCAATCTTTTCAGTAAACAGGTTTTAATCAAACACGAAGTTTTAATAACCCATTCACCCCCCCTCTGGGCTAGCTAGCTGGGCAACAATGTTTCCAAAGCCTCTTCTACCCAAGGACTTGCGGACAAGGCTAGCACCGGTGTGGAACTCTAGCCATTAGGGCGACCGAGTTCACCTCTACAATGCACACCACGGCCTTCTCAGCTCGAACTTCCAAGACGACACTTCGAAGGTCTTGTCACACATCCCGCCGACTAAGAAAAGAGAACTCGAGACCAATGGCGATGGAGAGGAGGCAGACACGATCAAAGCGCTCTGGAAAATCTGCACTTACAGATGATCGGTCCCAAATGTCGAGGAGGTTGAGAGTGACTGGATGAACTATGTAAGAGAGTAAAGAAATTATGGCCTAAGGTGGTTGTTTGTAACCGCAATAATTATTCTCTCAATAAGAAATAAATAGCATCCTTTATTCGGAAAAAAATCTCAACATACAATGATCATATCCTCAAAATAACTGTGATTCAGCCTTAAAATATGAGCCTCGGGTGAGCTGTTGAAATTACGATAGACACAAGCGTCGCGCTTCTGATCTTGATACGCGACCACTTACCCCGTCGCGCTTTAAATTGTACCTCAAAAATTCAAAATTCATGCCTCAAATTTAGCGCTGGGGTAATGATGGCATCTCTGAATCGCGACAACTCATCAATATGTCCTTCCAAAAGCACGACGCCTGAACCCGTCGCGTTTCAAACAAGTTCGAAAACACCCGAGAGCCCCTCCGGTCCTCTCTTTCGACCCTTCGAGCTCTCGAACTCTCCTCTCTCAAGCTCTCTTGTTCTCTCATCCTCTCACTCTCGCAACTCTCTTGCAAACCCTCTCACGCTCCTTCGATGACGAAGACGGCGGCCTCCAAGCGCCGGCGTGGGGAGGAGACCTCGATGGAGCGGGAAGGAACGACGATGATGGCTATGGCTACAGAGGAAGTGTAGACCCCACCCATGGTGGCAAGACTAATGGTCGAAGATCTCATGGCGGTGGAGGAGGAAACGCCGGTGGCAGCGGCGAAGGAAGAAGGAGTTCCGACGGTAATGGAGGAAGAAGGTGAAATGATGGAGGAAGCACTGGTGGGGAGGCTCCGGCAAGGGCGACGGGGCCGGGAGGCGCCCCCACACAGCGATACGGTAAGTCCCCTTCACCATACGCTGTGGTTTGCAAGGGGGAGAAGGTGAGGTGGCATCGAGGCCGGAAAAGAGAGGTGGGTGAATCATGGTGGGTTTAGACGTCGTGATTCAAGGGTTGAATCGTGACGACCTAAGGCGTCATGGTTCAAACTTGAACCACGACCTCTGAACTAGTCGCGATTTAGATGGCCACCCGAGAGCTGGATTTTGACCCCATTTTGAGTATTTTGGGTTATTTTAATTGCATTAGGGTTATGCTGACTTGTGCTAATTTGATGTTCTTGGTTTTTCTTACATGCAGGAGATCTTGAGGCCCCAGATCCACTGGTCTCTCGTGATCATGGCGTACTGGGGATTGCTAGACTTTCAGGGGGAGCGAGTGAGGGGCATGGGGTTCGAGCCGATACTAGATATCGATCCCTTCGATGTGGATAGCCCCCTCATTCAGGCCTTGAGGGAGAGGTGGGATAGGAGGAGAAGGGCATTCCTAATGCCCTGGGGGCACATGGTGCCCAGTTTAGAGGACGTAGTGAGGATCACTGGCCTCTGGGTGGACGGGGAGGCAGTGACGGGGGTGACGTATGTGGACTACACCGAGTTCGCGCAGAACCTGCTAGGGTTGGAGTCGACAGAAGTAGATGACCTCGGTGACTAGAGGATGGTAGACCGAGTGGAGTTGTTGGAGTGCCTGGGACTGCTGGGGGCGAGCAGTCACTGCACAAGTTCGTGCAGCGAGCAGCGGGGTTGGCCAGGGCGGTGTACGGCCAGGACCCCCAGGATGAGGAGAGGATGGACCGGGACCTGAAGAGGTTCCTGGTATTATTCTTGGGGAAGATGTTGCTGGGAATAAAGGGAGATGGGATCCACTACCGCTTCTTGGAGATCCTGGCCAATCTGGAGAGGGTTGGCCAGTTGCTTGAGGAGCGGACTTCTTGGCCCGCACGTTCGCTGATCTCTCGAGTGGCACTGGCCAGGAGACCACGGTGGGTGGGTTTCCCCCTTTTCTCTAGGTACATGATTTTCTTTTGAGCTTCTAATTTTTGTGCATTATATTTGTTAGTCAAATAATCAATATGTTCATGTATGCAGGTGTGAAGTTACTACTAACTCCCCCTGGGGAGGGCCACAGAGGTGTGACCCGATGCACTTCCCCTTGCTAGGTGGTGGCTGCCACTGGTGATGGCAGCCTTCTTCTCCCTACAGTTGGACACCCACGACATGACATTCGGGACTTCCCGACTCTCCTGGTACATACTCTACCCTATCCCTCTCATGCATTTCTTTATGATATAACGTATGACATTATATGTGCATGGATGTAGGTGGTGTGGCAGCCTTATTTGGGCATGCCCGACCATGGCCAGCCTTGGGTAGAGAGCGATCGTTCTCATTTCTGGCAGACCTTGGTCCATTGCCTAAACAAGATTGAGCCTAAGGTTGGCCACGAGGACTCTCAGGCTGCACCAGGTTTGGTCCGAGGAGGTGGAGCCGAGGGGTGTGGGTAGGAAGACCCAGGGGAAGGCAAAGAGGGTGGATTGGCACCTTCGCTTCTCCAAGAAGTACACCAACTGATGGCGAGGGGTACTATGGTAGAGTCTGATGCCGAGGACAGCCACGTATTCCTCCAGCACTATCAGGAGGTGTATGGAGACCGGGACTTCATGAGGCTAGCCAGGGTATGCACTTCTAACCTTGCCTTGTTCATATTGATGTGTATGATTTAACTAATGAGTGTGTGCATGTGCAGGATGCTCGAGATGACCTGATTGAGACCCTCCGTGCCCAGCTGGCCGAGACATGTGATGCTCTAGCGATTCTGGCAAGTTTGAATGATTTACTTTTACCCTTCTTACCTTAGTATGTGATAACCTAGCCTTTCATTTGCAGTGCACTGAGCATGCGACCGAGGAGCACACCAACCTAGCGGGTGCTTCCATGAGTGCGAGCATGCCCGATCCGAGGTGGCCTCCCTCCAGGAGCAATTAGCGACGGTTGTGGCTCGTGCGGAAGCTGCCGAGCACGCCCTCACTACATGGGTAAGTTTTGACATTGATATGTATATGAAAGTACATTACTTGTAGCTTACACATGTTCCCTTCTATGTAGACTGCCGATGTAGCAACCCCATATTTTTAATAAATAAATAAATTTAAATATTAAAGCAAAAAATAAATTAATTAAAATCCATTAATCGAAAATAAGTAATGGGCTTTAATAAATGGTTCATATAAAAGTTATTGGGCCAAAATTGGATTTTAAAAAGATAGGATAAAAGAAAATACCTTAAAATTCATAATTCTATTGTTTCATAAATTAAAAAGGCCAAGTGAATCATTAATATAGCTAATATACATCTAAATTGGACTCCTAACCCTACCCTAACTAGCTAGGTATGAAATTGGAACCCAACCTAACCCAATTAGGAGGATTAATGCTAGGAAAGTTGGAGAAAACAAGGAAAATTCAGAGTTTTATGAAAGTTAGAGTTGTATTAGGAATTAAACATACTAGATGCATAAATACACCCCTAACCCCTTCATGGCCGACCCTATTGCACTGCTGGGACTTCTTGGACGTGGAGAGAGGCCAAAGGAGAATTGAATCATGGGGAGAAGGCTTGCTAGAAGATCTACAAGCTTGTTCTTCGAGTTCTAGCCCTAGAAGCCAAATCATCCCAAATGTAGGCAATCTCACAAGCTAAGTTAAATTACTCTCGTCTGGAGACTATTCTTGATACCAAGAACAAAAGTCCTCTCTTTTCCCTAATTTCTATCAACCCTATCATGTGAATTTCTTGTTGGAAGTTCTGTTAAGAACATGTACCCGACCCATCATGTTTACCTTAAATCTCTATCTACACTTGATCTCGTACTATGGCAATTTTTATTGTATATGCTACATGTTGTCAGGAATCTTTTGCTATACTTTTCCCCAATTTCTATTGAGTACTTTGCTCGAATTAATTCTTTTTCCATCACTGTGTCATGTTTTGTGTTCATCGTGAAAGAATCAGATCATAGCCTATCAATACCATGATAAGTTTCTAATTACTTTTTATTATTTATACTCTTGCAAGTCTAGTTTCATTCAAAACTTGTTTCATGATTTTTCATCAACTGTACATCGAGATTTCAATTTTTAAACACCCCTGTGTCAATCTTTGGAAAGCATGGACAGCAATCCAAGGCAAGATTTTTTCCTTCTCGGGCTCAAGCAGAGACCCTAATGTTGGGTTCTTATGTGTGATGATTGTGATTAAATGTTTTTTATGATGAGAAATATTAATTGACGTCGTGTGTATGATAGAAATATGATGACAATGACAAAGACATGCAAGAAACCATCACATATGAGAACATGCTTTTATTGATCATCTATACATTCATTGTATCTCACCTATAATGTTTCTAAATGTAGGTGTGAGTGTATACAAGTCAAGCAACAAGAACCAAGTGAAAACGATCAAGAAAAAGACTTCAACTGAACTCCTGTTGACAGCCATGAAGGCCCCTATCCACAAATGGACCATCCAGAACAAAACAAGCTACTGGAAGCTCATTTGGGATAGTAGCTATCGACAGTTGAAGCTCACCTGTCGACAGTACAGATGTCATGTCGATAGATGAGAATCGCCTGTCGACAGCCAAGTGTTCCAGGAACTCTCAAAGGTTTTGGAAACCAGAAATATGCAGTAGCTGTCAACAGCATCAAATCTCCTATCGACAACCGAAGTTTTAGAAAGATCTGATGGTCAGGATATAATCTATATTTGGGTGATCCCTTTAAGCACGACTCTCCATGTTTCGACACCCATATATAAAGGTCATATGAAGCTATTTTTCGCAGCAAGAAGCCACCATACCAAAACCCTAAGCAAAACCCAAGAGAGAAAGCTTCTTCTTGCTGCTCTTGCTTCAACCCTCCGTCCAGATCAAAGAAGAATCATCTTCGGAATGGAGTTGAAGTTGGTTCGTCCATGGTTCAAGCTTCTACGTCATCTGAGGATCATCAAAGTGAAGCTTGGAGTTCTTCTGGACGACCAGCGACAAGAGTTCTTCAACTGGATTTGTTCTTTCATCTCAGAACTCTTGTCCTTTCATATTTCTCATATATCCGTGTGTGTGGTTGTGATTTAAGCGTCCTGTGTGCTTGATTCACGTGTGGCTAGTTGTTCTGATTGAGTTTGCTTCAGACAACTTGAGTGTGTGTGTTGTAAGAGTCGAACTCGCTTATAAGCAGTGTTTCTACGTGTGTGTGTGGACGGTGGACATAGGATACACAAGTTGTGTACTCCGAACCACCTTCAATCATCGTGTCTATGGTTTGAACGTTTTACGGTAGATGTTTGGTAGGCACGTTGGTTTCTCACACATTAGATAAATTGTTTATTGTTCTACTTTTAATCAACACATACATCTTGGTTCGAATTTAAATCAAATTTGTTTGAGATTTCGATAAGTCTGTGTTTCCATCAAAAGAAGGTCATAGTGTTTAAATTGGAAGTAATCTATTCAACCCCCCCCCCCCTTCTAGATTACCACAATAGATAATTCCACACATCTTTCACCTGAGAATGCGACGACCCAATAGATTGTGTTCTCAAGGGTGGGTCGCGACAAGGAACCCATCGCGTTCTGAACACGACAGGCCCTTGCGTCGCATTCTGTCTGCCTATCCTAGACGGACCTATCGTGTTCTTTGACAAACCCCGTCGCGTTCTGAAGTACCCTGTCGTGATCCTCACAGAGTTACGTCGCCTTCTAGAATTTTGTACATAAACCCTAAAATTTGTGGTTCTTGTCTTTCTACAGTGACTATACACTGTTAATTGTCTTAAACACAATAAAAGAAGATGTTGACCATGAACATGTAATATTCAACTAAAAGTCTACACTTGACCTTTCACATCTATGATTTTCTTTATCACATGCATATACATGCAACCATCCAATGTGACTTGACATGGCATAAAATATCCCATAATACATATGGTAATTATTTCAATAATGTACATTTTCCCTATGTTATAATGGACTTGTCTTCGTTTCTCTCGAGGTTTTGGAACATCATTACTGACGCTCCACTGTTCTAGAATTCCTCTAGAACGTCGAGCAACTTGTTTCTATATACACTTTCTCTTGACTTGGACAAACTCTCTGTTGGATATTCCTTCTGCTGGACTAATGAATCCTTGTTCAAGGCCTCTGTAAGTCTCCTCTGTCCATGGATTCCCACATGGTCGATGAGCCGGTTGTACCCTCAATACCTATAACATCCTCAGGGATCAGTATGATCCAAACGACCTTAGATTGCTCTCTCTCTTACCATGAGATCACGCCGAACCTCTGGACTATGTTCGTAGCATGGTTAGTGGTTGGTTAGTGAATTCTACCTGACTGTCAGCACCAATCATGTGTGTTGTGCAACTATTACTATCGCCTATTTAACATTGTTTCATGCGCATTGACCTATAGTTCTCATCTATACTCTATTCACTCATCTATTCACATTCTCTACACTCTCGTCTATTCATCAAATACTCTCATCTATTCTTGGTACTCTCTACAGCCATTTGACTGATTGTCTAAAGATAAACAATATGACTAATGCTTGGCAATATAAAGGGTCTGGTCTAGTTCTAGAAGGTGCGCCCAAAAGTGTTATTTGCCCGTGGGAGTTAATTGACCAAAGCGTTTGGTATTACACTCAAGTGCTATCTATCTCAACTATCTAAATGACAATCAAAGTGCTACACTATACTCGACTCGTTGTGCTATCGTGAAATATATTGTGCTATTTGTACTATGGCCATCCTGCTTTCTGTGCTATACTTGACACTTGCGCTATTTTGAATCATGCTATTGCGCTATCACTTGCTCGACATTACGTGACCTTCGCTCTCTATCATTAGTTACTCTGCTCTTTAATACATTAATCATTTAAAGCATGCATGATCATGAGATTTAAGTCCTACTAGGCGTTATCACTCACCCTACGTCATTTGATATGTGTTCTCAGATGTAATGACCCCGAGAACCCGACCCTCGGCCCAAGCCGAGGACCCGATTTTCGCAGTCGCCGCCCACAGATATGGGGACCCGGAAGGGCTATAACACAAGTCTAACATAATATGTTAAGGAGATAAATGCCAACTACTGAACTAGAAGCACACACGCGGAAGCAGGAAGAAGAGTGAGACCGCTGCATAACGCTCTAAGTACAGTCCCAACACACAGTGAGTACAAGTAAGCAAAGGGGAAGAACAAGTCCCTTAGGGGCATACCCCAAGGGTGAAGTACAACTGAAGAAAAGGGGAATCCCACTGCTAGCTACGGGGACGACGACGATTGCCCCGCCTACTCTGCCCGACGCGCACCCTGCCGCTGTTGGGAAGTCTCACCTGCAAAAGGAAGGGATGAGCTTCACAACAGAAGCTCAGTAGGGACTACCAATCTCCTACTGGCTCTAACAAGCAGGAAGAATATATATAATTAAAATAAATGATAGCAGTTATATATTCGAACCTACAAAGGAAAGTGCGGAAGCAAGACTACTAACTAGCAACGGTACGAAAAAGGTAACACTGTCAGAAACTCCATAGAACCTGCACGTCGTGACCACCACACAGCTAGAAACACAGACAAAGGGAACTCTGCCTGGACAAGTGATACTAGCTACGGAAACCACTACCACTAGTCAATCGGTCAGGAGCGTCCACTGACGTCTTATCCTCGACCCAGGTCCAGACCTCCACGTCTCGTCAGAGTGGGGGCAGGAACACAAGTAACCACAATAGTAACTGTCGTAGTCTAGCCAGACTTCGGTCCCACGCCTGGCCTCTCTAGGTGGTTTCGGGGCCACAAAGAGCGAGGCAGTGAGAAGAAGGACTAGTTGGCCTACACCGGGAAGAACTCCAAATGGCCTCGGCGTCCCAGACCAACTACGAGAGCTCTGAAAATGACTCGACGCCACTGTCCTAACCACCGTTTTCCCCTCCACCAGAGTTTGTGACTCAAGCACGCCTGTCACCTGGAGCACTCCCTCGATGGGTGCACGGGGATGGGGGTCCCAAGCAAATGGTAACAACCTCTCATGGGACAACCCCTTAGGTGCCAAGCACCGAGTGAATGACTAGTGTAGGACCATACTAGGAACTAGCACTGGTGCCACGGGCACAGAAAGAACCAAGAATGGCGAAGACTCAACGAGAAACAGACTTTGCATAACTTACCTGAACTTGTTACTGTCGTGACGCCCGTGGATGTTGTGACATTGTCGTGTTGCCATGTCCGGCCGCGACAATGTCGCGACGCCCCTGGTCGTCACGACGATGTCACGGCGCCCTTGCCCACCGCGACAGACAAGGCTATCGCGGACGGTGCATGTGGCGCGACATCATCGCGACCCTCGGGCCGGTCACGACCTCAATCAAGGGGGATCCCTAGATAGTCCTCCTAAGGATCACCCTAGAATATTACAAACCACCCTACAGGGGGAGGGGAGCAAGGGGAAACACTAGGAACATGTAAATAGGCAAACCACCCTCAAACCCCATGAATCATGCATTAAACATGGAGATCCTATTCTTGAGGAACCTCTCAACAACGGAGCATGGATCTCACCCTCAAAACCCAAGCACGACGAGGAAAAAAGAACCTCAACGGGAAGGGGAGCATGCTAGGATGAGAGGGAGAAGAGGAGTCCCTACCTTAAGAGTAGAGCGACCCATTGAGGCTTCACATAGGAATGACCACCTCCTCCTCGCTCCAAGCACCACGAGCACGTCGCCTACACCAAGGACACATCACCTCCTCACCACGAGCACCACGAACAAGCCGGAAAAAGGAAGAGGGCTCGGAGGAGAAAGAAGAAGAAAGAAGAAGAAGAAAAGAAGGAGAGAGGGGGAAATGTGTTGCCCAGATAGCAAGCCCAGAGGGGGGGTGAATGGATTGCTTAAAAAGTCTTTTAGAAGAAATTCCTATAAATAAAATGAACTAGACAGAAAACACTAAGATCGATAGTTAGAGTTAGTGATAATGAAGACACATAAACAATCACACAAACAACAGGAGATTTTTATCCTGGTTCGGACCTCCTATCCCAAGGAGTCCTACGTCCAGTCCCCAAGTAACAACTTGGTTTCCACTAAATAAGGGTACAGTCCCCCTTATGGACACTTACACATCCAGCACAGCTGGCCTTCTCTTCTCAACCAGAAGAGGAATTACACCACCTGATTCAATAGGTCTTCTCTCCACCCAAGAGGAATGCCCACAATGATCTTGTTGAAAGATGAGGGCCCCAGACCAAGCTTATAGACAATGCTTGATCTGAGGTGAAGTCTGAGAGACACCAAATAATCTTGAATGAACTCTCTCTCTCTCAGACCTACGCTAGCTCTCGAAAGGAATGGAATGAGATCTCTGAGAGCTAAGAGCTTTTGAAGGTTGGAATGGACAAGCTAGCTCTTATTTCTTTTCAGGTGACTGGAGCTTCAAGCTTTTCGAAGATTCAAGAGTTCAAAATGATCTGACTAACTGTGTTCCATGGAGTCACCAGTCTTCTATTTATCTTCTGCGAAATATTTTGACTGTTGTAGTAGCCGTTGAAATGTCCGTTGTCTCACAGCTTCATGCACGTTAGAGAGACTAGTCCGAAGCATAGAGTAGGTGAGCCTACAACTATTAATGCTAGGATTGATCCTTACACCTTCAGGGAAAGATTGTCTGAATCTTCTATCCTTCTGACAGGTTGACAGGTCCATCTGTGACGTACTTTACTACAAAAGTCATGCATACAATAAATGCCGACACCTAGACAACTTCTCTTTGTCTAAATTGTCAGTCAACATTAGTAGTCGTGCAGTATTAGATATACCGGGAAAGGTTATTCTGACATCACACAAAGTAAGACTCTATGTGACACGTGAAGTAAGCAAGGATATATCATGTGGAAATATTATACTGTCACAATAAATGAACAAGATCTTTAGGATACAGTGTGATGCGCAGGAAGGTTTTCGAAATCCACAAAGTCTTAAGCATATGCATTTTTAAATATTAGAAGGAATGATTCAAGACTGTTCATGAGCTTTATAAATTTACTTAAAAGAGATGAACTTTCTGTATAGAAATGATATTGATATCAAACTGATGATACAATCATGTGAGAATGTAATCCATGTTGAAACCAAGTCGATGTGAACATAATCTAGGTATTAATATAATGAAATCGTTGTTTCAATGATGAAATCGTTGTGTTAATGAAAACGATAAGGAAATCATTGTTTAAGTGAAATCGATCATGAAATCGTTGTTTTCATGAAGAAATCGTTGTATAAGTAAAATCGATCTTGAAATCATTGTTTAAGTAAAATCGATCATGAAATCGTTGTTTTCATGAAGAAATCGTTGTTTAAGTAAAATTGATCATGAAATCATTGTTTAAGTAAAATCGTTGTTTAAGTGGGCAAATCGTTGTTGCGGTCAAATCTTTCTTTAAGTGAAAGCAAATCGTTGTTGTGATCAAATCATTCTTTAAGTGAAAGCAAATCGTTGTTGCGATCAAATCATTCTTTAACTGAAAGTAAATCGTTGTTGTGATCAAGTCGTTGTTTAAGTAAAAGCAAATCGTTGTTTTACTTATGAAATCATTGTGAGACAGAAATTGTTATTTAAGTGACTTACAGAATCGTTATGGCGATCGAATCGTTATTTCTATAAAGAAAATTGTTGTGTACTTAGACAAAACATATACATTTGAACTTGCAGTAGTGTGTGAGGATAACTTACAGATTTACTTGATTTAATTTTTTGTAGATAATCTTTAGAAACATTTGTTAGACAGCATTTTACAGGGTTTTGTTAATCACCAAAAATTATATATATAATTCATGATAAATTTTATATGGAGATGGACTGATCATCAATCTCTCCCTTTTTGGTGATGACAAAACATAGAAAATTGCATACATAGAAAGAAATTAAATTTGTTTAATTTAATTTTTTAGGGTATGTCTTTCAGAATACTTTCTCCCCCTTTTTGTCATTAAGCAAAAATAATTAGAAAACATAAAGGAAAATGGAGATAGAAAGATAAATGTGAGCCAAAAGTATCAGATTTGATTACTTAATGGGGATCAGAATGTAAAAGCAGGAGACAAAAAGAAAAGAGAGGCAGCGAGTAATGATTGGCCAAGCCTGGAGTTCCTGATCTTCAAAGTAATACTTAAATGCACCCCCAGAAATATTGTAGGAAGGCCCCATGTCTGGAAGTCTTCTTTGGATGTGGAGTTGCCTCTGAGCTTCAATGAAATTTGCATATTCATCCTTGCCAAAGGAGGATTTGTACAAGCTAGTAGTGTCGAGTTGTGTGTTTTGATGATGACATATTAATGATGTCTACACTCTCATCATACTTTGATTTTAATGAGACTAAAACATTTGGTTGTGAATGTTGTCCAAACACTCACTTTGATTTTGATGATGACATATTGCACATATTACAATGATAACAAAACAACATGTTCTTTATGCTTAATGTTTCATATTTTACTAATAATGACATGTTTTGATGGTCCACTCTTCATATTTACAGTTTGCAAAGTTTTGTCAAAATAGTGTCAACACTACTTGACATAGGTCGACACTACCAGACTGCCCAGCAAGCTCTGAAGAAAAAGTCACAGTCAGGTCGACACTACTTGACAGATAGGTTGACACTACCAGACTGCCCAGCAAGCTTCTGAAGAAAAAGTCACAGTCAGGTCGACACTACTTGACAGTAAGGTCAACTCTACCAGTCTGCTCAGTAAGTTCCTGAAGAACAAGCTGCCAGTAAGGTCGACACTAGCTGAGAGTAAGGTCAACACTAGTTGTCATCCAGTGAACTAGTTTTGGAGATATTCTCAGGAGGTCGAAGCTTTCTGTTGATCAGGTTGACACTAGAGTTCTGCCAGTAAAGGGAAATTGGAATTTCTGATCAGTAGTGTCAACACTATGGAAATGTAGGTTAACACTCTTTTTCTGTAAACCCAGAATTGTGCAGAACATAAAATCCAGCGGCTGTGATCTCTTTATGAGATCTTTATGGGAGATGCTATATTTACCAAATTGCCCTTTCATCCAAGTGGCAATGAGGTAAAGGCCTTTTGGACACATGGCAGCCTTAGGTGCACTCTAGGTTTTTATGCACACCTTTCTCACATTCATGGGACTGCACAGTGGCTATATAAGCCTCCATCTCATCTGAAGCAGCAATCCTTTTTGAGCCATTAATCTATTCCATCCAAGAGGATGTGGGGATCAAGGCCGAGTAGTGAGAGAAAGCTCTGGAGTGTTGAAAGAGGAGCAGATCAAGAAGAAAAGCATAGACGAAGAAGAAGGAATCGTGCATGCAGCAGATCTAAAAACTGAGCATCATGGATCTTACACAGAAGAAGAAGCAAAGCTGAAAAGAAGAGGAAGATCTGAAGGCAGGTGGAAGAGGAAATCAGTGCAAGGGCAGAAGCACAAAGTTCAGCCTCCGTGGAGAAACTCAAGAGCAAGATTTTAGATCTGAAATTCTCTGTAAATCAGATCTGAAATACGGTATTGTGAATTGAGGCTGATTTGAAGGATTTCAGATCAAATTGGTTGAGAAGCACAACCAGATGATGCATATGAGCAAGATGATCTGAAGCACACCTTCAACTCTCAAGATCTGAAGATTCAGAGTTCAGATTACACAGTCCAAAGGGAATTGGGCAAAACCGAAGGACTGGTGTTTGATTATTTATTTCCCTTAACTCTGATCTTCTTGTGTATTTGATTGTTCCTTTTAAACTTTTCTCTGAACTCTTTGAGTGCTCCTACTGGTGATAGGAGTGTTGATCCCATACTGTGTGTGTGTGGATTGAGAAGGTTTATCAAACCTTGAAGCTGTGAATCAGCGGATAAGTTGTGTAATCAGCAGTTGGCAAGCTGTGAGTCAACATTCAAGCTATGAGTCAGCAGGTGTTTGAAGCTGTGAATCAGCGGTTTAGTGAAGCCTCACTTGGTTTGAGTGAGGGGTGGACGTAGGTCTCCGTCTGGGAGCCGAACCACCTAAAAAATCTCATGTGCAATGGTTTGATCTATTTTCAACTAGATGCTTGCATAGGTTTCTGCATTCACATTGCTTATCTAATTTCGTCTCACATCAATTCACTCATTCACATCAGTTCAGTAAAATTGTGAGTCTATTTAGATCTTTAATGTGAAGTAATTTACTAATTGTTTAAAGTTTCCGCTGCAAATCTATTCAACCCCCCCCCCCCCCTTATATATTTGCCATTTCACTACATCTAAGATCCAACAATTGGTATCAGAGTAAGGCTCTCTATTCTTGTGGTTTAAAAGCCCGTAGAGTACTTGTGAAATGGATCTAAGGGGATATATGCCAGAAGGGCACTCTATGTATAGACCTCCTTAGTTTGATGGATCAAACTATACTTACTGGAAAACTCATATGCAGGTTTTCTTAAGAGCCCAGAATCATCAATCTGGAAGGTAGTGAATAGTGGACCATATGAGCTCCAGAGGATGAAGAAAATGGACGATAGAGCAGGTCAAGAAGTTAAATGCTATTTGGGGTGCAATGAACATCATGCACTGCTCCCTTCACCCAACGGAGTTTTCAAGAGTCTCCTCATGTGCAATTTCAAAGAAGTATGGGATCGTCTAATGGTAATTTACGAAGGTACTTCTGAGGTAAAGGAACCCAACTCAATTTGTTTATTTCTGAGTATGAAGCCTTTAAAATGGAAAATGATGAAACCATCTCAGAGATGTATGGTAGGTTAACTCTTTTGACAAATGGCTTGAAGAGTCTAGGAAAAACATTTATTGAATATGAACTTGTCAGAAAAATTCTTAGATCCTTAACTTCTATATGGCATACAAGGCTACTGTAGTTGAAGAGTCTAAATTGTCTACTATGACTGTTGATCAATTGATTGGTTCCTTAATGACATATGAATTGGGTTTGAAAAGCACAGATAATGATATGAAGAAAAAAGTCACTAGCACTTAAAGCAAGTCCAAGTTGAAAGAAATAACTGTAGAAGAAGAATCTTCAAGCTCAGGTGACTCAAGTGAATCTGCCTTGCTTACAAGAAAATTCAGAAAGTTTCTAACAAAAGAAGGTAAAAATTTTCTTAACAAAGGACCTCAGGTAGACAACTTTTCCAAGCAGAAACAATTTGCTAATAAAAATCTAACAGAGTTGTTTGTTATAATTGCAGGGGGCATGTAAAACCAGAATGCCCGAATGTTCAGAAAAAGTTTCAACCCAAGTGGAAGAAAAATAAGCCCAAAGCTATGATTGGAACTTGGAGTGAAGAAGAAGATGATGAGGATGAAGAAAATTCAGAAGATGATGAAAATGAAAGCATAATATGCTTGATGGCCAGAGAGAGCTCCAAAGATTCGATAATTTCCAATGATACTCTGATTCATGTTCTACTTCTGACAGTGATAATGAAGAATTGTCTTATAATGATTTGAAAAATCTTTGAACACTTGTATAAAAGAATAAAGAAAATAAATCTGAAAATAAGATTCTACAACTGAAATCCAAACGAATGAGACTATGTTGAAAAATTCTCAATTATTTTAAAAGAAAATGAAAATCTAAAACTGAAGTTGAACAATTAAAGAAACAAATTGCAAACATGGCTCATGATCATCAAGTAAATGAAAACTTAAACAACTTGTTGAAGAAAATCATTATCTGAAAAGAAAATTGAATGTATGTTGCATGACAAACCATTAGACAGTGATTGTAAAAATTTAAGTAACAAAATTGTTGAATTGGAAAAACACATTGCACAATTTGAAAATGAAAAGAATAAAATGAAAAATGGTTTGGATGCCATAATGCACAAACTCAAATTTTCAGAAAAAGAAATTTATGCATCAAGAGCTGAAAAGGAAAGATGAAAAGTGAGCTCTTTACTGCTTTGGAGAAGGTAAAAGTTTTTGAAATGAACAAATTGTTGCTAACAAGAACTTCATTTTATCAAATGAAAAATCAGTAAAAGTCCTTGTTCGAAAAATGTTTAGAAACAAAGGAGAAAATAAAGAAAAACACAGCAAATAAAAAGAAACATGTGTTTGCTAAAAACCAGAAACATAAAATTGAAAAACAAACAAGTTTCTATAAAAGTTCCCAATCTTCTTCATCAACTCAAAGTGCTCGAAGGCAAGCTTCAAATCCACATCATGTTAGAAGCTACCAAAAGGTAAATGCTCCTCAAAGGAAAATGGGGTTCCAGCATAGGTACTCAAGCAAAGGTATGTACCAGGTAAGGAATTCTGAAACTTGCTTTTATTGCAATAAACTTGGTCATCTTGCCAAACATTGTTGGAATAAAAATCAAAACTTCAATAAATTGCCAAATCAGTCCAATGCTTTATATGTCATAAATTTGGTCACATTTCCAGATATTGTTGGTACATAAATGATATTTTGTGCATGCTCCGAAATTCCATACTAATGCATATGTCAACACACATAGAATAATATCATGTTCATACTGAAAATGTTCAGAAATTCCATGTGTATAGGCACAGTAATGTTGCACAAAATCATTCTGTTTTTGCTCATATCAAAAATCCAAAAAACAAAAAAAACATAAAAACATAGATGCATTGAACAAGAAAAAGAGAATTCTGGAACTAATTCTGCTCATAGTTCCATTAATGGAAAACTGCATCTATACAAAAATTAAAATCTATTTGGATTCAAAAACCATTATTGAATTCTAACATTGGTTTCATTACAGGACCCAAGGAAGTGTGGGTCCCAAAGGTAGCTTGATCAGCAAGCTAATGAGCCTTGTAGCCATATTCTTCCATCTAGAATAAAACAATGGCTATGCAAGGCAAGAAATGTTGAAGAACACAGGTAAAATCTTTGAAAAAGAAATGAAGACTGTTCAGGTAAAATCTCATATCATTTCAGAATTGAACTGCTTAAGTTGGAACAACTTTTTATGTTTCTATCTGAACAATGAGGAGTGTGCTTTATTGTTACTTCCCCCAACAATAATTCATCTTAACTATAGATGTCATGGTTGTATCAAATTGCTTGTAAAAATTTATCCATGATTGGCAGTGCACATTAACCTCCCTATGACTTCTTGGTATATCAAATAGTGAAATGTGGAAGGACAAGTTATGCTTGTCTGAAAACTATCATTATGTGTGAGTAAAATACTCCGCCAAGTACCAAAAGTCATGTTTGTATAAAGCTAATTGTGTGTGTGCCTAATCATGTGTAAATTACTTGCAAACTTTTTCATTCCATGCACATGTTAAGGGGGAGAAATTTTGAAAAAGTGCAAAAATGTTCTTGCTGCTGCATTCTGAATGAGTTTTTTTTTTCGTATCAAGTGTCGACACACTGAAGATCATGTGTCGACACAACTTCTTCAAGTTTGTATTCAAAAATGCTATTCTTGAATCTGTCTAAAATGATGAATTGAGGGCAAATTATCTAAATTCTGAAATTATTGTGGTGTTTTGATGTTGGTCAGTTTGCATGAAGTAAAGCAATCATGTTCACTCTCTTGAATCTCAACCATCAACACTTTGAATGATACTTGATCAGAATTTCTTATTTTTTTGTTCTCATTTGGAATGAACTCACACATCTCTGCTCTGTGTGAAGGATTCAAATTGCAGAATCAATTCTTGGCTTATTCTTCATCTCTTCATGTTTCATTCAAATCAATTCAAGGTTCCTTTGATATTTTTATATGAGAAATGAAATTTTAAATATCTGAAATATTTGTGCTCTTGGATTAAATGTGAAGATGAAAAATAAGACTACGAGTAATGTGTCTATCTTTATCCTCAAAGCTTACTTTAGATTTTTTATTGCAAAACACCTTAAGTAGACACTTGAGTAGTCTTGAGTCTTATATCACAAGAAATTCTAAAGTTTTGTTTTTAACAAATGTTAAGAATGATATCTTAACAACTCAAGACCATGATCTATTAAGGGAAAAGCTGCTTGTCACCTAATGAAAAGTAATGAAAGTTTTGAAAGAAAATTTTCAAGAATAAGAAAGATTTTAAGGAAAATTGCAGAGCAATGATTAGTACACTGAGTAACCAGGTTATTCCACCTGAGACGTGGTTGGACTTGAGTCAAAAGGTGGTGCTAAGTTATCTCTGTTCAAAAAGAAGCAAACAAATGGTTAACATGCCTAGTAGTCAGGCACTCTTGCACTGGGTAAGTGTGTGTGCTTGCACAGAAAAGCATGAATTTAATCTTCTTTGCTAATTTCCTGAAATATCTCAAATGAAAGAAATAATCAGAAAAAGAAAAAGGTGTGCAAAGTGCAGCTAACCTAAAATAGAATTCATGTTGTTCAAGAATGTTAAATTGTTATTCTACATTGTGTTGAGATCAAAACTTTGATTTTCTAATGATATACACTCTTGACAACGTAATTTAGGTCTCAAAAATCATGTCACTTTTGTAAATAAAATTTCTGAAGTGATTTTTTGATGATAAAGAACTGACATAAGAACTCATTCAAAATCATCTTTATTTTTAACCCTTGCTGCACAATATGAAAGGTACAATTATATTATTTTTTATATACTAAAATCATTGTGTACCTTGATACCTTCATGATCCCTTCAAAATTAAATTATTTGTGCTCCTAGCAATACAGTCTCTTGTTCAGGGGGAGCAACTTTTTTGTTGAACTCTGGTTTTATGCCCCAATCAATTAGTTTCATCACTTCTATTAGTTTCACATCATTTCTATTGATCCCTATTCAGTTGGAAGTGGACAACTTCAATACTGTCAAAGGGGGAGAGTTGTTTCACTTAGGAGAGAATTCTGCATATTTGTGAGATTTATGAAACCTCTAGTCATATTCTTGATATTGGGGGCTATTTGTTTTAATGGGACAAAACTTAAAAAGGGGAGAGATTCAAATTGCATTGCATGTGCCTTTCAATCTTTTTGATGTTGTCAAAAAGGGGAGAGAATGTTTGACAAATGTTTGCCAAATTCAAGTTCCTGATATTCTGTGAAAGAATGGGAAGAGAATGATATTCTGTGAAAGAAAGAATGGGAGAGAATGATATTCTGTGAAAGAATGTTGCCATGTTTTAAGAATGTTGTCATGTTTTGTCATCATCAAAAAGGGGGAGATTGTTGAGTTGTGTGTTTTGATGATGACATAGTAATGATATCTACACTCTCATACTTAATTTTAATGATGACTAAAACATTTGGTTGTGAATGTTGTCCAAACACTCACACTTTGATTTTGATGATGACATATTGCACATATTACAATGACAGTAACAAGTGTTCTTTATGCTTTGTGTTCTATGATCATATTTTACTAATAATGATATGTTTTGATGTCCACTCTTCATATTTACAGGTTAGCAAAGTTTTGTCAAAATAGTGTCAACACTACTTGACAGATAGGTTGACACTACCAGACTGCCTAGCAAGCTTCTGAAGAAAAAGTCACAGTCAGGTCGACACTACTTGACAGATAGGTCGACACTACCAGACTGCCTAGCAAGCTTCTGAAGAAAAAGTCACAGTCAGGTCGACACTACTTGACAGTAAGGTCAACTCTATCAGTCTGCTCAGCAAGTTCCTGAAGAACAAGCTGCCAGTAAGGTCGACACTAGCTGAGAGTAAGGTCGACACTAGTTGTCATCTAGTAAACTAGTTTTGGAGATATTCTCAGGAGGTTGACTCTTTCTGTTGATCAGGTCGACACTAGAGTTCTGCCAGTAAAGGGAAATTGGAATTTCTGATCAGTAGTGTCAACACTATGGAAATGTAGGTTGACACTCTTTTTCTGTAAACCCAGAATTGTGCAGAGCATAAAATCCAGCGGTTGTGATCTCTTTATGAGATCTTTATGGGAGATGCTATATTTACTAAATTGCCCTTTCATCAAAGTGGCAATGAGGTAAAGGCATTTTGGACATGTGGCAGCCTTGGGTGCACTCTAGGTTTTTGTGCACACCTTTCTCACGTTCATGGGACTGCACAGTGGCTATATAAGCCTCCATCTCATCTGAAGCAGCAGTCCTTTTTGAGCCATTCATCTATTCCATCCAAGAGGACGTGGGGATCAAGGCCAAGTAGTGAGAGAAAGCTCTGGAGTGCTGAAAGAGGAGCAGATCAAGAAGAAAAGTAGCAGAGGAAGAAGAAGGAATCTTGCATGCAGTAGATCTGAAAACAGAGCATCGTGGGTCTTGCACAGAAGAAAAAGCAAAGCTAAAAAGAAGAGGAAGATCTGAAGGCAGGTGGAAGAGGAAACCAGTGCAAGGGAAGCACAAAGTTCAGCCTCCGTGAGAACTCAAGAGCAAAAGTTCAGATCTGGAATTCTCTATAAATCATATTTGAAACATGGTATCGTGAATTGAGGCTGATTTGTAGGATTTCAGATCAAATTGGTTGAGAAGCACAACCAGATGGTGCATATGCGCAAGATTATCTGAAGCACAGCTTCAACTCTCAAGATCTGAAGATTCAGAGTTTAGATTACACAGTCTAAAGGGAATTGGGCAAAACCGAAGGACTGGTGTTTGAGGATTTGTTTCCCTTAACTCTGATCTTCTTGTGCATTTGATTGTTCCTTTTAAACTTTTCTCCGAACTCTTTGAGTGCTCCTACTGGTGATAGGATTGTTGATCCCATACTGTGTGTGTGTGTGGATTGAGAAGGTTTATCAAACCTTGAAGCTGTGAATTAGCGGATAAGCTGTGTAATCAGCGGTTGGCAAGTTGTGAGTCAACATTCAAGCTGTGAGTCAGTAGGTGTTTAAAGGTGTGAATCAGGGATTTAGTGAAGCCTCACTTGGTTTGAGTGAGGGGTGGACGTAGGTCTCCGTCTGGGAGCCAAACCACCTAAAAAATCTCTTGTGCAATTGTTTGATCTATTTTCAACTAGATGCTTGCATAGGTTTCTGCATTCACATTGCTTATCTAATTTCCTCTCACATCAATTCACTCATTCACATCAATTATTTAAAATTGTGAGTCTGTTTAGATCTTTAATGTGAAGTAATTTACTAATTGTTTAAAGTTTCCGCTGTAAATCTATTCACCCCCCCCCCCCCTCTATATTTGCCATTTCACTACATCTAAGATCCAACAAGTAGTGCCAAAACTAGCATGCTGCAGGAATTTGTCCATGGATATAGGGTAGAAAATCTTGTGCTGGTGCAGTTCCCTCTTCAGGGGTTCATAGACTTTGTATCTTTCAATCCAAATGGCAAAAGGATCTTGAACCAAATTGATTGAGTTGAGGTCCAAGAATTCTTCGACAGAAAGAGAATGTTTACCGGATCTGATCAGAGAAGAGTTCAAGGTGTCCAACTGCTGAGCAGCTTGATGATAATGCTTCTCCCATTCAGATGGTGAGAGCTTTCACATTCAAACAGGAGGGGAGCAAGGACATCAGACTTGATAAACCCCTGTGATACTCCCGGAATAGAAATTGGTGGAAGGCAAGAGGAGCACCTTGTCGGACTGTTATTCTGGCCATTACTTTAGCAAATCTTTCAAAGATAGAGGAACCCACAGCAGAGTCCATGAGCAAGGAATGAAGCTTGGGGAGTAGGGCTGCCAACGGGTCGGAGTCGGAATCGGAAATGGCACTTTTCGCATCCATTTCCTATAAGAAAATCGGAAACGGGCCGGAAACAGAAAGTAATCGGAAACATTTGGTACGAACAAATGGTAGATGTATGTAGCATTAGGAGTAATGGTAAAAGAGATGTCTTTGATAATAATAGGTATAATAAATGCAATGAGCGAGGTAAGTTAATTAGATTCTATTTATAAATTAAGGAGACACTAAAAACTTAGTCTAAAATTTTCTAATATTAAGAAATAAGATTTTAAGAATATATATTTTGTAAATAAAATAAAATTATATCTTATCGGAAACGGAAACAGAATAACGGAAAATAATCGAAAACAGAAAAACGGATACGGAAAGGTCGGAAACGGGTCGGAAAGTCGGAAAGCGGATATCCATTGGCAGCCCTATTGGGGAGGAAGACAACCTTTGGCAACTGAAGGGTAGCAAAGTCTACCTGAAGGGAAGTGTTGACAAGGTTTTTAGTCCTGAGCAGTGCAATGGCTCCCCTGAACTGACTAAACTGAATTTCTGGTAGTTTGTTGATAAACCTATAGTCTTGAAACATCTGGAAGTGCCGGATCAACTTGATTTCCCTCTGGATGAAGGGACCCCAAGTATTCCTATGGTGGATAACAAACCACTCAGACAGGGTAAGTTGATGGTCTGAGGGTGGAAATCGGTCAAATCTAGCAAGCACAAAATTCTTGTAGAGAGACTGATGGCCTCGAGCCCACTGGTCTTCAGTCTTAGATTCAGCTATGGAGAAGATTTTAGACTGATCTGATTTGGATATTGGAGAGAGAGGAAGAACAATAGTAAGATGTTCAGTGAGATTAAGATGAGGGAGGCCAAAAATAGCAACAAATGTACATTTTTGTAAGAATTCACAATAGAGGGATCTCCTTCTATTTTCAACAGAAAGAGAGAACCAAAGAGGAGGGAATCGAGGTTTAGAAGAGAGAGCAAGGTATTTAGAGACTTTTCTCATTTTGGGGGTAGGACTAGAAGAACTAGTCCTGTGAACATGGGAGGACACAGACTGGATTGAGCGAAGAATTGCTTCTTCAAACTCATCTTTAATGTCCTGTATGATGTGGCCTTGAACACGAGCACCCTCCGGAATGATGGTATGAAGGATGGAGGAGTGGGTGGATGAAAAGAAGAGAAAGAAGTAGTAGGAGGAGGTACAAATACTTGAGCAGCTGATGGTCCAGCAGATGAGGGACCATCTGAGGATGATGCTAGAGAATCTTCAATTGTAGAAGGAGGAGGAATAGCAGGAGAAGATGTGGGTGAAGAGGAGGAGGTAGCAAGAAAAGGTGTACGTGAGGAGATGTGTTTTGGAAGAGGCTTCTTGGAAGGTTCAGGTGCTGGTGGGGCAGAGAAGGTTGTGGGTGGAGAAGAAGGAGCTGGAGTCTAAAAACTAGAAGGGACAGGTGGCTCTGGGGGCATAGCAGCTTCTTCAACAGGTTCTTGAGTTCTGACTTGTTCTGCCTCTGGCTCCACTGGCCCTGATGGCACTAACTCTCCGGTTGATGGCCCTGTCGGCCCAGACTCTTCCAAAGATGGCCCTGGTGGCCGGAAATCCTCTTCAGCAATTGGCCTTGATGGCCCTGATTCCTCAACAACTGGCCCTGATGGCCCAACCTCCTTGATGACCTCAGAAGGCCCGGATTCCTGTGGAACAGGTTGAGTGGGAGCAGGAGGGGCAGGAGAGGATAATTGCACCCTCACAAAGTCTAAAAGACTTGTCATTAATTGCTTCATGCTTCCCAACTCACTTCTCATCTTCTGAAGCTCAACTTTAACTGCTCCAATCTCCTTGGCCTCAGTGCTCTGACTCAGAAAAATGGATTGCGCTTTAGATTGTAGTGAGCACAGAATCTCCCCATGTGCATTCAATCTATTGATGACAGGCTTCATGTGCACATGAATCCTCTTCTTCTTTGATCTGTGGTGTGCCTTCCTGGTAAGTAGGGGAATTCTTGAGGCAACACCCTTTCTCTTTCCACCGGAGCTGATAGAGGGCTCCACAACATCATCTGAAACATCTTCCACAATTCCTTCCTGGAATGGATCTGTAGGAGCACTAACAGAAGGCTTCCCATGAATCTTTGGCTCCCCCTGAGCTGGAACATCCTTCATCTGAGCATCTGTTGTGTGGCCTGGTGCCACAACTTCTCAAACAGCTTCTTCTAAATTTTCTTCCACACTAACTGTCACGCCCCGACGCGGAATATCGGAACGCAAGGCAGTTGCACATAAACGGGTATAGAGCGAGTACTAGACATCAAACCATTGCACAATGAATAATACTAAAGATAATCCTTCTCATTAATAACTTTCAAATGTCTAGTTACAACCACTAATATCAGAGCCATTCTATAGAGCCCAATTACATTGAAATAAAAGTAAAAGACTAAACTAAGACTCTAACATATTGCTAGGACGCTAGGGTACTCGTGACGTCACTCCTGGTCGTTCCCGTCCTCTTGAGTGTATAGTTCATCATCGGTCTCACCTAAGAACACAATGACAAATAACGCAGGATGAGCGATAACGCCCAGTAGGACTTAAATCTCAATAGTCAAGCAGGCTTTAAATGATTAACGCATTAAAAGGCAGAGTACCTAATGATAGAGCGAGAGAGTCAGGTAAAAGATAGCAGGATAGCACGTGAACAAAATAGCACAACTTTCCAATATAGCAAGAGTGTCGAGTATAGTACAAAATAGCAAGTTGGACATAGCACAAATAGCACAAAGTATAGCAATAGCACAACGAGTATAGTATAGCACTTTTGTCAATAGACAACGAGAGAACATAGCACTTTTTTATTGTCATTTAGATAGTCGAGATAGATAGCACTCAAGTGTAATGCCAAACACTCTGATCTTTAACTCCCATGGGAACTAGCACTTTCGGGCACACATCCCAGGACCAGATCGGGCCCTTTATATATTGCCAGGCATTGGTTATATTGTTTATCTTTGACAATCAGTCAATGGCCAATATAGAGTACCAAGAAAAGATGAGAGTACTAGATGAATAGACGAGATAGTAGAGTGAACGTGAATAGATGAACGAGTAGAGTATAGATGAGAGCTAGTGGACATGACACGTAACATGTTGAGTAAACAGGCGATAGTAATAGTTGCACAACACACGCACGTGGTGTTGGCAGTCAGGTGGAACTCACCACCTGTCCATTGGCCATATTACGCACAGGTCCAGAGGTCCGGCGTGATTCAAGATAAGAGCGAACTTCTAATAGCCGTTTGGATCATGCTGATCTCTAAAGGGTGTAATAGGTGTTAGGGTACAACCGGCTCATCGGCCATATGGGAATCCATGGACAGAGGAGACTTACGGAGGCCTTGAACAAAGACTCACTAGTCCGCAGAAGGAGTATCCGACGAAGAGTTCGTCCAAGTCAAGAGAGAGTGTATATAGAACAAGTGCTCGACATTCTAGAGGAATTCTAGAACAGTGGAGCGTCGGTATCATGTTCCAAAACATCGCGAGGAAACGTACACAAGTATATTTAAGAACGAGTAATTTAATGACATAAATTACCAGATAAATTATGTAACATGTTCATGCCAATTAAGCCATATTTGGATGGTTCAAGTGTGTGTGCATGTGAATAAGAAAATTAGGACAAGATAGATCATGTGATTGACTTAAATTATTAAAATATTCCATATTTACAACTTCGTTTTTCAGTGTTTAACACGGTTAACAAGGTGTGGGAATAGCTGAAGAACAACAAGACTTGCAAAAAGATGGTTTTCCTGGAAAAAAGTCAGAATGCGACACCCCTAATGAGGGTCGCGATAGGTTCACTAAGGTCGCGACGGGGTTTGGTACAGGTCGCGACGGGCTTGTCAATTCGGGCAGCAGGTCGCGACGGGGTCATGTGAGGGTCGCGACGGGCACAGGCAGGCTGGGCAGCCGGATCGGGACGACCGGCCCTGTCGCGATCAGATCATGATGGAATGCTCTGTCGCGACGCCCCTGTGAATGCGACCTATCGGGCCGTCGCATTCACAGGGTCTGAGCCCGAGTCTGACAGGGAACGAACAGTTCATTGGGTTTCGGGCAAACTTACCCTATTTGACATAGGATGATTCAGAAAAACATATCTAATTGTACAGACGATGAAAAACCATGAAACCAATTGCGAATTGTTCTAGACATGCATGGGTACTTACAGTAAAGAGGAATTTGAAAACAAATAGGGTTTTGACATGTTTTGGTCATGGTAATCATGAAGAACTTGGAACAGTACACAGATGAGAACAACGAATTAATTCGCATGATAGGATGGATGGAAATTAGGGCTTTCAGGGGCAAAAGAAGCCTAACATCCATCAGTTCCTACAGTAAAAATCTCATGGCATGAGGACGAGTATGCATGGAGATATGAATTTAAAAAGAGGGTTCGGGGTCATGAAAGTTGCAGAACATGAAAAATCAAGAACAAAAGATATGCTCGATGGAAAATTATGAAACCAAAGGGCTTTTGTTCCTGATGGACGAAACAACCTACAGAAAAATTTTCATGGTTTATGCTCGTGAGAATGCCTACCTTTAATGATTTTCCTCTTCTAGGGTTTGAAGGTGAAGAACTCAGGATGAAGCTTTGATGAAGCCTTCTTCCAGGAATTCTCCTCTCCTTGGGTTCTCCCCCTGGTCCAGCAAGCCTTGGGTACGAGCTTAGGGCCGGCCATGAGGGTTTTAAGAGAGTTTTTATATTCCTCTCATTTCTATTTCCTATTATGACTCAAACTCCTAATTATTCCGAATTTCCTAATTTCTTTCCACCCTTCCAAACTTGCAACCTTCCAAATGGGTTAGGGAGAGAGGTAATTTCGTGGGCAACTTATTTGGGTAGTTTAGGAATCGAAATATAACTCAAATTGCTAATTTAATGCATTAAATACCTCTTTTATAATTAAGCATTATTTTAGTTACGAATTTATGGTATTTTTCCATTATTCCCCTTTTAAAATTCCTATTTGGCCCACTAACTTCTATGGGGTCAATTTAATAAAGCCCATCACTTCTTTTCTTTTAATGGGTTTTAGTAAATTCTCTTTCCATTAATTTCCTATTTAATTTATTTTCTTTCATTTGATTTTCTAATAAATTTAATTAGTTTTCTTTTTATATTATTAAATTTTTTATTTTTTTCAAAAAAACCCAGGTTGCTACATCCTCCCTCTCTTAAAAAAGAATTTGGTCCCCAAATTCATATGATCATTCAGGAGAGAATGTCTTACCGAAAAGATTGGGGTAGTTTCGTCTGATGATTCCTTCCGATTCCCATGTGGCTTCTTCCACACCGCGGGCATTCCATAAGACTTTAACCACGTGGATGGGACGTTTCTGAGCTGTTGTACCTTCCGTTCCAATATCTTGGCTTGCTTCTCTTCGTATGTCACATCTTTGTTCAACACCATCTTTTCGTGGCGAATGATATGGGTAGGATCATATACATACTTTATGAGCATGGAGACATGGAACACATTGTGTACACATGCCAGATCCGGTGGCAACGCCAGTCGGTATGCAACCTCACCAATCCTTTCGAGTACTTCAAAAGGACCAATAAATTTAGGACTGAGCTTCCCTTTCACTCCAAATCTTTGGATTTCACGTGTAGGTGACACCTTCAAGAACACATGATCACCGACTTGGAATTCTAAGTCTCGCCTTCTTTTGTCGGCATAGCTCTTTTGTCTGGACTGAGCAGTCTTAAGCCGATCTCTAATCACTTGTATGTCCTTTGTGGTACGTTGCACCATGTCTGGGCCTAGCCACTGCTGTTCTCCAACCTTATTCCAGCATGCAGGAGATCTACAATTCCTTCCGTAGAGTGCTTCGAACGGTGCCATCTTGATGCTCGCCTGGTAACTGTTGTTATAGGCGAACTCAATAAGAGATAGGTGTTCGTTTCAATATCCTTGGAAGTCTATAGTGCAAGCTCTCAACATGTCTTCCACTACTTGGTTGGTTCTTTCAGTTTGCGGATGGAATGCGGTACTAAAGTTGAGTTTAGTACCCAGTGCACCTTGCAGTCCTTTCCAAAAATGAGATGTGAATCTCGGATCTCGATCTGAGACAGTAGATGATGGAACTCCGTGCAGTCTTACTATCTCCTTGACATATAAGGCAGCTAGTACTTCTACCAACCACTTACTCTTTATAGGCAGAAAATGGGCAGATTTGGTTAGTCGGTCGACTATGACCCATATGGCGTCGAGTCCACCACGAGTCTTGGGTAAACCCATGATGAAGTCCATGCCAATACTTTCCCATTTCCATTCCGGAATATCTAGCAGTCTGAGTACACCAGCAGGGCGCAGGTGCTCCGCTTTTACTTGTTGGCAAGTAAGGTAGTGAGCGGCATGTTCAGCTACCTCTCTCTTCATGTTCGGCCACCAAAATGTTCATTTCATGCCCTGATACATTTTGGTACCTCCTGAATGAATAGTGTACTTTGTCTTGTGAGCTTCATTCATTAGCTTCCTCTTCAGTGCTTCATTGTTGGGACGCATGTCCTCCCTTGAAAGACAAGCCTTCCATCTTCGGTCATAGCAAAGTTCGGTCTTTTGGCTAGAGTTTTCTTGACGCGAACTAAGAATGGATCATCATCTTGTTGAGCTTTGATCTCCTCTAGCAGATCAGATTGAATCTTGATATTGGCAACCAAGACTCGATCATCCCTATGTTCAATATTTAAGTCTAACCTTGCGAATTGTTCCAGTAGTTGCATCTCGCCAAGGACTAGACTTGAAACAGACACCATTGGCATCCTACTAAGAGCATCAGCCACGACATTACCCTTGTCTGGATGGTATTAGATGTTGAAGTCGAAATCCTTCAGATATTCTAGCCATCTTCTCTATCTCATGTTGAGTTCTTTCTGGGAGAATAAATGTAACGTCGCGTGCTTTTCGGATCCATGCGGATCATGTGTGTTGTGGTTGTGGCGGCCGTTGTGAGGCCAATGTGAGTTGGTTGTGTGGAATGTATGGTGTGGATTTGTGGCTTGAGCAGGTGAAGTGCAGGGTTGGTCCTGAATGAAATAGGATCTGCTGCAGTTCAGTTGGAGTTGGCGGCCAGGGGTGGCCGTTGACTGGTTGGCGTCCAGGTAAGTGGACGTTGACTGCATGAACTTGGCGGCTTAGGATGTGGACGTTTATGGTGGCGGTTGTTCTTGGCGGCATAGGGTTTGACGCCAACCTGAGAATTCTGCAGGTTATAGGCTCACCCGAGAGCAAGTTTCCAACCTGGTTCTCATCCCCTCTTGCCCCAGCTTTTTGTCCCAGTGGTTTTAAAGCTTCTAACAGGTATCGAAGGGTGGTTGGGCGATCGTAGAATGCGTGGCGTCGCCGAATTGTGCGAGGAAACGCTGTGGCGTGGTGCAATTCGCGTGGGAGCTCGCGGAGGGTTCGGCGTGAACCGAGAAATTGCGGGAGGTTCTAGCGTGTTCTGAGGTAGGGGATGAACCCGTTTAGCTCCATAGAAACATTAAAACACATCGTAACCACCTGAATCAGCATGATAATGTATTTTCGGATTAAGTTGCACCATACGGGGATAATGGGTGGTTTGGGTAATTTAGTGAACAAATCATGTTGTGTTGGGTTGTTTTGGGTTCATGCATGTTTAAAGAACCGTTTCAGTATATTTTTCTGTAGTTTAACAGTTGGAAAACTTGTAGAGCCGATTAGGGTTTCTGCAGGGTTTGAGGCCGAAGAACTTGGCGTCAACATCGCTTGTCGCCAAGCTCCTCAGCCAGGATGTAGACGGCTAGATCTCTTGCCGTTGACTTCTGTAAGCGGCAGTCGATGTTGCCGCCTACTGGTTATGAACAGAATGGCTAAGTTACGGTATTTATCGATGATGCGTGTGTACTGGTACATGAGGTGCACTGAGTGCACATGGCTCTCGTGTTTAGCATACAAGGTATGCTGTTAGTTACTTATTTCGTGGCTGCGCATTGTATTACGCGAGTCAGTTGGGTTCACGTGTAGTGAACCATTGTTACTTGTGGTTTACGTGAGGTTTCACGTGGTTTGTGTGTGACGTGCACGTGGTTTTGTGTACGTGGCGAGTATTACGACGCCTACCGTGGTTACCTCTCCAGTTGGGTGCCCCAGGTTCTTTGTGAGCCAGCTGTTAGCTCGGGGCTTTGTCCCGGTACTTGTGTTGTACAGTCGAGGTCTGTGTCGTCTGACCTGGACACCTCACTCTTGTGTTTGAGTTGCACGTCCGGCTGAGGGAAAGACGACAGTGGGACAGTGACACTTGTGTTTGTCTTTAGTCACTTGTAGCGCGCTCGTAGTTGGGGGTACGGACACCAGTAGTCGACACTGGTCCCCAGCTAGTCCTTTTCCAGTGCCTCACTCTAGAGAGCTCGGGCCAGGGTCTCCTGAGGTGTCAGGCATGGGCCTGCGACCGTGTGGTCCGCAGGTGGTGGTGTTTAGTTGGTCTCCACAGTTTCTTGACCTTTTCACGTGGAGCGGTAGCTGGACCTTTCGTCCGTGGCTGCGAGACTGAGAGGTAGACCTGTGTTAGTTTGTCCGAGTCAGTTTCTGGTGTCGCGAACCAGTTCACGTGGCTCGTGTTGGCTGTCTCTACTTTAGCTTGTACACCTGTACTGGTTTTCCGTTTAATTATTAAGTTGTTTACGTAGTCGGCAGACGGTGAGTACTTTTACAGCTTTAATATTCTGTTTAGCTGTTCTATAAATTGTTGGTATTGTTTACTACTTTCGTACCTGTGGTTTTGGTTTGCTCGGTGTTGGGGGAGTTCCCTACTGAGCCAGTGACTAGAGAGGCTCACCCCTACCCCCCACAGGTGAGAGCGAGGAGGACGTTTCACGACCGTTGTCCAGCTCAGAGCCGCGCTGCAGCGGTGCAGGGTCAGTACCTCCAGCGGTGTAGTTCCAGCTGTGTAGTACTCCAGCAGTGTAGCTTTAGATAGTTGTTTACTTTCTTCAGTTGTACCTCGGGGTATGCCCCAGGCTCTTGTACTTCTTTTCAGTTTTGTGGAATTTGGCTATGTAACTTGTGAATTATATATATATATAATGGTGTGTTCCTTTGTGTTTACACGGACTGTGGTTTGGTTTCCCTTGCGAGGCTTCGGCCCGTTCGCGGGAGGCGGACTCGGATCAAGTACGTTATCGGTTTAACGGGCTTGGCCGAGGCATTCCGCCACAGTTGGTATCAGAGCAAGGTCCGTGTTAATATAAGGGAACTAGAAAGATACATAGCCTTATTTCAGTCTTTGAACACTGCTGGTAGGGACCCTGGTTTTTGATAATTGTTGTTTTGATTTTTGTTTGGTATTTTGTTATGTAGAAAATTTCTGGAATGGCTGATAGAAGAGATTGGGGTGGTGGAGGAGATGATCCGGAGGAAAGCACCCAGCGTATGATAGAAGGATCTGGGAAAGCCTCACGGATATTCGGGCGAGGATGGATCAGCAGGCGCCGGTACCACCAGTTGCAGTGCCACCTGAGGATGGAGAGGCTGTACCTGTAGCTCCAGTCCCGCCGAGAGTGGAGGTACCTTTTGCAGCACCTGTGCCACCACCACCACCAGTGTTGATAGCAGAAGAACCAGTGATGTAGGTGGAGAAGTTTCTGAGATTGCAGCCACCTACTTATTCAGGAGGGCCGAATCCAGATACAGCTGAGCATTGGGTTCATGAAATTGAGAGGGTCTTTGCGACTATGAGGTGTCTGGCAGCAGATAGAGTTGTATTAGCTACTTATCAGTTGAGGGGCTTTGCCTTGGAATGGTGGCGACTGAAGATGCAGACCACCTTCGCAGGTAGGACAGAGGAGGCCATCACTTGGTCGGAATTTCTTGATGTATTTAACGATACATTCTTTCCGATTCAAGTGCAGCAGGTGAAAAGGGAACAATTCCGGACTCTTCAGCAAGGTAACTCTTCAGTTCTAGAGTACCAGATGAGGTTTATGGCACTCAGCCGTTATGCACCTTATGTTGTTTCTGATAATAATATGATGGTTGAGTACTTTATTAGAGGCTTGAGAGTGGAATTGCAGGATGCGATAGTACCTCTTATGTGCAAGACCAGGAAGAGGCAGCTCAGAGAGCAGCTACTTTGGAGAGATCTATTCGGACTCGTCAGGTGGGCGAGTCAGGTTCAGGTAGTTTCCGGTTACCGCAGCAATCAGGGGTGCAAGCAGGGGTAAAGCACCAGCAGGACCTTCTTCATCAGGCTTCGGTAAATGGGGTCAAAAATTAAAGCAAGCATTTAAAGGAAAAGGAAGAGGATGGGGAGGTCGTCTGCAGTTCCAGCAGGGCCGAGGTAGGCCTGAGGTGAGGAGTCGCAGCAGAGTACTGCCAGGCAGCCTGTTACTCCACCGGGATATAGATGCTATAATTGTAATCAGCCGGGACATTTGATCCGCAATTGTCCCTATCCGAGGGAGTATGGATATGGTAGAGGTGTGCAGCAACAACAGCAGCCTCAGCAGTCTCAGCAGCCACAGTCAGGTCGTGGCAGAGGAGCACCGCAGCAGCGGGGAAGAGGCCGGGTTATGGCTATCACCCGAGCCCAGAGAGGCATCGAATATGATAGAAGGTACTTTACCTCTTTATGAATATTCAGCAAGAGTTTTATTTGATTCGGGTGCCTCTCATTCTTTTATTTCCGAAGAATTTCTGGATTGTATAGCTCATCCTTTAGAGGAGAAGTCTTGTGAGTTAGTAGTGGAGGTTCCTTCAGGTGAGTTTTTACTCACTTGAGCTATATAGATGAAGCTCTGTTATGATTGAAGGGAACCAGATGCCGGGTCGGTTGTATGCCCTGCGGTTGTCAGATTATGATATTATTTTATGGACTGGATGAGATGTATGGAGCAATGTTAGATTGCAGAAAGAAAAGGATCAGATTTTGTCATCCTAATGGTGCGGTATTTGAATATCAAGGTATGCCTTTTTATACCTCTAAGTTTCTAATTTCTGCAATTAAAGCTAGAAAGTTGATAAATGCTGGATGTGTGGCTTATTTAGCCTCGGTAAGTCTGGTAGAAGCTAGTCAGCCAGTAGAAGCAGTTCCCGTGGTTAGGGAATTTGCTGATGTTTTCCTGAGGATTTGCCTGGTTTAGCTCCACATAGAGAGGTGGACTTTACCATTGAGTTGCTGCCAATACCATGCCGATTTCTAAAGCTCCATATCGGATGGCACCAGCAGAACTTAAAGAATTGAAAAAGCAGTTAGAAGAGCTGTTGCAGAAAGGGTTTATTAGACCGAGTCATTCCCCGTGGGGAGCGCCGGTTTTATTTGTGAAAAAGAAAGATGGAAGTTTTCGGATGTGTTATATTATAGAAAGTTAAATGATGTGACCATCAAGAATAAATACCTGTTGCCGAGAATAGATGATCTATTTGATCAATTGCAATCAGCAAAGGTGTTTTCCAAATTGATTTGAGGTCCGGGTACCATCAGTTAAGAATTAAGAAGAAGATATAGACAAGACAGCATTCAGAACTAGATATGGTCACTATGAGTTTGTGGTTATGCCTTTTGGGTTGACTAATGCTCCTGCAGGTTTTATGGATCTGATGAATAGAATTTTTCATCCATATTTAGATCAATTCATTGTGGTCTTTATTGATGATATTCTAATTTACTCAGCATCTGAAGAGGAGCATGCAGCTCATTTGAGGTTTACCCTGCAATTGTTAAGGGATAACCAGTTGTTTGCCAAATTCAGTAAGTGTGAATTTTGGCTGAAAGAAATTCAGTTCTTGGGTCATGTTATCTCTGCTAGAGGAGTGGCAGTGGACCCAAGTAAAGTGGAAGCAGTGATGCGATGGGAAGTGCCTAGGACAATAACTGAGATTAGAAGTTTTCTGGGATTAGCAGGTTATTACAGGCGCTTCATTCAAGATTTTTCTAAGATTGCGGAACCTATGACTAAGTTGACCAGGAAAGGGGTGCCTTTTGTGTGGTCCGGTGAATGTCAGAAGAGTTTTATGGAATTAAAGAAGAGACTTACTTCAGCACCTATATTGACATTACCGGCAGGAGTGGAGGTTTTGTGTTGTATACTGATGCTTCAAGGAGAGGTCTTGGAGCAGTACTTATGCAGCATGGTAAAGTGATAGCGTATGCGTCCAGACAATTGAAGCCAGCAGAGGAGAATTACCCCACTCATGATTTGGAGTTAGCAGCAGTTGTATTTGCCTTGAAAATGTGGAGGCATTATCTGTATGGCGAGAGATTTGAGATCTTTACAGATCATAAAAGCTTGAAGTATATCTTCTCGCAGAAAGATTTAAATCTTCGCCAGCGCAGATGGATCGAGTATTTGAAAGATTATGATTTCAGTTTGGCTTACCATCCGGTAAGGCCAATGTTGTAGCCGATGCCTTGAGCAGAAAGGCATATATGAATTTTATGATGATTAAAGAGTGGAAGTTGTATGAAGAAGTAGCGGAGAACTCCTTATATGTGCCCAGTAGTCAGCGACGGGCAGTGCTAGCTGCTAGTGCTGTAGAACCGTCTTTGTATTGGCAGATAGTTGAAGCTCAGAGAGAAGATGCCAGTTTGGCTGAAATTGTAAAAATGGAAGGAGTTTCTATTGATGATAATTGTGTGGTCAGGCTCAGGGGCAGGTTGTTTGTTCCTGCAGAGAGAGAGGTGAAGCAGCGAGTATTAGAAGAGGCTCATAAATCTAGGTACACTATTCATCCGGGTAGTACTAAAATGTACCATGATTTGATAAAGCATTTATGGTGGCCTCTTATGAAAAAGGAAATAGCAGAATTTGTTTCAAGATGTGCTATCTGTCAGCAGATTAAAGCAGAGCATCAGAAGCCTGGAGGTCTATTGCAACCATTGCCTATTCCACAGTGGAAGTGGGATGATATTGCTATGGACTTTGTGGCAGGTTTACCAAGGTCGAGTTCAGGGCATAATGGAATATGGGTATTTGTTGACAGATTGACCAAGGTATGCAGATTAGTGGCAGTGAGTATGTCTTGGACAGTGGACAGGTTGGCAAATATTTATGTTGAAAAGATTGTTCCACTGCATGGTATCCCGAAGACAATTATGTCTGATAGAGATCCAAGATTTACTTCTGGTTTTTGGAGAAGTTTGCAGAAGGTGATTGGAACTGAGTTGAGGTATAGCTCCGCTTATCATCCTCAGACAGATGGCCAGACAGAGAGGACTATCCAGACAATTGAAGATATGTTGCGGGCTTGTTGTTTAGTTTGGGGAGGTAGCTGGGAGCATCATTTGGGAATGGTTGAGTTTGCCTACAATAATAGTTATCATACCAGTCTTGGGATGGCACCGTATGAAGCTTTATATGGAAGGCCATGTAGAACCCCATTGAACTGGCATGAAGTGGGAGAAAGGCAGTTAGTGGGTCCTGAATTGATTCAGCAAACCACTGAAGTAGTGAAGTTTATTAAAGAGAAATTGCAGGCAGCTCAAAGTAGGCAGAAAAGTTATGCAGATGTCCAGAGAAGACCACTTCAGTTTGAGGTGGGAGATTTTGTTTTCCTAAGGGTTTCCCCGTAAAGGTATTATGAGGTTTGGCAAGACTGGAAAGTTGAGCCCGAGATATGTGGGACCCTTTCAAGTGTTAGAAAGGATTGGGGAAGCAGTTTATAGGCTAGATTTGCCAGCAGATTTTGCAGATGTGCATGATATTTTCCATGTCTCCATGTTGAGAAAATGTATTGAAGATCCAGCTCAATAATTAGATATCAAGGTGTGACCTGAGGCTGGACATGACTATGCCAGAATATCCGGTGCAGATCACAGATCGAAAGATAAGAAGCTGAGAAATAAAGAAATTGAGCTAGTTAAAGTGAGATGGGAAAATAGGTTGGGAGGTGAGGATACCTGGGAGTTAGCCGAGAAATGGCTAAAGGGTATTCCTATCTGTTTGAATAAGCTCTTGTATTTCTTTTTAAATGATAGTGCTTGTAAAGATGTGTATGTTTAACTTGTTTAACTTTGAATTGTGTTATGAATTTCGAGGTCGAAATTTTCTTTTTAGATGATAGTAGTAACGTCGCGTGCTTTTCGGATCCATGCGGATCATGTGTGTTGTGGTTGTGGCGGCCGTTGTGAGGCCAATGTGAGTTGGTTGTGTGGAATGTATGGTGTGGATTTGTGGCTTGAGTAGGTGAAGTGCAGGGTTGGTCCTGAAATGAAATAGGATCTGCTGCAGTTCAGTTGGAGTTGGCGGCCAGGGGTGGTCGTTGACTGGTTGGCGTCCAGGTAAGTGGACGTTGACTGCACGAACTTGGCGGCTTAGGATGTGGACGTTTATGGTGGCGGTTGTTCTTGGCGGCATAGGGGTTGACGCCAACCTGAGAATTTTGCAGGTTATAGACTCACCCGAGAGCAAGTTTCCAACCTGGTTCTCATCCCCTCTTGCCCCAGCTTTTTGTCCCAGTGGTTTTAAAGCTTCTAACAGGTATCGAAGGGTGGTTGGGCGATCGTAGAACGCGTGGCATTGCCGAATTGTGCGAGGAAACGCCATGGTGTGGTGCAATTCCCGTGGGAGCTCGCGGAGGGTTCGGCGTGAACCGGAAATTGCGAGAGGTTCTAGCATGTTCTGAGGTAGGGGACGACCCGTTTAGCTCCATAGAAACATTAAAACACATCGTAACCACCTGAATCAGCATGATAATGTATTTTCGGATTAAGTTGCACCATACGGGGATAATGGGGTGGTTGGGTAATTTAGTGAACAAAGCATGCTGTGTTGGGTTTGTTTAGGTTCATGCATGTTTAAAAACCGTTTCAGTATATTTTTCTGTAGTTTAAACGGTTGGAAAACCTGTAGAGCCGGATTAGGGTTTCTGCAGGGTTTGAGGCCGAAGAACTTGGCGTCAACATCGCTTGTCGCCAAGCTCCTCAGCCAGGATGTAGACGGCCAGATCCCTTGCCGTTGACTTCTTGTAAGCGGCAGTCGATGTTGCCGCCTACTAGTTATGAACAGAAATGGCTAAGTTACGGTATTTATCGATGATGCGTGTGTACTGGTACATGAGGTGCACTAAGTGCACATGGCTCTCGTGTTTAGCATACAAGGTATGCTGTTAGTTACTTACTTTCGTGGCTGCGCGTTGTATTACGCGAGTCAGTTGGGTTCACGTGTAGTGAACCATTGTTACTTGTGGTTTACGTGAGGTTTCACGTGGTTTGTGTGTGATGAGCACGTGGTTCTGTGTACGTGGCGAGTAGTACGACGCCTACCGTGGTTACCTCTCCAGTTGGGTGCCCCAGGTTCTTTGTGAGCCAGGCTGTTAGCTCAGGGCTTTATCCCGGTACTTGTGTTGTACCGTCGAGGTCTGTGTCGTCTGACCTGGACACCCTCACTCTTGTGTTTGAGTTGCACGTCCGGCTGAGGGAAAGACGACAGTGGGACAGTGACACTTGTGTTTGTCTTTAGTCATTTGTAGCGCGCTCGTAGTTGGGGGTACGGACACCAGTAGTCGACACTGGTCCCCAGCTAGTCCTTTTCCAGTGCCTCACTCTAGAGAGCCCGGGCCAGGGTCTCCTGAGGTGTCAGGCATGGGCCTGCGACCGTGTGGTCCGCAGGTGGTGGTGTTTAGTTGGTCTCCACAGTTGCTTGACCTTTTCACGTGGAGCGGCAGCTGGACCTTTCGTCTGTGGCTGCGAGACTGAGAGGTAGACCTGTGTTAGTTTGTCCGAGTCAGTTTCTGGTGTCGCGAACCAGTTCACGTGGCTCGTGTTGGCTGTCTCTACTTTAGCTTGTACACCTGTACTGGTTTGTCGTTTAATTATTAAAGTTGTTTTACGTAGTCGGCAGACGGTGAGTACTTTTACAGCTTTAATATTCTGTTTAGCTGTTCTATAAATTGTTGGTATTGTTTACTGCTTTCGTACCTGTGGTTTTGGTTTGCTCGGTGTTGGGGAGTTCCCTACTGAGCCAGTGACTAGAGAGGCTCACCCCTACCCCTCACAGGTGAGAGCGAGGAGGACGTTTCACGACCGTCGTCCAGCTCAGAGCCGCGCTACAGCGGTGCAGGGTCAGTACCTCCAGCGGTGTAGTTCCAGCTGTGTAGTACTCCAGCAGTGTAGCTTAGATAGTTGTTTACTTTCTTCAGTTGTACCTCGGGGTATGCCCCAGGCTCTTGTACTTCTTTTCAGTTTTGTGGAATTTGGCTATGTAACTTGTGAATTATATATATATAATGGTGTGTTCCTTTGTGTTTACACGGACTGTGGTTTGGTTTCCCTTGCGAGGCTTCGGCCCGTTCGCGGGAGGCGGACTCGGATCAAGTACGTTATCGGTTTAACGGGCTTGGCCGAGGCATTCCGCCACAATAAATACTTCAGACTTTTATGGTCTGAGTAGACAGTGACCTTTTCTCCGTAGAGGTAATGTCTCCAAATTTTCAAGGCGAAGACCACGGCAGCCAACTCAAGATCATGCACGGGGTAGTTGACTTCATGAGTGTTCAGTTGTCGAGAAGAGTAGGCGATGACTTTCTCCTTTTGCATCAGTACATACCCTAGCCCAATCCCTGAGGCCTCGGTGTAGACAGAGAAACCTTCTCCCTCTTTTGGCAGAGCGAGAATAGGTGCTGAGGTCAGGCAATCTTTAAGAGTTTGAAATCTTTTCTCACACTCTTTACTCCAGAAGTATGGATTCTCCTTTCGTGTTAGTCGTGTGAGAGGAACGACGATCTTGGAGAAGTCCTTGATAAACTGCCTGTAGTAGCCAGCTAGTCCTAAGAAGCTTCTTATCTCGGTGACGTTGGTTGGTCTCTCCCAATTGAGTACAGTTTCGACTTTGGAGGGATCAACGGAGATGCTGTCGTTTGAGATGACATGGCCCAAGAAGGACACTTCTTCGAGCCAGAATTCACACTTGCTAAGCTTTGCGTACAGTCTGTTGTCTCGCAAGACTTGTAGTGCTATCTTCAGGGTTCTTCATGCTCTTCCTTGGTCTTTGAATAAATGAGGATGTCGTCGATGAAGACGACCACGAACTTGTCAAGGTATGGCCGATATATGTTGTTCATGAGTTGCATAAAGACTGCAGGAGCATTGGTTAGACCAAAAGGCATAACGACGAATTCATAGTGTCCATACCTGCTCCTGAAAGCCGTTTTGAAGATATCGTCATCCTTGATCCTCATTGATGATAGCCAAATCGAAGATTGATCTTGGAGAAGTATTGAGCTCCGGATATTTGGTCGAATAGTTCATCGACCCTGGGCAATGGGTATTTGTTCTTGATGGTGAGCTGATTGAGTTGACGATAGTCGATGCACAGCCTCATCGATCCATCTTTCTTCTTGACGAATAGCACAGGTGCTCCTCATGGGGAAGTACTTGGTCTGATGAACCCTTTATCTAATAGCTCCATCAGTTGCGTCTTCAACTCCTTTAGCTCGGCAGGTGACATCCGGTACAGTTGACGCGATACCGGGGCGGCTCCAGGGATCAATTCAATGGCGAAGTTGACATCTCACTCTGGGGGAATCCCTGGCAGATCTTCAGAAAATACATCGGGGCAATCCTGGACTATGTGATGTCCTCTATCTTAGAACGCTTCTTTTCAACAACTACGGCTGCTAGGAAAGCAATGCATCCTTTCCTTATCATGTTGTGGGATTTTATGGCGGAGATTAGAGACATCCGTCTCTTATGTCTAATCCCAGAGAATGCCAATTTAGGAAAGTCACTAAAAGTAACCTTCCTTTCTTACAGTCGACACTTGCCCCATAAGTGGACAACTAGTCGGCTCCCAAAATTACATCATAGCCTTCTATGGGCATACACACCAGTCGGCTTTTAGGTTATGGTCTCTGATCATTACATCGGCAGATGGAAATTATTTGTTCAATTTCTCCTTTTCCCCTAGTGGCGTTGTGACAGAGAACTCACAACCCATGGATATAGGTTTTGCAGTTAGGGTATCAGCAAAGTTTTGAGATATAAAGGAATGAGTTGCTCCAGTATCGAATAAGACAAATGCTGATAAGGAGAAAACTTATAGAGTACCTTCTACCATGCCACCGTCCGTAGTGGGTTCCTCATCATGCAGGGCTTGCAGTCTTCCCTATTTCTTAGGCGCATTAGGGCGCCTCTCATGTTCTTTCAGCAGCAGGAACTCGGGGATGCGGTGCTCGCGACTTCCGAAGCGCAGACATGTGCCGACTTTCCTCTAGCATTCGTCAGCAGTGTGTCCTGGCTTCACAATGCTTGCAGTTGCTCTTGGCTGGAGTGCTGGGTACGAAGACCTTCGGTTTCCTTTCTTCGCTGGATCCCTCCGTGATGTTGAAGGGACGCTTCTTGCCGTTGTTCGGCTTAGCAGATGACTGACCCGAGGTCATTTCCTTTTTCATGAACCCTTTTATATGGTCGGTGAAGTCCGTAGCATCTTCCAGCAGCTGTGCTTTCTTCACCATCTCGGTGTAGGTCTGGATGTCGAGGGGTGCTAGTTGGGTAATGTATTGAGGCTTAAGGCCGTTGAGGAAGCGCTTAGCCTTCATTCTCTCCATGTTCACCTGGTGTTCAGCATATCTTGCCAGTCTAGAGAACTGGGCTTCATATTTGGCCACAGTCAAGCTTCGCTGTTTCAGAGCAGCGAATTTCGCAGCCTTCCTTTCTTAAACACGCTCAGAGAAATTCTTGGAGTTAAAAGCTTCTTTGAACTCGATCCAGGTTCACTGACCATTAGCTATGGTCGCTTCAACAGACTCCCACCAAGCGCGAGCATCCTTTTCAAGTTGGAATGTGGCTAGCAGCAACTTATCCCCCGCTACACATTGCATGACGCGGAAAATTCTTTCCGCCTCTTTGAGCCAGTGCTCAGCTTCATACGGATCCGTTGATCCACTAAACCTAGGTGGGTTCAGACTCCTGAAGTTGCGATGCAGGTCGCCTGCACCACGATTGCCACCTCCTTGGGTAGCTTGCACAATCGCGCGTGTCAGTTCTTGGATGGTTTGTTGAATGCCTCTCATTTGAGCACGTTCATCAGTCATCTTTGTTGCTTAGTTCCTACAAAAATAATACTTGTTGTCATGATATTGATGTGAAATTTAATTCGTGCGTGTGTGAGATCATTTTAGCTAGTTACTCTTGGCTCTAACCACAACTCACATAGGTAGGATAATTGACTCTAGTCGAGGCAGATTAACTGTAACACCCCAGAATTTTTATTTGTAGAAAAACATGAATAATAAAGTTATTAGACTTAAGCATTAGTCTTAAATTGTAATAATTGATATTTGGGAATGACTAGTATTAACTAACGTTACCCCAGTGTCGTACTCGGACGTACGCGCTCCCACAGGGCGACACTGAAAAACGGTAACGAAAATGAAATCCGAGAACACCATAATTTCCATAAAAATATGGAGATCTCAGAAATGTAAATATCTGAATTTTTTGACGTGCGGATTTCGAGATTAAGTCGATGCAACTATTTTTCGGGTGATTTTTCACCTACTGTAAAAAATTCTAAAAATGAATAAAATTACTATAATTTGTAAAACCATTATATTAGTCTATGGTTAAAATTTCATTACAAATGGACACCATTTGGATGGTTTTACATAATGAAGATTGGATCAGTTGAATTATGGATTATTTACGGTGACTTTTAGTGAATTACCGGATGTTTACGTGTGAAGCCTTGAGGAGGCCAGCACACATTAGGATAAGGATAGAGCTTGGGTTTAAACTCTTACATGATGGTGGATGAGGTGTAGGTGTGAGATTGGAAGCATGGGCCATGTGTAAACAGTAAAACCCATGGGTTTTACGGTTTACACCTGTGCGTTTACGTGTTCCCTTGCATGGGAACCTAGTTTGGCTATAAAAGCCACTCCCTCTGCTGAGTTCGATCCTTTCTACTCTTTGGTTTCTGTCCCTGTTCTTGCTCTTCTCTACTCTTGGCTGCTAGAAGGGTTGTGGAGGAGCTCCTTGAACTGTTGCTGGGGAGCTGTTGCCGTGCATCTGCAACTGCACCCACCTCTGCTCTTGTGTGCCACTGTAGCTGCTTAATTGGCGTGGGCATTGCTGGCACATCATCGACTGTGGGGAGAAACTCTTCCCCTGTTGGTTTAGTGCCTTCGTTAAGAATGTGTGAGGAATTACCTGTTCATCAAGGTAGGATTCATCTCTCTATGGTTCAATTCGGGTTTTGTTCATATGTCACAAGGAATTCGTATGAACGAATAAGTGACCATACTTGTGATTCTCTGTTTTCCCTTCTGTTCATGGTAGAATTACTCTTTTTGGGGAAGGAACAACTTGATTCTATTTAGAATTCAATTCCTATTCTACCTTTGATCTTTGTTCATGATCTGGAGTCATGTAGAAGTTCTAATCTCTATAGAACTATGAGAGAACTTTTACTTAACTAATAGGTATCTCAAGCTTTGATTTAGATCCATGAAACACTTGGAGTTTTAGTGTTTATCTTGTAAGAATCCTCCCAATGAACCATTGCTATCAAGGTTCTACTTCTAGTACTAAACTATGTTTAGTTTCAAGCAAGTTAAGTTTGAATTGTAAACCCCTTCTTTTATCTTGTTTGTTCGGTTTATAAATCCCTATGAGAACTCTAATTAGACTCTTCTATTTAATATCAAACATGTTTTGGTTTATAAGCTCTATAGTTAGGGTGTTTAAGATAGGTTTAAAGTCCTTTCTAGAAGTTCTATAACTATCTGTCGACAGCCGGCCCAAATCTGTCGACAGGCGCACGTCTGACAGAACATCAGGTTTCTGGACTGTGTGGATCTGTCGACAGATCCCTTGCTGCTGTCGAAAGATACACACAGAGCCAGACAACCTGAACTCTGTCTGCTCTCATCTGTCGACAGCCCCTTCTTGGCTGTCGACAGGTACCATGCTGATTTGGATTTCTGCACTCTTTCATGTCCGAATCCATGCTAAAACTTCATCCTAAAAGCCAAGGAAGTTACCCTCTCATTTACCTTGATATTTACTGTCATGTTACTGCAAAGTTCATCCACTTTGAGTACCTTAACTTTCCTTGAATTGTTTCTAAAGTTGTCAATTACGAATAGCACTCCGATTGAGTCTATTCTTCGGTATTCGGTAATTGGGTCTATAAAATCTGAACACCTGAGAGTTCATATGCTTGAACACCTTATGAGATGTGAATAAATGGAGATGACATTATTGGGTCTTTGTACCCTCTGTGATTTTTATGCCTGTACAAATAGGGCTGGTCCAGTCCTGGGAGGAGCACCCGAATTCATTTTCGGACCACGTGGAATGATAAGGATGTCTGGATGTCTGGCATTGCATCAACCATTTTCTGAATATGGTCATCATAATTCCAGTACTATGTAGATGATATGTGAATCAATTCTTGAGCTATATATCTGAGCATGATCTGAGTTTTACTGTCATTGCATCAAGTTTACTGTCCTGAAATCTGGTGTGTCTCTTTGATATTCTATCCCGACCTTGTCTTGGTTATCTTGTGTACATTCCTAAACTATGAATTGAACTATGGAATTTGAATTCTACTGGGCTAGTTAGCTCATTATTTCCTACCATTTTCAGGTAACACAGATGGGGGTGATGCTTAAGGGATTGAGTGCTGAGTGGACCGACATGATGCAAGCCAATATGTTTCTATTTCTGTTTAGTAGTGTAAAAAGGGATATGTAAATTAAGTTTGTTTTGATCTACTCCTCACTTAGTTGTTATGAGGAGTATCTATGTAATTAAACTTCCGCGTTATGACGATATGAATGGATAAGTAAATATTACCTGTTGTGCATGTTTTTCTGTCACTCCCGATAAATAGCCTTTTATTAGGACGTGACAGATAAATTTGGTATCAGAGCATTAGTTCGATAAACTTGGGAAACCAGTGAGTTGGGGTAGAAACATGGATTAGTTAGCATGATTTTTGTAATCATGTAAATGCTTAACCTGTTATTATTTCAGAATGGACATGAATGCCCAAGAAAGGTTGGTTGCTGCCATGGAAATGTTACGTCAGGATATAGAATTATATGCTCAAGCACAGCAAGAAGCCCACCTGGAAATTAAGGAAGAGGTGCTCAACTTGACTGCAGGTGCTTTCATGGCATGCAATCCCTATGCTTCTCTAGAAATTATGAGCCAAGTTATGATCAATATGGATAACTTGAAGTTGGGACAGGATCTGTTGTTCCACCAAGTTGAAGGTCATTGGGAGGCATTGACTGATGCTGCTAGAGAGCTGTACCATGGGGCCGGAGTAGAGCAGCAAGTACCGCCAATGGAAATTGTTATAGATCTTACCCGAAACTAGAAGAAGACGTAGACCACTCATCTTTTTGTATACCTCTCTTTTTGTGTAAACACTGATTGTATATATGTAACTCCCATATGTATGTGGAGTGAGAGGTTAGTGGAGGTTGGAGTTTTGTATATATGGTAAACTTGGTAGGAGAAGGTTGTGATATATTTTGTGGATACATGGGGATGTATTACAATGTAAATATTTGACTTGATAATATAGATGGTGTGTTATGTGAAATTGAATTGTGTATGTGATGATTGCAAGATTGGGATGTTTGTGAAATTAATGAATGTATTACTGAATGTTTCAGATTCCTTTCGATTTAATCATGGATGGTGGTGATGCTAATTTGAGGAAGATGGAAAGTTCTATGCATGATTTAACCCGAGTAATGAAGGTGGTAGCCAAAAATAATAGTCATAATGGAACAAGCTTGTACAAGGATTTCCGAAGCCTGGACCCTCCGAGATTCGTAGGAAGTACGGATCCGGATGAAGCTGAGAATTGGTTAAAAGACATTGAAAGGATATTCAGAATGATTAAGTGTACGGAAGAAGAAAAGGTTCATCTTACTACATTCCAGTTGGATCGGGATGCCCGTGCTTGGTAGGAAACTGTGGAAGCTACCCTGGAAGATTTAAATCAAGTTAGTTGGGAAGAGTTTGTGGAACTGTTCAATAAGCAATATTTCTCTGAGGTGGTTCAGGAGAAGAAAGAGAATGAATTTGCTGGGTTAAAGCAGCTAAGAATGTCGGTATCCGAGTATGAGGCTCAATTTGCCCAGTTGTCAAAATATGCTCCTCATCTTATATCCACGGAGAAGCTAAAGGCTAAGAGGTTTATGAATGGATTGCGTCCCCATTTTATTATGCAGCTAACTCCTCATCTGATTACTACCTATTCAGAAATGGTAAAGAGAGCCTTGGCATTAGAAGCTGCGAACGAAACTGTGGATAAGATTAGAGGGAAATCTGGAGAAGGATCTTCAATCGAAAAAGGAAGTATGAGTCGGGGAATGTCCCGAAGGTTCAGCACACTGCTAAGAAGGCAGGCAAAGCTCCGGTAGGGAGTAAGGATGTTTGTAAACATTGCCATCGTATCGGGCATAAGGTTGAGAATTGCTGGCGTAAATTGGGTGCATGTTTCCGGTGTGGTAGCACTCAACACCGAATTCCGGACTGCCCGATGGCTAAGACAGCACCAACAAATAAGAACCCCCAAGTAAAGCAAGGAAGACTTCAAGCCATTCAGGATGTGGAACCTGAATCCCCGCAGGAAGGCGGATTGATTGAAGGTACTTTATTAGTAAACTCAAAACCTGCATTTGTGTTGTTTGATTCTGGAGCTACGCACTCTTTCATTAGCTATGAGTTTACTAAATTGTTGGATGTAAAGTCAGTTCCATTAACCACACAACTTGAGGTTGCAACTCCTTTAAGTGAAGGTAAAAAGCTTAAAGAATATTACCCTGCTAGCCAGATTATTGTCAAAGAACATGATTTACCCGGTGATCTGATATGTTTAGAAATGTGGGATTATGATGTAATTCTTGGGGTTGATTGGCTATCGAAATACCATGCAAATCTAGATTGCCAATTGAGACAAGTGACTTTCCTAGGAGAGGAAAATTATTCTATGACCTTTGATAAACCTCAAACCAAAAGAATACCAATAATTTCAGCAGTGAAGGCTTGTAAGTTAGTACAGAAAGGTTGTCAAGGATATTTGGCTTCCGTGACCCTATTAAATCAGAGCATTGCGGGATTAGATATTCCGGTAGTAAGAGAATTTCTTGATGTTTTCCCTGAAGAGCTACCTGGCGTACCACCTAATAGAGAGGTGAATTTTTCAATTGCGTTGGTACCAGGAGCCACACCAATTTCTAGAACACCCTACAGAATGTCAATAGAAGAACTGAAAGAACTGAAAAGACAATTGTTGGAATTGATAGAGAAGGGATTCATTAGACCAGTACCTCACCTTGGGGTGCTCCGGTACTGTTTGTTAAAAAGAAAATGGATCTATGCGGTTGTGTATAGATTATCGGCAGTTAAATCAATTGACTATAAAGAATATACCCACTGCCGAGAATTGATGATCTATTTGATCAATTGTCTGGAGCTCAGTGCTTTTCCAAGGTTGATTTAAGATCTGGATATCATCAGCTTAAAATTCAAGAATCAGATATTTATAAAACGGCTTTTCGAACAAGATATGGACATTATGAATTTATAGTGATGCCGTTTGGACTGACCAATGCACCAGCTGCATTTATGCGTTGATGAATGATGTATTCAGGTCTTATTTAGATCAGTTTGTGGTTGTATTCATTGATGATATATTGATCTACTCCAATAGTATAAAGGAGCATGAAATCATGCGGATCACTTTGCAATTGTTACGAGACAATAAGTTATATGCAAAGTTTAGCAAGTGTGAATTTTGGTTGAAAGAAGTAATGTTCTTAGGACACATTATTTCTAAAGAAGGTCTATCAGTAGACTCTTCAAAGATTGAAACCATACAGAAATGGAAGCAACCTAAGAATCTTACTGAAGTAAGAAGTTTTCTGGGCATGGCCAGTTACTATCGGCGATTTGTCAAAGATTTTTCTAGAATTGCCTCACCTCTTACACAGTTGACTAGAAAAGGAACTGCTTTTATCTGGAATGAGAATTGTGAGGAAGCATTCCAATTGTTAAAAGAATGTCTGTCATCTGCACCAATTCTAGCTTTGCCGGTGGAAGGAAAAATATTTGAGGTTTATACCGATGCTTCCAACATTGGATTGGGATGTGTATTGATGCAAGATAGAAGAGTAATTGCCTATGCATCAAGACAGTTGAAGACTCACGAGAAAAACTACCCAGTACATGATTTAGAATTGGCCGCTGTGGTCTTTGCTCTTAAGCTTTGGAGACACTACCTATATGATAACCAATTCATAGTGTACTCCGATCATAAGAGTCTCAAGTATTTGTTTTCACAAAAAGAACTGAACATGAGACAAAGGAGATGGATGGAATATATCAAAGACTATGATTTCAAGATTGAATACCATCCGGAAAAGGAAACACTGTGGCTGACGCACTTAGCAGAAATCCTATAGCCAAGATGTTTCGGTTGCAAGTAAGGGAATGGAAATTGTTGGAAGAATTTTCCACATTGAGCTTGAAAGTTGAAACACAAGAGAAAGAATGGTGATTAGCATTTGGTAGTGCAGTCAGATTTGCTGAAGCAAATTAATGAGCAGCAGGACAATGATCCTATATTGGTAGGAATCAGAGAAAAATTGGCTTCTAAACCTGATTTTAATGAAGATTTTCATGGAAATCTTGATTCCGGGACAGATTGTGTATACGGATAATCCGGAATCAAGAAGCAGATTTTGGAGGAAGCTCATCGGTCTCACTATACTATTCATCCTGAGCTGTCAAATGTATCAGGATTTGAAGAAGTATTTCTGGTGGTGCAACATGAAAAAGGATATTGTGGAATTTATTGCAAAATGTTTGACCTGTCAGAAAATTAAGGCAGAACACCAGAAACCTGCAAGAAAACTAAAACCACTTGAGATACCAGAGTGGAAATGGGATAGCATTGGTATGGATTTTATTGTGGGATTACCTAAAACACGGAGTGGATTTGATGCTATTTGGGTAATCATTGACAGACTTACCAAATCAGCTCATTTCTTAGTAATAAAGACAAGATGGTCTGTTAATATTTTGGCAGCGTTATATATGAAAGAAATTGTGCGTTTGCATGGAATTCCAAAGAACATAGTTTCTGACCGAGATGCAAGATTTACTTCGCATTTTTGGAGAGAATTGCAAGATGCTTTGGGAACTAAATTAAAATTTAGTACTGCATTTCACCCTCAAACAGATGGACAGACCGAACGGGTGAATCAAATTGTTGAGGATATGTGTCGTGCTTGTGTATTAGAGTTCGGAAATGACTGGAACACTCATCTGGAAATTATGGAATTTGCATATAACAATAGTTACCAGTCTACTATTCGAATGACACCATTTGAAGCTTTGTATGGTCGACAATGTAGATCACCATTGTGTTGGGTCGAATTAAAAGAAACGCATATTCTTGGACCAGAAATGATCCAAGAGACGACAGAAGTTATCAAATTGGTACAAGATCGGATGAAAGCTACTCAAGATCGACAGAAAAGTTATGCCGATCGACGTAGAAGAGAGTTAGAATTTCAGCCAAGAGGAAGCATGTGTTTATTAAAGTGTCACCTCGGAGAGGAATCAAAAGATTTGGTATCAAGGGAAAATTGAGTCCAAGATACATTGGACCTTTTGAAATATTGAAGAGAGTTGGTGAAATGACATACCAACTGGCACTTCCACCGCAGTTATCCAATGTTCATGATATCTTTCATGTGTCAATGTTAAGAAAATATGTATATGATCCAGAACACATTATTGGATACCAAGATCTAGATGTTCAAGGAAATTTGGCATATGAAGAAAGACCAGTACAGATCCTTGATCGAAAAATCAAGCAACTTCGGAACAAGGAAGTTCCTTTACTAAAATTCAGTGGAATAAGCAAGGACGAGAAGAAGCAACATGGGAATTGGAAGATGCCATCAAGAACAAGTGTCCAGAGTTGTTTACAGGTCAGTAACCACATCCTTGTGTAATTAAATTTGGAGGACCAAATTTCTTTTAGTGGGGGAGAGTTGTAAACCCCAGAATTTTATTTGTAGAAAAACATGAATAATAAAGTTATTAGACTTAAGCATTAGTCTTAATTGTAATAATTGATATTTGGGAATGACTAGTATTAACTAACGTTACCCCAGTGTCGTACTCGGACGTGCGCGCTCCCACAGGGCGACACTGAAAACGATAAGGAAAATGAAATTCAAGAACACCATAATTTCCATAAAAATATGGAGATCTCAGAAATGTAAATATCTGAATTTTTCGACTTGCGGATTTTGAGATTAAGTCGACGCGACTATTTTTCGGGTGATTTTTCACCTACTATAAAATAATTCTAAAAATTGAATAAAAATTACATAATTTGTAAAACCATTATATTAGTCTATGGTAAAATTTCATTACAAATGGACACCATTTGGATGGGTTTACATAATGAAGATTGGATCAGTTGAATTATGGATTATTTACGGTGACTAATTTTGGTGAATTACCGGATGTTACGTGTGAAGCCTTGAGGAGGCCAGCACACGTTAGGATAAGGATAGAGCTTGGGTTTAAACTCTTACATGATGGTGGATGAGGTGTAGGTGTGAGATTGGAAGCATGGGCCATGTGTAAACAGTAAAAACCCATGGGTTTTACGGTTTACACCTGTGCGTTTACGTGTTCCTTGCATGGGAACCTAGTTTGGCTATAAAGCCACTCCCTCTGCTGAGTTCGATCCTTTCTACTCTTGGTTTCTGTCCCTGTTCTTGCTCTTCTCTACTCTTGGCTGCTAGAAGGGTGTGGAGGAGCTCCTTGAACTATTGCTGGGGAGCTGTTGCCGTGCATCTGCAACTGCACCCACCTCTGCTCTTGTGTGCCACTGTAGCTGCTTAATTGGCATGGGCATTGCTGGCACATCATCGACTGTGGGGAGAAACTCTTCCCTGCTGGTTAAGTGCCTTCGTTAAGAACGTGTGAGGAATTACCTGTTCATCAAGGTAGGATTCATCTCTCTATGGTTCAATTCGGGTTTGTTCATATGTCACAAGGAATTCGTATGAATGAATAAGTGACCATACTTGTGATTCTCTGTTTTCCCTTCTGTTCATGGTAGAATTACTCTTTTTGGGGAAGGAACAACTTGATTCTATTTAGAATTCAATTCCTATTCTACCTTTGATCTTTGTTCATGATCTGGAGTCATGTAGAAGTTCTAATCTCTATAGAACTATGAGAGAACTTTTACTTAACTAATAGGTATCTCAAGCTTTGATTTAGATCCATGAAACACTTGGAGTTTTAGTGTTTATCTTGTAAGAATCCTCCCAATGAACCATTGCTATCAAGGTTCTACTTCTGGTACTAAACTATGTTTAGTTTCAAGCAAGTCAAGTTTGAATTGTAAACCCCTTCTTTATCTTATTTGTTCGGTTTATAAATCCCTATGAGAACTCTAATTAGACTCTTCTATTTAAAATCAAACATGTTTTGGTTTATAAGCTCTATATTTAGGGTGTTTAAGATAGGTTTAAAGTCCTTTCTGGAAGTTCTATAACTATCTGTCGACAGTCGGCCCAAATCTGTCGACAGGCGCACGTCTGACAGAACTTCAGGTTTCTGGACTGTGTGGATTTGTTGACAGATCCCTTGCTGCTGTCGATAGATACACACAGAGCCAGACAACCTGAACTCTATCTGCTCTCATCTGTCGACAGCCCCTTCTTGGCTGTCGACAGGTACCATGCTGATTTGGATTTTTGCACTCTTTCATGTCCGAATCCATGCTAAAACTTCATCCTAAAAGCCAAGGAAGTTACCCTCTCATTTACCTTGATATTTACTGTCATGTTACTTCAAAGTTCATCCACTTTGAGTACCTTAACTTTCCTTGAATTGTTTCTAAAGTTGTTAATTACGAATAGCACTCCGATTGAGTCTATTCTTCGGTATTCGGTAATTGGGTCTATAAAATCTGAACACCTGAGAGTTCATATGCTTGAACACCTTATGAGATGTGAATAAATGGAGATGACATTATTGGGTCTTTGTACCCCCTGTGATTTTTATGCCTGTTCAAATAGGGCTGGTCCAGTCCTGGGAGGAGCACCCGAATTCATTTTCGGACCACGTGGAATGATAAGGATGTCTGGATGTCTGGCATTGCATCAACCATTTTCTGAATATGGTCATCATAATTCCAATACTATGTAGATGATATGTGAATCAATCTTGAGCTATATCTGAGCATGATCTGAGTTTTACTGTCATTGCATCAAGTTTACTGTCCTGAAATCTGGTGTGTCTCTTTGATATTCTATCCCGACCTTGTCTTGGTTATCTTGTGTACATTCCTAAACTATGAATTGAACTATGGAATTTGAATTCTACTGGGCTAGTTAGCTCATTATTTCCTACCATTTTCAGGTAACACAGATGGGGGTGATGCTTAAGGGATTGAGTGCTGGGTGGACCGACATGATGAGCAAGCCAATATGTTTCTATTTCTATTTAGTAGTGTAAAAAGGGATATGTAAATTAAGTTTGTTTTGATCTACTCCTCACTTAGTTGTTATGAGGAGTATCTATGTAATTAAACTTCCGCGTTATGACGATATGAATGGATAAGTAAATATTACCTGTTGTGCCTGTTTTTCTATCACTCCCGATAAATAGCCTTTTATTAGGACGTGACATTAACATAGATCATCCTATACTTAAGAACAACCTAGGCTCTGATACCACAAAACTGTCACGCCCCGACGCAGAATATCGGAACGCGAGGCAGTTGCAAGTAAACAGGTATAGAGCGAGTACTAGACATCAAACCATTGCACAATGAATAATACTAAAGATAATCCATCTCATTAATAACTTTCAAATGTCTAGTTACAACCACTAATATCAGAGCCATTCTATAGGGCCCAATTACATTGAATAAAAGTAAAAGACTAAACTAAGACTATAACATATTGCTAGGATGCTAGGGTACTCGTGACGTCACTCCTGGTCATTCCCGTCCTCTTGAGTGTATAGTTCATCCTCGGTCTCACCTGAGAACACAACAACAAATAACGCAGGGTGAGCGATAACGCCCAGTAGGACTTAAATCTCAATAGTCAAGCAGGATTTAAATGATTATGCATTAAAAGGCAGAGTACCTAATGATAGAGCGAGAGAGTCAAGTAAAAGATAGCAGGATAGCATGTGAACAAAAATGGCCAAACTTCCAAATATAGCAAGAGTGTCGAGTTATAGCCACAAAATAGCAAGATGGCCATAGCACAAATGTACAAAGTATAGCAATAGCACAAAGAGTAAAGTATAGCACTTTTGTCAATAGGACGACGAGAACATAGACACTTTTTTTTTTTAATTGTCATTTAGATAGTCGAGATAGATAGCACTCGAGTGTAATGACAAACACTCTGATCATTTAACTCCCATGGGCACTAACACTTTCGGGCGCACACCAGGACCAGATCGGACCCTTTATATATGCCATACATTGTTTATATTGTTATCTTTAGACAATCAGTCAATGGCCAATATAGAGTACAAGAAAAGATGAGAGTATATAGTGAAAGACGAGATAGAGAGAACGTGAAAGATGAGCGAGTAGAGTATAGATGAGAGCTAGTGGACATTACACGTAACACGTCGAGTAAACAGGCGATATTAACAGTTGCACAACATGCTCACGTGGTGTTGGCAGTCAGTGGAACTCACTACCTTCCGCTGGCCATGTACGCATATGTCGAGAGGTCCGGCGTGATTCAAGATAAGAGAAACTTCTAATAGCCGTTTGGATCATGCTGATCCCTAAAGGGTTTATAGGTGTTATGGTACAACCGGCTCGTCGACCATGTGAGAATCATGGACAGAGGAGACTTACGGAGGCTTGAACAAAGACTCACTAGTCCGGCAAAAGGAGTATCCGACGGAGAGTTCATCCAAGTCAAGAGAGAGTGTGTTATAGAACAGTGCTCGACGTTCTAGAGGAATTTTAGAACAGTGGAGCGTCGGTATCGGTGTTCCAAAACATTGCGAGGAACGTACACAAGTATATTTAAGAACGAGGCAATTTTTTTTTTTTTTGGTAAAGGTAGAGATCTCTTTCAACAACCGCGAAATTATAACGAAAAATAGATTGGTACAGATAACCGTAGATTGAATATCCCAAAATGTAACATCATCTAGACAATCATGAACCACAGTCAAAAGACACCGAAGTAGATTAGACTCTAGAATACAAATACAGATGAAAGGAAAAAATGGTACTCTTGCATTAATAGACTATTAAGCATGGACCAAGCCACCCAACATACTCAAAGGCAAGTATTTTAAATGTCTATGGTTGCCCTTCTACTTAAAATGGTGTAAGTCTAAAACTCCAAGAAAAATATAAACCAGACACAGCGTGGAAATCTAGTGGGATCATGGAGGCAAAACTTTTGAATCCCAGGTTGCCAACTAAGCAATTTAATGACATAAATTACCGGATAAATTATGTAACATGTTCATGCCAATTAAGCCATATTTGGATGGTTTAAAGTGTGTATGCATGTGAATAATAAAATTATGTACAAAATAGATCATGTGATTGACTTAAATTAATCAAAATATATTCCATATTTACAACTTCATTTTTCAGTGTTTAACACAGTTAACAAGGTATGGGAATAGCTGAAGAACAATAAGACTTGCAAAAAGATGGTTTTTCCTGCAAAAAAGTCAGATCGCGACGCACCCTAATGAGGGTCGCAACAGAGTCAACTGAGGTCGCGACGGGGTCTGGTACAAATCGCAACGAGCTTGTCGATTCGGGTAGGCAGGTCGCGACAGTGTCATGTGAGGGTCGCGACGGGCTCAGGCAGACCGGGCAGGCGGATCGTGACGACCGGCCCTTTCACGATCAGATCACTATGGAACGCTCTGTCGCAATGTCCGGGTCGTCGCGTTCACAGGGTCTGAGCCCTAGTCTGACAGGGAACGAACAGTTCATTGGGTTTCGGGCCAGACTTACCCTATTTGACATAGGGTGATTCAGAAAAAACATATCTAATTGTACGGCGATGAAAAATCGTGAGACCAATTGTGAATTGTTCTAGACATGCATGGGTACTTACAATAAATAGGAATTTGAAAACAAACAGGGTTTCGACATGTTTTGGTCATGGTAATCATGAAGAACTTGGAACAATACACAGATGAGATCAACGAATTAATTCGCATGATAGATGGATGGAAATTAGGGCTTTCAGGGGCAAAAGAAGCCTAACATCCATGAGTTTCCTACAGTAAAAATCTCATGGCATGAGGACGAGTATGCATGGAGATATGAATTTAAAAGAGGGTTCGGGGTCATGAAAGTTACAGAACATGAAAAATCAAGAACAAAAGATATGCTCGATGGAAAATTATGAAACTAAAGGGCTTTTGTTCCTGATGGACGAAACATCCTATAGAAAACTTTTCATGGTTTATGCTCATGAGAATGCCTACCTTTAATGATTTTCCTCTTCTAGGGTTTGAAGGTGAAGAACTCGGGATGAAGCTTTGATGAAGCCTTCTCCCACGAATTCTCCTCTCTTTGGGTTCTCCTCCTGATCCAGCAAGCCTTGGGTATGAGCTTAGGGCCGGCCATGAGGGTTTTAAGAGAGTTTTTATATTCCTCCCCTTTCTATTTCCTATTATGACTCAAACTCCTAATTATTCCGAATTTCCTAGTTTCTTTCCACCCTTCCAAGCTTGCAACCTTCCAAATGGGTTAGGGAGAGAGGTAATTTCGTGGGTAACCTATTTGGGTAGGTTTAGGAATCCAAATATAACTCAAATTGCTAATTTAATGCATTAAATACCTCTTTTATAATTAAGCATTATTTTAGTTACGAATTTATGATATTTTTCCATTATTCCCCTTTTAAAAATTCCTATTTTGGCCCACTAACTTCTATTGGGTCAATTTAATAAAGCCCATCACTTCTTTTCTTTTAATGGGTTTTAGTAAATTCCCTTTCCATTAATTTCCTATTTAATTTATTTTCTTTTATTTGATTTTCTAATAAATTTAATTAGTTTTCTTTTTATATTATTAATTTTTTATTTTTTTCGAGAAAAAAAATCCAAGTTGTTACATCCTCCCCCTCTTAAAAAAGAATTTGGTCCCCAACTTCGTATGACCATTCAGGAGAGAATGTCTTACCGAAAAGATCGGGGTAGTTCCGTCTGATGATTCCTTCCGGTTCCCATGTGGCTTCTTCCACACCGCGGTTATTCCATAAGACTTTAACCACGTGGATGGGATGGTTCCTGAGCTATTGTACCTTTCGTTCCAATATCTTGACTGGCTTCTCTTCGTATGTCACATCTTTGTTCAACAACAACTTTTCGTGGCGAATGATATGGGTAGGATCATATACATACTTCCTGAGCATGGAGACATGGAACACATTGTGTACACATGCTTGATCCGGTGGCAACGCCAGTCGGTATGCAACCTCACCAATTCTTTCGAGTACTTCAAAAGGACCAATGAATTTAGGACTGAGCTTCCCTTTCACTCCAAATCTTTGGATTTCACGTGTAGGTGACACCTTCAAGAACACATGTTCACCGACTTGGAATTCTAAGTCTCGCCTTCTTTTATCGGCATAGCTCTTTTGTCTGGACTGAGCAGTCTTAAGCCGATCTCTAATCACTTGTATGTCCTTTATGGTACGTTGCACCATGTCTGGGCCTAGCCACTGTTGTTCTCCAACCTCATTCCAGCATGCAGGAGATCTACAATTCCTTCCATAGAGTGCTTCGAACGGTGCCATCTTGATGCTCACCTGGTAACTGTTGTTATAGGCGAACTCAATGAGAGATAGGTGTTTGTTCCAATATCCTTGGAAGTCTATAGTGCAAGCTCTCAACATGTCTTCCACTATTTGGTTTGTTCTTTCAGTTTGCCCATCAGTTTGCGGATGGAATGCGGTACTAAAGTTGAGTTTAGTACCCAATGCACCTTGCAGTCCTTTCCAAAAATGAGATGTGAATCTCAGATCTCGATCCGAGACAATAGATGATGGAACTCTGTGCAGTCTTACTATCTCCTTGACATATAAGGCAACTAGTACTTCTACCAACCACTTACTCTTTATAGGCAGAAAATGGACGGATTTGGTTAGTCGGTCGACTATGACCCATATGGCGTCGAGTCCACCACGAGTCTTGGGTAAACCCATGATGAAGTCCATGCCAATTCTTTCCCATTTCCATTCCGGAATATCTAGCGGTCTGAGTACACCAGCAGAGCGCAGGTGCTCCGCTTTTACTTGTTGGCAAGTAAGGCAGTGAGCGGTATGTTCAGCTACCTCTCTCTTCATGTTCGGCCACCATAATGTTCTTTTCATGTCCTGATACATTTTGGTACCTCTGGATGAATAGTGTACTTTGTCTTGTGAGCTTCATCCATTAGCTTCCTCTTCAGTGCTTCATTGTCGGCGACGCATGCCCTCCCTTTAAAGACAAGCCTTCCATCTTTGGTCATAGCAAAGTTCGGTCTTTCGGCTAGAGTTTCCTTGACGCGAACTAAGAATGGATCATCATCTTATTGAGCTTTGATCTCCTCTAGCAGATCAGATTGAATCTTGATATTGGCAACCAACACTTGATCATCTCTATGTTCAATATTTAAGTCTAACCTTGCAAATTGTTCCAGTAGTTGCATCTGCCAAGGACTAAACTTGAAACAGATGCCATTGGCTTCCTACTAAGAGCATCAGCCATGGCATTACCCTTGCCTAGATGGTATTGGATGTTGAAGTCGAAATCCTTCAGATATTCTAGCCATCTTCTCTGTCTCATGTTGAGTTCTTTCTGGGGGAATAAATACTTCAGACTTTTATGGTCTGAGTAGATAGTGACCTTTTCTCCGTAGAGGTAATGTCTCCAGATTTTCAAGGTGAAGACCCCGGCAGCCAACTCAAGATCATGCACGGGGTAGTTGACTTCATGAGTCTTCAGTTGTCGAGAAGAGTAGGCGATGACTTTCTCCTTTTGCATCAGTACACACCCTAGCCCAATCCCTGAGGCATCAGTGTAGACAGAGAAACCTTCTCCCTCTATTGGCAGAGCGAGAACAGGTGCTGAGGTCAGGCAATCTTTAAGAGTTTGAAAACTTTTCTCACACTCTTTACTCCAGGAGTATGGATTCTCCTTTCATGTCAGTCGTGTGAGAGGAACGGCGATCTTGGAGAAGTCCTTGATAAACCGCCTGTAGTAGCCAGCCAGTCCTAAGAAGCTTCTTATCTCGGTGACGTTGGTTGGTCTATCCCAATTGAGTATAGCTTCGACTTTGGAGGGATCAATGGAGATGCCGTCCTTTGAGATGACATGGCCCAAGAAGGACACTTCTTCGAGCCAGAATTCACACTTGCTAAGCTTTGCGTACAGTCTGTTGTCTCGCAAGACTTGCAGTGCTATCTTCAGGTGTTCTTCATGATCTTCCTTGGTCTTTGAATAAATGAGGATGTCGTCGATGAAGACGACCACGAACTTGTCAAGGTATGGCCGATATATGCTGTTCATGAGTTGCATAAAGGCTGCAGGAGCATTGGTTAGACCAAAAGGCATAACGACGAATTCATAGTGTCCATACCTGCTCCTGAAAGCCATTTTGAAGATATCGTCATCCTTGATCCTCATTTGATGATAGCCAAATCGAAGATCGATCTTGGAGAAATATTGAGCTCCGGATATTTGGTCGAATAGTTCATCGACCCTGGGCAATGGGTATTTGTTCTTGATGGTGAGCTGATTGAGTTGACGATAGTCGATGCACAGCCTCATCGATCCATCTTTCTTCTTGACGAATAGCACAGGTGCTCCTCATGGGGAAGTACTTGGTCTAATGAACCCTTTCTCTAATAGCTCCATCAGTTGCATCTTCAACTCCTTTAGCTCGGCAGGTGACATTCAGTACGGTTGACGCGATACCGGGGCGGCTCCAGGGATCAATTCAATGGCGAAGTTGACATCTCGCTCCGGGGGAATCCTTGGCAGATCTTCAGGAAACACATCGGGGTAATCCTGGACTATGTGGATGTCCTCTATCTTAGAACCCTTCTTTTCAACAACTACGGCTGCTAGGAAAGTAATGCATCCTTTCCTTATCATGTTGTGGGCTTTTATGGCGGAGATTAGAGACATCCGTCTCTTATGTCTAATCCCAGAGAATGCCAATTTAGGAAAGTCACTAAAATTAACCTTCCCTTTCTTACAGTCGACACTTGCCCCATAAGTGGACAACCAGTCGGCTCCCAAAATTACATCATAGCCTTCTATGGGCATACACACCAGGTCTACTTTTAGGTTATGGTCTCTGATCATTACATCGGTAGATGGAAAGTATTTGTTCAATTTCTCCTTTTCCCCTAGTGGCGTTGTGATAGAGAACTCACAACCCATGGATATAGGTTTTGCAGTTAGGGTATCAGCAAAGTTTTGAGATATAAAGGAATGAGTTGCTCCAGTATCAAATAAGACAAATGCTGATAAGGAGAAAACTTATAGAGTACCTTCTACCACGCCACCGTCCGTAGCGGGTTCCTCATCATGCAGGGCTTGCAGTCTTCCCTGTTTCTAAGGCGCATTAGGGCGCCTCTCATGTTCTTTCAGCAGCGGGCACTCAGGGATGCGGTGGTCGCGACTTCCGCAGCGCAGACATGCGCCGACTTTCCTCCAGCATTCGTCAGCAGTGTGTCCTGGCTTGTCACAATGCTAGCAGTTGCTATTGGCTGGAGTGTTGGGTACGAAGACCTTCGGTTTCCTTTCTTGGCTGGATCCCTCCATGATGTTGAAGAGACGCTTCTTGCCGTTGTTCGGCTTAGCAGATGACTGACCCGAGGTCATTTCCTTTTTCACGAACTTCCCTTTTATACGATCGGTGAAGTCCGTAACATCTTCCAGCAGCTGTGCTTTCTTCACCATCTCGGCGTAGGTCTGGATGTCGAGGGGTGCTAGTTGGTTAATGTATTGAGGCTTAAGGCCGTTGAGGAGCGCGTAGCCTTCATTCTCTCCGTGTTCACTAGGTGTTCAGCATATCTTGCCAATCTAGAGAACTGGGCTTCATATTCGGCCACAGTCAAGCTTCGCTGTTTCAGAGCAGCGAATTCTGCAGCCTTCCTTTCTTGGACACGCTCAGAGAAATACTTGGTGTTAAAAGCTTCTTTGAACTCGGCCCAGGTGAACTGACCATTAGCTCTGGTCGCTTCAACAGATTCCCACCAAGCGCGGGCGTCCTTTTCAAGTTGGAATGTGGCTAGCAGCAGCTTATCCCCCACTGCACATTGCATGACGCGGAAAATTCTTTCTGTCTCTTTGAGCCAGTGCTCAGCTTCATCCGGATCTGTTGATCCACTGAACCTAGGTGGGTTCAGACTTCTGAAGTTGCGATGCAGGTCGCTTGCACCACGATTGCCACCTCCATGGGTAGCTTGCACAATCGCGCGCGTCAGTTCTTGGATGGTTTGTTGCATGCCTCTCATTTGAGCACGTTCATCAGTCATCTTTGTTGCTTAGTTCCTACAAAAATAATACTTATTGTCATGATATTGATGTGAAATTTAATTCGTGCGTGTGTGAGTTCATTTTAGCTAGTTACCCTTACCTCTAACCACAACTCACATAGGTAGGATAATTGACTCTAGTCGAGGCAGGTTAACCTAGATCATTCTATACTTAAGAACAACCTAGGCTCTGATACCACAAAACTGTCATGCCCCGACGCGGAATATCGGAATGCGATGCAGTTGCAAGTAAACGGGTATAGAGCGAGTACTAGACATCAAACCATTGCACAATGAATAATACTAAAGATAATCCTTCTCATTAATAACTTTCAAATGTCTAGTTACAACCACTAATATCAGAGCTGTTCTATAGGGCCCAATTACATTGAAATAAAAGTAAAAGACTAAACTAAGATTCTAACATATTGCTAGGATGCTTGGGTACTCATGACGTCACCCTGGTCATTCCCATCCTCTTGAGTGTATAGTTCATCCTCGGTCTCACCTGAGAACACAACAACAAATAATACAAGGTGAGCGATAACGCCCAGTAGGACTTAAATCTCAATAGTCAAGCAGGCTTTAAATGATTAACGCATTAAAAGGCAGAGTACCTAATGATATAGCGAGAGAGTCAAGTAAAAGATAGCAGGATAGCACGTGAACGAAATAGCACAACTTTCCAAATATAGAAAGAGTGTCGAGTATAGCACAAAATAGCAAGATGGCCATAGCACAAATAGCACAAAGTATAGCAATAGCACAACGAGTATAGTATAACATTTTTGTCAATAGACAACGAGAGAACATAGCACTTTTTTATTGTCATTTAGATAGTCGATATAGATAGCACTCGAGTGTAATGCCGAACACTCTGATCATTTAACTCCCATGGGCCCTAGCACTTTTGGGCCCACATCCTAGGACCAGATCGGACCCTTTATATATTGCCAGGCATTGATTATATTATTTATCTTTAGACAATCAGTCAATGGCCAATATAGAGTACCAAGAAAAGATGAGAGTACTAGATGAATAGACGAGATAGTAGAGTGAACGTGAATAGATGAGCGAGTAGAGTATAGATGAGAGCTAGTGGACATTACACGTAACACGTCGAGTAAACAAGCGATAGTAACAGTTGCACAACACGCGCACGTGGTGTTGGCAGTCAGGTGGAACTCACTACCTTTCCGCTGGCCATGTTACGCACAGGTCCAGAGGTCCGGCGTGATTCAAGATAAGAGGGAACTTCTAATAGCCGTTTGGATCATGCTGATCCCTAAAGGGTGTAATAGGTGTTAGGGTACAACCGGCTCGTCGACCATGTGGGAATCCATGGACAGAGGAGACTTACGGAGGCCTTGAACAAAGACTCACTAGTCCGGCAGAAGGAGTATCCGACGGAGAGTTCGTCCAAGTCAAGAGAGAGTGTGTATATAGAACAAGTGCTCGACGTTCTAGAGGAATTTTAGAACAGTGGAGCGTCGGTATCGGTGTTCCAAAACATTGCGAGGAAACGTACACAAGTATATTTAAGAACGAGGCAATTTTTTTTTTTTTTGGTAAAGGTAGAGATCTCTTTCAACAACCGCGAAATTATAACGAAAAAGAGATTGGTACAGATAACCGTAGATTGAAGATCCCAAAATGTAGCATCATCTAGACAATCATGACACCACAGTCAATAGAACACCGAAGCAGATCAGACTCTAGAATACAAAATACAGATGAAAAGGAAAAAAATGGACTCTTGCCTTATAATAGACTATTAAGCATGGACCAAAGCCACCCTACATACTCAAAGGCAAGTATTTTAAATGTCTATGGTTGCACTTCTACTTGGAATGGTGTAAGTCTAAAACTCCAGAGATAATATAAACCAGACACAGCGTGGAAATCTAGTAGGATCATGGAGGCAAAACTTTGAATCCCAGGTTTCCAACTAAACAATTTAATGACATAAATTACCAGATAAATTATGTAACATGTTCATGCCAATTAATCCATATTTGGATGGTTTAAAGTGTGTGTGCATGTGAATAAGAAAATCATGGACAAAATAGATCATGTGATTGACTTAAATTAATCAAAATATATTCCATATTTACAACTTCATTTTACAGTGTTTAACACAGTTAATAAGGTATGGGAATAGCTGAAGAACAACAAGACTTGCAAAAAGATGGGTTTTCCTGCAAAAAAGTCAGATCACGATGCACCCTAATGAGGGTCGCAACAGGGTCAACTGAGGTCGCAACGGGGTCTGGTACAGATCGCGACGGGCTTGTCGATTCGGGCAGGTAGGTCGCGACGGGGTCATGTGAGGGTCGCGACGGGCTCAGGCAGACCAGGCAGCCGGATCGCGACGACCGGCCCTGTCACGATCAGATCGTGATGGAACGCTCTGTCGCGATGTCTGGGCCATCGCGTTCACAGGGTCTGAGCCCGAGTCTGACAAGGAACGAACAGTTCATTGGGTTTCGGGCCAGACTTACCCTATTTGACACAGGGTGATTCAGAAAAACATATGTAATTGTACATGCGATGAAAAATTGTGAAACCAATTGCGAATTGTTCTAGACATGCATGGGTACTTACATTAAATAGGAATTTGAAAACAAACAGGGTTTCGACATGTTTTGGTCATGGTAATCATGAAGAACTTGGAACAGTACACAGATGAGATCAACGAAATAATTTGCACGATAGGATGGATGGAAATTAGGGCTTTCAGGGGCAAAAGAAGCCTAACATCCATCAGTTCCTACAGTAAAAATCTCATGGCATGAGGACGAGTATGCATGGAGATATGAATTTAAAAATGGGGTTCGGGGTCATGAAAGTTGCAGAACATGAAAAATCAAGAACAAAAGATATGCTCGATGGAAAATTATGAGACTAAAGGGCTTTTGTTCCTAATGGACGAAACATCCTACAGAAAACTTTTCATGGTTTATGCTCGTGAGAATGCCTACCTTTAATGATTTTCCTCTTCTAGGGTTTGAAGGTGAAGAACTCGGGATGAAACTTTGATGAAGCCTTCTCCCGCGAATTCTCCTCTCTTTGGGTTCTCCTCCTAGTCCAGCAAGCCTTGGTTATGAGCTTAGGGCCGGCCATGAGGGTGTTAAGAGAGTTTTTATATTCCTCCCCTTTCTAATTCCTAATTATTCTGAATTTCCTAATTTCTTTCCACCCTTCCAAGCTTGCAACCTTCCAAATGGGTTAGGGAGAGAGGTAATTTCGTGGGAAACTTATTTGGGTAGGTTTAGGAATCCAAATATAACTCAAATTGCTAATTTAATGCATTAAATACCTCTTTTATAATTAAGTATTATTTTAGTTACGAATTTAGGGTATTTTTCTATTATTCCCCTTTTAAAAATTCCTATTTTGGCCCACTAACTTCTATTGGGTCAATTTAATAAAGCCCATCACTTCTCTTCTTTTAATGGGTTTTAGTAAATTCCCTTCCATTAATTTCCTATTTAATTTATTTTCTTTTATTTGATTTTCTAATAAATTTAATTAGTTTTCTTTTTATATTATTAATTTTTTATTTTTTTTCGAAAAAAAAAATCCAGGTTGCTACACTAACATCTCCAGCAGGAATATTTGTGAAGTCTTCCATGTGGGTTACTTCCTGCTCCCCCTCAATGTGAGCAACAGTCTAAAAGGTTTCTTCAATAATAGATGCAATGACTGTAGAGGGGTCTCAATTTCAGAGGATTGCCCAACGTGCTCAATGTGCTCAAGAGCTATTTCATCTATCCTTCTTGCAACTGCAGCAGGTTCTTCAATTCTGACTACTGCTTCTTCCTCTTGGACACTGGGAATTTCAGGAGCATCACCAATTATTGCCTCTCCTTCTGCCACAGAGGTCTTGGTCCAAACGTTTCCACTAGGGAGAAACCACTTTTCTTTAAATTTCTAGACTGAATAGGCAGGCCCATCTTCTCCATCACTTCTCCCTTCAGGTCAATTTCATAATCCTTAAAGATTCTGGTTAGCAAATGGGCTTATGGAAGAGATACTGCTAATTTATTCTTCTTGTCCAGATCATCTCTGCAGCAAACTTCATTCTTTCGATAATTACCTGAGCCATGTTGATGCTTTGATTTTGAATGGCCCAAAACATCATGTCTGAATCTCCTTTCGAGCATGTAGAAAAGGTGGCGCTCCTTGGCACCAAAATCTGACAAACTATAAAGTGAAGAATTATGTTGAATGCATTCAGTTGGTTGATGTCGATTTTCCCATCCTTCAATCTGTTCTCTGTTCCAATGATGCCTAATCCCTTGGCATGAATGTCTACGGAGTCCACCCCACTGTGACCAACTGTGGATACTCCAAATAGCCTCTCCAAAAGATCATAGGTGATATGAATGGATGTACCTTTTACCGTAGAGGAGAGGGACCCATCTTCTTCAGTCTTCAAACAAGTGTAAAATGCCTTGGCTAGGTCTGGATAGCCTGGTTCAAAAATAGTCACCATCTTCGTCCACTTCATCCTCTCAATAGCTTCCACAATACTGTGCATCTCATGCTTCTCTAGATCTTCAATATCCACTGCCTTGTTTCCGCAAAGCTTGATCCTGACAGCCGCAAACCGTTCCTGTTGATCCGCTGTGAGGAAGGTGACGCTGTAACCGCCTACGCTGTTGGAACTCCCAGAAGTGACCATGGAATCGAACAAGGAGAGTTTCTGGAGGATCGTGGGGAAGAAAGGAACATAAGCCCTCAAGAAATTTGAGCGGAAACAGAGAGATTCTTCGAAACCTCACAGAGGGGATTCTGAAGTCAATGAGGGTTTCGTAAGAAAGCAAATCGAAGAAGAGAGAGAGAGAGAGAGAGAGAGAGATGAAATCGATGCGGCAAGGATTTCGGACTTAACGGCAGAACATAAAGTGACTTTTTGAAACGCCGGAGCATTAAAGGCGGATAACGACAAAAGAGGAGATGATTACGTAAATAATAAAGAATTGATCTTTAAACGTCATAGCAAATTTATGACGCAAGCAATAAAGGTTTTGCTTAAGTTTTAGCGGGAAGGACAAGTATTATTCTCAAAATTTATTATTTCAGTTATGTACAGACATATCTTTTACAAATTACACATGCCTAATTCCCTTCTAAGAGATGTAAATCTCTCTTCAGGTAAGGCTTTTGTAAAGATATCTGCTAACTGATTCAACGTATCTATGAAAGAAATATTAATATTACCATTAGATACATGATCTCTAATAAAATGATATCTAACCTCCATGTGTTTCGTCCTGGAGTGCTGAACTAGATTTTTCGTGAGATTTATTGCACTTGTGTTGTCACATAGGGATGTCAACAGTAACCAATAACCCGATAACCGTCCATTTCGTTAACTTAACGAACATCAAATAGATATTATTTTTTCACCGGTAAATTATTGGATACGAATACGGATATATCCGGTACCTTAATGAATACGGAAACAGATACACCCCATTCTGAATTCGTATCTGTCTGTTACTGTCAAGTAATATAATATATATATATATATATATAATATGATCTCTTAGATTTAAATCTAATGGTAGATTTAGATGTAATTATGTATTTATATTTTATCAAGTCATTTATACTTTTATCATGGTAAAATATTTCTACATTACAAGATTTTTTATATTTTTTTAATTATTGGCCTAACATATTCTTTATTTTCATGCAAGATATGCAAAGAATGAGAAGATGTTGGAGATTAAAGTCCAAGAGAGCTAGTTTATCTTCTTATTTTCATTTTATATGTTTTATCTTGTCTTTGAGGATAATGTAGTATTTTCTATGTTTGCACTTTTAATTTTGTTCTATGTTGACTCATGAATGATGATGATATGAAACTATGTTGAAATATGTTTATTATTATATAGATCTTTTGTTTCAATTTAAATTGTATTCTAATTATGTTAATTTGTACCATAAATTTCAGTTTTATATATACTCTTATGACCAGTAACTATCCGCTAACCATTCGTTAACCGCATTTTTTTGGATACTTAAAACGGGTTTCGGATACACCATTATCTGAATTCTTAGCGAACATCAAATGGATATAGTACTTCCTTAACGGATAATCTATTATCTGCACCATATCCAACCCGTTGACATCCCTATTATCACACAGCAGCGGGATAGTCTTGATGTGCAGTCCATAGTCCTCAAGCTGTTGTTTTATCCATAAGAGTTGAGTGCAACAGCTCTCAGCAGCTACGTACTCAGCTTCAGCTGTTGATAGTGCTACTGAATTTTGCTTCTTTGAAGACCATGAAATCAAGCATCCTGCAAGAAATTAACAACTACCACTGGTGCTTTTTCTGTCTACCTTGCATCCAGCATAGTCAGCATCAGAATATCCAACTAAACTAGTTTCACATGATTTTGGATACCATAGCCCTAGGTCATGAGTTTTAGCTAAATATCTAAAAATCCTTTTGACAGATATTAGATGGGATTCTTTAGGATCAGACTGATATCTAGCACACATACATACACTAAATAAGATATCTGGTCTACTAGCTGTCAAGTAAAGCAATGACCCTATCATACCTCTGTAAAGTTTTTTATCAACTTTCTTACCTTCCTTATCACTGTCTAACCTTGTGGATGTGCTCATTGGAGTGGACAGTGGTTTAGCATTGTCAAACCTGAATTTCTTCAACAATTCTTTGGTGTACTTTGTTTGACAAATATGTGTACCTTCTTGGCTTTGCTTGATTTGTAATCCAAGAAAATAGTTGAGCTCTTCCATCATGCTCATCTCAAATTCTCCCTCTTGTTCTTACCCCAACCGATGGATCTCCAATGATATTATCAGTAGGATGATCCTTTTTGTACCTCCATTCCTTTGGAAGATCATTATGGACAATATCTTTTGTTGTAGTCTTCCAAGGGTGGATCTTCACCATCTTTGATGGTTGTTTCCTTTAGTTTCTTTGAGAGATTTTCTGCATTTTCATCATCACTATCGACTTTCTTCTTCAAGGAAGGGTTAGACTCATCAAAAATAACATGAATAGTTTGCTCAATTAATAGACTTCTTTTGTTAAAAACTCTAAAGCCTTTGGGTTTAGAAGTGTACCACATAAAGATCCCTTCATCGGATTTGGGATCTAGCTTACCTATGTCTCTTTTACCATTGTTGTGAATGAAGCATGGACATCAAAACGTTCTGAAGTGGCTGATCCTGGGCTTCCTTTGCTTGTCTAGCTCATATGCAGTCTTCTTTAGGATTGGTCTGATCATGACTCTATTTATGATATAACAAGTTGTATTTATAGCTTCTGCCCAGAAGTATATTGGAAGATTGTATTCGGATAGCATGGTTCTAGCCATATCCAACAAAATTCTGTTCTTCCTCTCAGCTGCTCCATTTTGCTGTGGTGTTCTAGGTGCTGAGAAATTATGTTCTATACCTTGATCATTACAGAATTCTACAAATTTGTCGTTTTGAAATTCTCCTCCATGATCTGAACGAATGCCAATGATGCTGAACTTCTTATCCTTTTGAGCTACTTTACTGAACTTCACAAAACTATCAAATGTGTCATCTTTATGCTCCAAAAATGATACCTATGTGAATCTTGAAAAATCATCGACTATTACAAATCCAAAGTTCTTTCCTCCCATGCTGGTGGTTCTCATTGGTCCAAACAGATCCATATGTAATAGTTCTAGTGGTTTGGAAGTAGTGACCATTGTCTTTGATTTGAAAGAGGATTTAGTATGCTTCCCTTTTGCACAAGGTTCACAAATGCTATCTAATCTTGTGTTTATCTTTGGCAGTCCTTCTACTAGATCATATTTGACAAGCTTTCTTATTCCATCCAAACTGCAGTGACCTAACCTTCTATGCCATAACTCTGCATTTTGATCTTTGCTTGCTGCTAGACACACATCTTGATCTTTGAGCTCCTCTAGATGCAGTACATATAAATTCTTTTCTCTGCTGGCTTCGAAGACAATTGCTAGTTGTACTATGGCCATCCTACTTTCTGTGCTATACTTGACACTTGCGCTATTTTGAGTCATGCTATTGCGCTATCACTTGCTCGACATTACGTGACCTTCGCTCTCTATCATTAGTTACTCTGCTCTTTAATACATTAATCATTTAAAGCATGCCTAATCATGAGATTTAAGTCCTACTGGGCATTATCGCTCACCCTGCGTCATTTGATATGTGTTCTCAGGTGTAATGACCCCGAGAACCCGACCCTCGACCCAAGCTGAGGACGCGACTTTCGAGGTCGCCGCCCATGGATCTGGGGACCCGAAGGGATATAACACAAGTCTAATAGAATATGTTAAGGAGATAAATGTCAACTACTGAACTAGAATCACACACGCGGAAGCAAGAAGAAGAGTGAGACTGCTGCGTAACGCTCTAAGTACAGTCCCAACACACAGTGAGTACAAGTAAGCAAAGGGGAAGAACAAGGCCCTTAGGGGCATACCCTGAGGGTGAAGTACAACTAAAGAAAAGGGGAATCCCACTGCTAGCTACGGGGACGACGACGACTGCCCCGCCTACTCCGCCCAACGCACACCCTGCCGCTGCTGGGAAGTCTCACCTACAAAAGGAAGGGATGAGCTTCACAACAGAAGCTCACTAGGGACTACCAATCTCCTACTAGCTCTAACAAGCGGGAAGAATATATATAATTAAAATAAATGATAGTAGTTATATATTCTAACCTACAAAGGAAAGTGCAGAAGCAAGACTACTAACTAGCAACGATACAAAAAAGGTAACACTGTCAGAAACTTCGTAGAACCTGCATGTTGTGACGACCACACAGCTAGCAACACAGACAAAGAGAACTCTGCCTGGACAAGCGACACTAGCTACGGAAACCACTACCACTAGTCAATTGGTCAGGAGCGTCCACTGACGTCTTATCCTCGACCCAGGTCAAGATCTCCACGTATCGTCAGAGTGGGGGCAGGAGCACAAGTAACCACAATAATAACCGTCATAGCCTGGCCGGACTACGGTCCCACGCCTGGCCTCTCTAGGTGGTTCTGGGACCACAAAGAGCAAGGCAGTGAGAAGAAGGACTAGTTGGCCTACGCCAGGAAGAACTCCAAATGACCTCGGCGTCCCAGACCAACTACGAGAGCTCTGAAAACAACTCAACACCGCTGTCCTAACCACCGTTTTCCCCTCCACCAGAGTCCGTGACTCAAGCACGCTCGTCGCCTGGAGCACTCCCTCTATGGGCGCACAGGAATGGGGGTCCCAAGTAAATAGTAACAACCTCTCACAGGACAAGTCCTCAGGTGCCGAGCACCGAGCGAACGACTAGTGTAGGACCATACTAGGAACTAGCACTGGTGCCACAGGCACAGAAAGAACCAAGAATGGTGAAGACTCAACGAGAAACAAACTTTGCATAACTTACCTGAACATGTTACTGTCATGATGCCCGTGGCTTTCGTGACATTGTCGCGTCGCCAAGGTCGGCCGCGACAATGTTGCGACGCCCCTGGTCGTTGCGACGATGTCGCGGCGCCCATGCCCGCCGCGACAGACAAGGTTGTCGCGGACGGTGCATGCAGCGCGACATCATCGCGACCCTCGGGCCGGTCGTGACCTCAGTCGAGAGGGATCCCAGGACAGTCCTCCCAAGGATCACCCCAAAATATTACAAACCACCGTACAGGGGGAGGGGAGCAAGGGGAAACACTAGGAAAGCATGTAAATAGGCAAACCACCCTCAAACCCCATGAATCATGCATTAAACATGGAGATCCTATTCTTGAGGAACCTCTCAATAACGGAGCATGGATCTCACCCACAAAACCCAAGCACGATGAGGAAAAAAAGAACCTCAACGGGAAGGGGAGCATGCTAGGACGAGAGGGAGAAGAGGAGCCCCTACCTTAAAGAGTAGAGCAAACCTGTTGAGGCCTTCACGTAGGAATGACCACCTCCTCCTCGCTCCAAGCACCACGAGCACGTCGCCTACACCAAGGGCACGTCACCTCCTCACCACGAGCACCACGAACAAGCCGGAAGAAGGAAGAGGGCTCGGAGGAGAAAGAAGAAGAAGAAAAGAAGGAGAGAGGGGGAAAACGGTTGCCCAGATAGCAAGCCCAGAGGCGGGGGTGAATGGATTGCTTAAAAAGTCTTTTAGAAGAAATTCCTGTGAATAAAATAAACTAGACAGAAAACACTAAGATCGATAGTTAGAGTTAGTGATAATGAAGACACAAAAACAATCACACAAACAACATGAGATTTTTATCCTGGTTCGGACCTCCTATCCCAAGGAGTCCTACATCCAGTCCCCAAGTAACAACTTGGGTTTCCACTAGACAAGGGTACAGTCCCCCTTATGGACACTTACATGTCCAGCAACAGTTGGCCTTCTCTTCTCAACCAGAAGAGGAATTACACCACCTGGTTCAACAGGTATTCTCTTCACACCCGAAGAGAAATGCCCACAATGATCTTGTTGAAAGATGAGGGCCCCAAGACCAATCTTATAGACAATGCTTGATCTGAGGCGAAGTCTAAGAGACACCAAATAATCTTGAATGAACTCTCTCTCTCAGACCTACGCTAGCTCTCGAAAGGAATGGAAAGAGATTTCTGAGAGCTAAGAGCTTTTGAAGGTTGGAATGGACAAGCTGGCTCTTATTTCTTTTCAGGTGACTGGAGGTTCAAGCTTTTCGAAGATTCAAGAGTTCAAAATGATCTGACTAACTGTGTTCCATGGGGTCACCAGTCTTCTATTTATCTTCTGCGAAATATTTTGACCGTTGTAGTAGCCGTTGAAATGTCCGTTGTCTCACAGCTTCATGCACGTTAGAGAGGCTGGTCCGAAGCATGGAGTAGGTGAGCCTGCAGCCATTAATGCTTGGATTGATCCTTACACCTTCAGGGAAAGATTGTCTGAATCTTCTATCCTTTTGACAGGTTGACAGGTCCATCTTTGACGTGCTTTACTACAAAAGTCCTGCATACAATAAATGTCGACAGCTAGACAACTTCTCTTTGTCTAAATTGTCAGTCAACATTAGTAGTCGTGCAGTATTAAGATATACCGAGAAAGGTTATTCTGACATCACACAAAGCAAGACTCTATGTGACACGTGAAGTAAGCAAGGATATATCGTGTGGAAATATTGTACTGTCACAATAAATGAACAAGATCTCTAGGATACAATGTGACGCGTGGGAAGGTTTTTGAAATCTACAGAGTCTTAAGCATATGTATTTTTAAATATTAGAAGGAATGATTCAAGACTGTTCAAGAGCTTTATAAATTTATTTAAAAGAGAAGAACTTTCTGTATAGAAATGATATTGATATCAAATTGATGATACAATCATGTGAGAATGTAATCCATGTTGAAACCAAATCGATGTGAACATAATCTAGGTATTAATATAATGAAATCGTTGTTTCAATGATGAAATCATTGTGTTAATGAAATCGATAAGGAAATCGTTGTTTAAGTGAAATCGATCAAGAAATTATTGTATAAGTAAAATCGATCATGAAATCGTTGTTTTCTTGAAGAAATCGTTGTTTAAGTAAAATCGATCATGAAATCGTTATTTTCATGAAGAAATTGTTGTTTAAGTAAAATCGATCATGAAATCGTTGTTGTCATGAAGAAATCATTGTATAAGTAAAATCGATCATGAAATTATTGTTTTCATGAAGAAATCATTGTTTAAGTAAAATCGATCATGAAATCGTTGTATAAGTAAAATTGATCATGAAATCGTTGTTTAAGTAAAATCGTTATTTAAGTGGGCAAATCATTGTTGCAGTCAAATCATTCTTTAAGTGAAAGCAAATCGTTGTTGTAATCAAATCGTTCTTTAAGTGAAAGCAAATCATTATTGTGATCAAATCATTCTTTAAGTGAAAGCAAATCGTTGTTGTGATCAAATCGTTCTTTAAGTGAAAGCAAATCGTTGTTGTGATCAAATCGTTCTTCAAGTGAAAGCAAATCATTGTTGCGTTCAAATCGTTCTTTAAGTGAAAGCAAATCGTTGTTGCGATCAAATCGTTCTTTAAGTGAAAGCAAATCGTTGTTGCGATCAAGTCGTTGTTTAAGTAAAAGCAAATTGTTGTTTTACTTATGAAATCATTGTGAGACGGAAATCGTTATTTAAGTGACTTACATAATCATTATGGCGATCGAATCGTTATTTCTATAAAGGAAATTGTTGTGTACTTAGACAAAACTATGCATTTGAACTTGCAGCAGTGTGTGAGGATAACTTACAGATTTGCTTGCTTTAAATTTTTTGTGTGGATAATCTTTAGAAACATTTGTTAGACAGCATTTTACAGGGTTTTGTTAATCACCAAAATTATATATATAATTCATGATAAATTTTATATGGAGATGGACTGATCATCAAAATGGGTGCCTGCCTCGGTTTTGAACCGATGGCCCCCAAAACGCGACAGGTCAGGCCGACGCGACAACAACCATGTCGCAACCGCTCTGTAGGTCGCGATCATGTCGCGCCCTCCTACCCCAGCACAACACCAAAAGTGATCAAACCTTGGAGACTGGAAAAACCATAATGCGATGCCTTTCCAGGTCGCGTCAATATTGTACGCACCTGACACCCGACAAGGCCGTTCTGACAGAAAGACAATCGGTCAGAACGGTCAGAACGAAGTCACGTCACCTCCAGATGGCATGACAAGAACGTGACACCCCTGGTTGTCGCGTCAATGGTGCGACGCCCAAGGTGGGCGCAATAAGGAGCCTGTCACGACCGACCAAGCTGTCGCGAGACCGTCGTGACCAGCAGGTCCAGTGCGACCCTGAGGATGGGGCCAAGGCCCAAGGGAGCCAGATCTTACATCAGGTGAGACTGAGTGTGAGCATAGCCGGTGGAAGCAGGAGCAGGAGCACCTCTCTTAGTAGGTGGTGGACGCTTGCACCAGCTTGGTCGTCTCTGAGCAGCTACTTCGGGAGACCGAGGACCAGTATCGGTATGGTTAGGAGTGCGCCATAAGGGAGGGGCGAGCCAGCACCTACTCCGCTAGTTTCACCGTGACTTCCTCTGAGTACCAGAGAAATGTCTAGGAGGGGCGTGGCACCCAGTGGTCTACCAACTCTCGCGCCTCCATGAGGCCACCGCCTCCTCGCACGGCAGCAGATTCGGGAGAGGCTGAGAGCAGCCAGCAGCACCGACCATCAGTAAGTGGTGGCGAGAGCTAGGCCACTATCATATGGCTTGTACTTTTTTTTGCTTTCTTCATGATGATGCGTACCCAGTGAGGTACCCTTTTGTATATGATGTCCTTTTGCCTGTCCCCTTTTTGGCCATGATATATAGTGAAATGCTTTGCCTTTCTTCACCTGTGCCTAAGGATCACTTGATAAACAAGTTAATTTAACATTTCCGACTCAGTCCCTTGCTTGTTAAGCGAGCCAACCTCATGATTTGTCAAGGGGCTGACCCTTTATTCAAATAAGGCATAAATAAGATGAAAGAATGAAAATGCAACAAGCAAGCATGCAAATGCTAGCAAGAAATTAAAAGATGAGCACACAGTCAATGCATTCATGCAAATGAGAAGGGGATTGGCTCATCATTCTTTTGGCTTTTGACATATTCAATATTTTTTTTGGACTTTGAAATATTCAAAAAAAATTGGCTTTTGAAAATATTCAATTTTTTCTTGTTTTGGAAATATTCATTTTTTTATTTTAAAAATAGACCGCAACCCAGCGTGGTCCCTTCTTAAAAAGATGCGCAGAACGAAGGAGATCCACTCTAAGTGGAGAAACATGATACTTGGGCTCTTCAATTACTCATTCATCATTTAAAATTCATTAGTGACTATTAGATGCATTAAACAGGGGTTCGACGTGCTTAAGCAGTGCCTTCACCCAAGGTAACTTTTGGCGACGTTCTCTTTAGTTGATCGTTGCCTTGCCTTGAGCCTGGGACATACCATCAAGAGAGCAGGGAAGGTATGATTTAGAAAGTCTACCAATGGTTTGGGTGACCGGGGAGACACTCATTCCTCTGCCCTATACTTATTGGGGTCCAGTCTTTAGCTTGTGGGGTTTTTATAGTACGCTTATGACCAGGTTCATTTGAATCTTTGCGGGGACTTTGCCACTCTTGACATGCTGTGTACTTGTAATTTGCCTAGTTTTGGCTCTCTTGACTTTGATTTTCTTGTTTTCTTTTCTTCTCCCCTCTAATGGCCATGACCTCTTCCCACTTAAGTGTCGGATAGATTCAAAGGTCAATCCCACAGGTTCCCATCCCTATTGGCGGATCGAAAAGAAGAGAAATGGCGGTGTCCTAGACTCTTGTCTAAGCATTGATCTTCTTTAGATTTCATGCTTCTAGATACCAAGGGTGGGCATGTAAGTGTGTGCGAGTGTTGATACCTTTAGTTAACCCACCATAAATAAAGAATGAATTAGAGATGATGATGTTTTCATTTTAGTGTCTGTGTACCAGTAAATCCGAACATCTATCTAGGGGTATTATTTTTTAAGATAAAGCCCATTCCAAGGGTGGGAGAGTTCCTCACCCTTAGCGTTCACTAGTCTGTACTTGTTGCATGGATATGCTTCTTTTATTACATACGACCCTTTCCAATTTGGTTGGAGTTTTGAATGAGGACCACCGGGTTTTACAAATATTCTTTAATGACCATTTCACCAACTTTGAATTTTCTCTCAATCACTTTATTTGGTAAAAACGTGTAAGTCTATTTGATATGCTTTAGTGTGTTCTGCGGCGGTTAGACGCTTCTCATCTAAGAGTTCCAGTTGTGCAAGGAGCGACTCGCGACACTCATTGATTGACAAGTCCTTGTCAAGATGGACTCTTAGTGATGGGATGAGAATCTCATATGATACTACAGCCTCAATTCCATAAGTGAGGGCAAAGGGTGTTTGCCCTGTGGAAGTGAGAATTGAAGTGCGGTAGACCCATAGAGCTTCTACAAGTTTGTCTGGCCAGTCCGAGAACTTATTAACCTCACACGTCTTTTTTATGATCTTGATTAAGGTTTTATTTGTGGCCTCTACTTGGCCATTGCCTTGCGGATAATAGGGAGAGGAATGATGTAATGCAATGTTATACCTATTGCAGAGGTCATGAAGCTCCTGAGAGATAAACTGAGGTCCATTGTCAGTGACGATGGTACTAAGGATGCCGAATCTGGTGATGATGTTCTTGATGATGAACTTGCATAGTGTTGTTGGCTTGACTTCTGCATATGCTTCAGCTTCTGCCCAGTTGGTGAAGTACTCTGTCTCAGTGAGTATGTATGATTTTGACTTACTTTGGGAGTTCGGATCACCAAGGAGACCAATAATGTCGAAGGACCACATAGAGAAAGGCCATGGGGAGGACATAGGGTGGTGTTAAGAGGATGGAGAATGAATTTTGTCGGCATGCAGTTGGCACTTAACACACCGACAAACATAGATAGAACAATTATCCTCTAAAGTGGGCCAATAAAAGCCTTGTCTAAGGATTTTCTTGGCAAGCATTTAGCTATTTACATGGCCCCCACACACACCTGAATGAGCTTCCTCAACAACTTTCCAAATCTCATCATCATCCAAACAACTAAGTAAAACTCCAGTAAGACCTCTTCTATAAAGCACATTCATAACCAAGGTGTATTTCTGGGACATTCTCCTTATCGTTCTTTTTTCTTCAGCTATGGCTTCCTCAAGATAAGTATGATCTTTGCAATACTTCGTTATCTCATAGAACCATGGTTTCTCCTCATCATCTAATTCTTCTTCTAACTCCAGTAGCATGATTTCTTTCTTGTTTTTCCTCTCTACATTCTTCAACATCTCCTCTTTGATCCAAAGGAAAACTAGATTTTGTACAGCTGGAATGTGACATCGTTGGATGAGGATGCTGTCAAAATCCCCAGGATAAGAAATATTGAGGGATGAGGCAAGTGTGGCAAGAGCGTCTGCTAGAAGATTTTGGTGGCGAGGCACATGGACAAAAATAAGCTTAGAGAATAGCTTGGCACATGCTAAGGTGAGTTCTTGGTAAGGCTTGAGCTTTGGATCTCTGGTGCAGTATTTGGTGAGCACTTGGCGGAGGATTAGTTTAGTATCACCTACAATCCGCAAATGGGTAACACCGTGGAAATGTGCGGTCTCAAGTCCAGTCAGCAGAGCTTCATATTCAGCTATGTTGTTAGTGACAGGGAATGCTAGCTGAAGATCTTGCGGAATGGTGACCCCTTCAGGTGATAGGAGAACAATCTCGATACCCTTACCATGAGAATTTAGAGCTCCATAAAAATGTAATGTCCACATAGGATCAAATTGGATAAAGGACATTAGTTCATCATCTGGAAACTTCGAATGGACTGGATCCAATCGAAGGATAGGGTGATGAGCGAGATGTTCTGCTATGGCATAGCCTTTGATTGATTTTTTTTTTAATGTATGTGATATCAAACTGAGAGAGAAAGCTTTGCCAATGCGCTAACCTATCAGTAAGGATAGATTTTTCAAGGAGGAATTTGATAGGTTTCATACGGGCTATAAGGTGGACTTCGTGAGCAAGGAAGTAGTTCTTCAATTTCTGCACTACCCAGATAAGAGCGGCACAAGTTTTCTCCATGATGGTGTACCTTTGCTCACAGGAGTTGAGAAGCTTAGACAATTAGTAAGTTGCCCTTTTTTTACCTTCTTCATCCACTTGTGCAAGGACAGCTCCCACAGAGTCTTCCAAGACAGAGACATGGAGAATTAATGGTTTGCTTGGAGTCGGTGACCTCAGGACAGGAGGATTAACCAGATACTCCTTTAATCTGTCAAAGGCTGCTCGACACTTCTCATCCCAGTGAAATTTGACTCCCGGCTTGGTAAGGTCGTAGAAGGGTCTACACCTCTGTGAATGTTGGGAGACAAACCAGTAAATAAATTGCAATCTCCCAATTAATCCTAGAATTTCCTTCAAGTTCTTGGGAGGTGACATTTCCCTTATTCTCTTCTCTTTATTGGGATTAATCTTGATACCCCTCTTGCTCACGATGAACCCTAGGAGTTTACCTGATGACACACCAAATATACATTTCTTGGGGTTCATTTTCAACTGAAATTCCATTGATCTTTGCAATACTTTAGTTAGAACCCCAAGATGCTCAGCCAACGTCTTAGACTTAACGACCAAATCGTCCACATACACCTCAATATAGATGTGAATCATGTCATGAAAGATGGCCATCATTGATCTTTGGTAAGTAGCTCCAGTGTTTTTGAGTCCAAATGGCATGACCACATAGTAATATGTGCCCTAAGGTGTAGTGAACGATGTCTTTTCTTGGTCCTCTTGTAATGCCCCGGTGCGGAATATCAGAGCGATAAACAGTTAAATAAATAGTACAGAGCGAGAAATAGACATCAAACCTTTGCACGTTTTGGAATAATGTCAAATGAACCACCTTTATTGATAATTCCACTAATTCTATTACATTCTCCAACTTCAGAGCCAAAACTATGGGCCCAGAGTACTTTATTCAGTAAAAACAACTACAAACCAACTATTCAACTAACTAACTACTAAAAAGCTTTGGTTGTCGTAATATAGGGTCACTCCTGCACTTGCTCATCCCCTTCCTCGTTTGTGTGGTAGTCCCCATCAGACTCACCTGAAACACATGAAATAAATAGCACAGGATGGGCGATAATCGCCCAATAGAACTTAATATCTCGTATAAATAGGCATGCTTTAAGTGATTAATGTCTTGTCAAGCAGGATAACTATAGAGAACGATCAGGCATAGTCAAGAGAGTAATGCACATGATAGCAAGAGAACAATAGTACTTTCACATGAAAATAGCACAACAAGCATGATAACGGATTGGTCATATAACGAGATAGCATGTAACGTTTGCACAAAAGTGCACTAGTCGAGATAGCACATTTGGTTGAACTTCTCGTCAATCGAGAGAACATAGTATAGTAATTGATTGTCTTTGATTAAATATTGATAGTATGGCACTTGGGTGTTATGTCGTACACCCTGATCATTAAACCCCCGTGAGTTAATGGCCTTTCGGGCGCACCTCCCAGGACCAAATCGGGCCCTTTATAATGTTGCCTGGCATGGTTATGTTCGTTATCTTAGAGAATCAAATAGATGGCCAAATAGAGTACCAAGAATAGATGAGAGTAATTGAAGAATAGATGAGGGTACAGAGAGAACGTGAGTAGAGGAGAGTGTAAAGAGAGTAGATAAGAGAGAGGGTCGTATTCGTAAATCGACGATAATGGCGATAGTAACAGTTGCACAACACACACGATCGTGTGCCGACAGTCTAGTGGAACTCACAACCGCCCAATAGCCGTGTTACGAACACAGGCCCGAGGTCCGACGTGATCTCAAGGTAAGAGAGAACAATCTAAGGCCGTTGGATCATGCTAATCCCTAAGGGTATATTAAGTATTGATGGTACAACCCATGTAACGTCGCGCATTTTTCGGATCTTCATGGATCCTTGTTTAGCAGGTTTGGTGGCCAGTGTGTGACCCATTAGTCTGTGTTTCCGGTGTTTGCACAGGTTGAGAGGCTTGGTGGGCCGGCAGATTGGGCTCAAAGTGCTCATAGGTTTTCTGCCTGTGAATGCGACAAGGGTCTGCATCGCGTTCTGAATGCGACGGCTCTGGTGGTCGCATTCCTATTGCCGCTGTTTTGGGTTGCCCTATGCATACACGCCGCGTGTCGCATGCTGGGACGGCATGCTGACATGACCTTGTGAAGGCGACGCCCTACTCCGTCACATTCAGGTCGTGACAGAGGGGTACATCGCGTTCTTAACCGTTGTGCATTTTTAAGTAAGTTTGGCCAAACAGAGCTGCAGTGTGCTCTGCTCGGCTAGAGGAGCTTGCTGCGGAGTTTTGCTGGGCGATTCGACGGCTTGGCGGTGCTTTTGGCATGTTCTCGCTGCGAGGACATTGCGTGGAGCGGGGGAAACGCCGAGTGATTACCGATTTTTGCATTCTTCATGAAGGTAGGAAGATTCCACCATGTTTTGTTGAGTGGATCGCGTGTGGTGCATGTTTAGTTTGTTTAATGCTTTATAAACAGTAGATACCATGTTTAGGCAAAGAAATGAGCATGAAAACCGGGTTGGATTACCGTTTTGGGTGGTTTGCATGGAAGTTCCGGAGAAGGGTTTCCAGATTGGGGTTTTCGCCTGTGAAGGCGACAGCTCAGGGTGTCGCATTCTGAATGCGAACGTGACATGTCGAGGGGCCGCGTTCTGATGGCGACCAAGGACTCTGTCGTGTTAACAGGTCCGAGCGGCTTTATGTTGTGCATGTTGGCTTAATTATCCGATTATCGTGGTTTGATGTGCATGGGCGGGGCATGGGCATCTGTAGCGCTCGAGGAGCGTTGGTTGTGCATGGGTGGTGCATGGGCACCTGTAGCGCTCAAGGAGCGTGTCATTTACGTAGTGGTCATGGTGTTTGCGTAGTTTTGAGTGTGAGCAGAGCTCAGACTCTATCGTGGTATAACTTCTATAATTAGTTTGTGATGGTTTGGCAGTAAGGTTCCAGTGTGAACCTAGCCGCGGTTCCTTAATGTCTTTTATAAGTTATTTAGGGTGGTTTAATTAGTATAAGGTGTGTGCGGTTATTGGTTGTTGTGTATTGGGTTTAAGGTGGGAATGGAGGTCATGATATGACCAATGACAAGCCTGGTTACTATAGTTTAACGTGGTTCGTGAATGTGTCTGTGTAGGTTAGCTTGTGGGTCACAAGGTGACCACGACAAGCTATTCCTCACATTTGTACCGTGGTTTGTAATACAGATTATATATTTATATATCGTGGTTTGTGTGTTGCCAAGTTTGGTGGTCCGGCACCTATTCTGGAATGCCTCTTCAGTTGGGTCCCCCAGGTTTTGTGTGAGCCATGCACGTGTGTGTGCTCGGGGCTTGTCCCGGTACTGGGTACCGTCGAGGTCTGTGTCGTCTGTCCTGGACACCCTCACTCCTATGTTTGAATAGTATGTCTAGCTGAGGGAAAGACGACTGGGGGCAACGACTTGTGTTTGTGGGTGTGCAGTCGCTTGTAGCACGCTCGTGGTTGGGGGTACGGATACCAGTAGACGTACTGGTCTCCAGCTAGTCCTGTGTTTCCAGTGCCTCACTTTAGGGAGCTCAGGCCAGAGTCCCTAAAGGTGCTAGGCATGGGCCTGCGGGGTGTGTGACCTACAGGTGTGGTGTTGGTTGGTCTCCACTGTTCTTTGGCTTGTGGTTGTGGTGCAGCAATTAGACCTTACGTCCGTGACTGCGAGACTGAGAGGTAATTCTTGTGTTGTGTTGTCCGGGTTGGTTACTGGTGTCATGAACCAGTAGTCCATTCCCGTGTAGTGGCGTCGTGCTTTGCCACTAGTGGTGGCTTGTGTGTGTGACAGGTTGGTTGAGGTTTTTACCTGTTGTGGTGTGCCCTAGTGGTGGCACAATACTGGTTGTGGATCCGTAGTGGTACCTCGTGATAGTAGGTACCTGTACCCTTTGTGGGTAGTTTTGTATTGTGGTATTTTGTGTTCCAGTCCCTTCAGGTGTTGAGGTGGACTTGTGTTCTGTGGAGGTCTGTGGAGTGACCTTCCACGTGTTGTGCTTTTACTCGTCTCTGGGTAAGTTTCTGATTATGTTTTGGTGTGAGGTGTTGGTGTGAGGTGGATTGGCTAGCTGATGCCAGTCCTGTTACCCTACGTGGGTAGGTTACCTGTGAAGCTTGTAGCTTTAGCGACCAGTTGTTGTAATGATTTGCCTGTGAGGCTTGTGACCTAGGCATTGCAGTTGTTTAGAGGACTAGTGGTGCTGTGCTAGTCCTGTTGTCCCTCTTCCTTCCGAGATTGGTATTAGCTGACGTATTTGTGTTTAGCTGTTATTATTCATACTTTGATGTGAGCATGATATGGTTTGGCTATCGATGTTGCCAGTGAAACCCTCTGGGGTTGAGGTTCTTCGGTGTTGTGTGTTGTTTTGGGTGGTCCCTACTGAGCATGTGACTTGTTAAGGCTCACTCCCCTACAATTCTTTTCAGGGCTTGCCATTTGTGTGGCTTGCGGAGGTGTTGTGGCAGACTTGTACCACCAGCAGTAGAGTTAGTTGTGTTGTGTGAGTTTGTGCTCCCTCGGGATATGCCTCAGGTAGTTGTACTCTTTTAATTGGACATGTAATATTGTATTGGACATTTGTAAATTGCTACATACAGGCATGAGCACATTTACTTTCTTGTGTCTTATACTATTGTGGTTGTCTTTTATATTCTTACTGGACACGTGTACGAGCTATCCCTTGCGAGACTTCGGTCAGTTCGTGGGAGGCAGATCTAGATGTAGAGCCTTAATGGGCATAAATATCCAGGTTGCTACAACCCGCTCGTCAGCAATGGACGTCCGCCAAAGCCAAGGAGTCTTACGGAGGCCTTGACAAGGAGTTCCTGGTCTTGTCAGGAGTATTCCCAATGGAGAGGTCGTCCAAGCCAAGATAGTAGTGTGTATAGAAACGTTGTTCGTCTTGCCTCAAGTGCTCGAAGGCAGAGGGACGCGATAACGGTATTTAAATCAAGCGAATCAAACGAAGACAAGTTCATTTAATATAAATAGGAAATTTACATGAATAATTATACTTAATTACTAGATAAATTATTGAGTAATTTCAGTAAGGTCTCATGGCAAAATTTATGTTTAGTGTGTGCATGTGTAAGAGAAAATCAATGACATCATGAGAGGGTTGTGCACACATTTTAATTAATAAAATTATGTGATTATTTTCAAGAATCCATTGACACGTTGTTACTGTTCATACAATGTATTACAGGGGTTGAACAATGATGATAGCACATGGTTAACATAGTTAATATGAAAATTAGGGTTTTTGGTTTACACAGTAGAAACACGACGGGGGTACTTGTCACGTTCAAACTGCGATGGGTAGGTCGGTCACGTTCACAAGAACTGGATCAGGCCAATCGATTGATGCACTGAAATGCGATGGAATGATCAGTTGCGATTAGAGCAATCGGTCCATAAACTTGACGTATGGGTCTGTTGTGTTCAGGGTAGTTAGTACAGGACAGGAAGAACGCGACGGGTTGGGTCGTCGCGTTCATAACACGACGTGAGCCTGTGTCACGACCAGGCTGAGAACGTGACCAGTTGGGCCATCGCATTCTCAGAGACCCTGGCCGAACCCCAAATTGGGTCACTTTAGGTTGTGGTCCAGTTCTTCAAGGACTTGATACAGGGGCCTTTAAAAATCATTATCAAATCGTATACATAATGAAAAATTCTAAAATTAGTTTTAAACGAAACTAGACATGTAGGAGTATTAACAATGATGAGTAATTAGGCTTTCATCATGATCTAGGCATGCTATTAACAGGTTCTTCATGATGAACCAAAAATCAAACACAGTGATGCAAAATGATTTAATTAGAAAATAGTACTTGATAGAAATTGGGGGAAATGGTGTCATTCGATCCTTGACATCATGTAGCATGTATGATAAAAGTTTCAGGGCACGAAATCAAGTATGGACATTGATTTAAGGTGAACATGTCAAGTCGGGTATATGTTCTTAACAGGATTTGGAGCATGAAATACTCTTAATCGGCATGATAAGAATTGGGGAAATATGGGGCTTTCGAAGATGGGATCATGATCTACCTATGGTCAAAGTTAATTTGTTTTTGCTTGAGAGATTGCCTACCTTTGAACGCTTGAAATCCTAGTGTAATAAGATGTGAAGAAGACAAAGGTCCCCTCATTCCTAGTCTCCTTCTCCTTGCTCTCCACGTCCAAAAGTTCCTCCTCCTCGTCCTTCAAGCTCCAGAGGGTGTCTAGGGTTGGCTAGAGACAAAATAGAAGAGTATTTGTATGTTATAAGTCTCATATTCACTTAAAACTCTTCCCGCTCATCCAACTCTGAATTTTCTATATTTATCTCCCTTTTTCCTAGCCTTTATCCATCTGATTGGCATGGGGTTGTAGACACCTGATTCTGACCCATAAGTTGAACCATATTTCTTGTTCTCTTAATGAGCCCCAAGTTGGTCACTCACCTTGAGCCCATCTCTTAGCCATGTTTTGAGCCCACTAAAAGCCCAATTTGCACATTATCCCGTCCAATTATCATTTCAAGAGTCCTCATGCTTAATTATTGATTATTCTTCCAAATAATTGATCAATAATTCAAGAATAATCGATTTTCTTGAATGCGACGGGTTGTGGCGTCGCGTTATCCATGTCGCGCCCCCCTTTACTATCGCGACACCCCATGCATATCCATTCACGTGCCCTTCTAGTCGCGACCATCCTGGCCGTCGCGACAAGGTTGTCGCGTCCCTACAACCTATCGCGACATGATCTGCATGCGCTGGCCTCCGCAACCACATCCTATTTATCCTCCATTGGCTTTATCTCTATCTCCAAGCAACCCCCATAGCTCCCATGCACGGTTTGAGGGTCCATGGCACCTTGGGACCCTCCTAGGACTCTTCCCTCCAGATTTACTTGACTTTATCACATTATTTTGGGTCATTATCACTTAGGGACGGAAATAATCTCTCGCATCCCTATATAAGTGACACTTCTCCTTTAGAGGGAGGGGAGCCCCGATTTTGCCACGAAGTGTTGCCAAATTTCTTCCAGACCTGTCCCTTAGCTCATGGCTCATCCATTTCCTCCCATTTCTCTCCATCCTCTTCATCAAGCTATGTCTATTCTTCCAAACATGGAGCTTGGTGGCTGAGGAGGCGGCTTCCTACGTCTTCCAGGGCTTTAGCACGACTCAAGACATCTGCACCATGGCCAGGGAGTCACCCCATTGGGACTCTTTCTTCCTTTCCTCCTTTCATTCTTCTTTCATGCATGCTATTATTTCTTTTAGATAGGAACACATTCCCTTTCCTTCCTATCTTTTTATGCACCCAAGGGGTTTAAAACCACCCCCAGGTTCGTTCCCTCCATGCTCTCCCCTTTCATTTCATTTTTGGATAAATGCTTCACTTAAATATGGTCTAACAGGGTTTCTTTCATTGTTTTCGTTGTTTTGCAGGCACCTAAACAAGAGTTAATGAGGAGCTCTTGTCCTCTAGCTGGCTGGAGGGCAGGAAGAAGGTCCACCTATCATCCTCCCGCACAGTCCTATGGTTTTCCTCGGTTCCCAAATTGATTTCTTCAGTGGTTTCTTCTACTGCAGCTGATGGTTCGTCAAATCTTCTAATGCCACTTACGAACGCGTCAGCCTTGTCCTTAAATTCTTCATCTCCTTCTTCAATTGGGTCATTATCATCAATTAAGCACAATGACTCCTCACATTCTACGTCTGGCAACAACAAGGGCTCTTCAATAAACTCATTGATGGCTAGACATGCCTTGCATCTATGGGCCAGATCTGCTAAGAAGCGGTGAGGAACCCTCTTACCCTTGGACTTTCTTTTTGGTACTACCCCCAGATTTTCACTAAGCTGACCTAGACTCTTACTAAAACTACTAGAATCTACAGAAGGAGGTTACTAAGGAGGAAAAACAGTAAATGAAAGTCTCTGCGTGGAGAGAGGTGGGAGTCCCTACGTGGAGGGAAAAAGGAGGCCAGTCATTGGACCGGGGAGGAGTGGCCTGTAGGTTGGAGCACACTCAGAGGAAAGGTAAGAAGTCTCCTTGATGGAGACGATTGAATCAAGTGCTTGGAAATTGGCATTTCCTTTTTTTTGGGTTTCTAGTGTTATCCAAATTTTTATGATTTTTGTTTATCATGAAAAGAGAGTGGGGTGAAATTGAAAGGTTGGAGAGTTGGAGGTGAGCGTATGCTCAATTGAGGGGAGATTGTTAGAAAGAGGGAGTTGGAGGGTGAGCGTCTGCTCAAGTGAATGTAGGGAGATTATAAAAAGGGGCGTTGGTGCCTGAGGAATGTTGAGAGAAAGGAAAAGAGGCCACGTAGTGGTTGAAGTAAAGTGGGCATGATGCCCAAGGAGAAGAGGTCTGCCCAGAGCCTGTCTACCGTAAAACCCTCTTTAAAGGGGACATCTAGCTCCCATTCATCTGTCTAGTCATTTAGCAATTGCCTCTTGTCTGTGATTACTGTTGGCTTCTCCAGAAGGTCATGTATAAGAGGCGGCCATTCTGGGTCCGTTGGCATGAAGAGTCGACTTAAAGATATAGCAATATCATTCATGTCGAACCAACGGTACCACTCACATTCAGGATCGCCCATTTTTCTTTGTTTCTGGGGCCTAAATTTTTCTAAGGCTTTGTATGTAGCCAGGGATGCAATGTGACGTGCAAACTGACATGCACATCTTGATATGAGAGCTCATACGTGATGATAGAGGTTTGTTGTTCATCCTCTGGTTGTAGTGGCCCCTTCTTGAAGTGATGGTAAAGAGACCATGTGAGTGGCTGTCTGTTAGTCTTCATAGTTGACATCATTGTAGCCCATGGTTTAGCTGACATTGCCCTCTACTCATAGTCCTCTTTCTTTGGCTTGTATCCCAATTCTACCCTGGGCCTTATTTTCCTATTTGTCACTACCCTGGTCCTGCCTTGTAGATAGGCCCCCAGCCCTTTGCCTGGATGATACCCCATCTTCAGCATGATTTACCAGCCCTTATCGATCACAATCTTGCTTCTTTTTTGTGCAATAGTTGACGGTGTGATGGGAGGTGAATGTACTGGGCTTTGTTGTACGCGGTACATGTCTAGCACCGACATGAGCGACTGATTGCTTGGCCATATGGAGGGAACAGTGTTATCAGTTACAACATCCACCTCCAAGATCATTGGCTTGCTTGTCACTTTGACGACCTATCCCTTGTATGGAAATTTGAGACATTGATGTATAGTGGAGGTGACGGCGCCAAGTGCTTGGATATATGGCCTGCCCAGCATCATTTGGAAGCTTGGGTCCATGTCCAAAATATGGAAATCAACTTCAGTCACAAAGGGACCCAAACCCACCTTCAGTGTGACCACTCCCTTTGGCGGCCTACTAGTGTTGTCGTAGGCGGTGACAGTGATTGAGGAGGGCCAAACTAGCTCCAATGCTACCCCACACAAGTTTAGTGTGTCTAAAGAGACCACATTGATGGAAGCTCCGGTGTCCACTAAGCATTGAGACTCGCAGATTCCATTGATTTTCACTATTAAGCACAAGGCATACTGTTGGGCTTCCACAGGTGCTAACTCATGTTCGTGGAATTCCATGGTTGGATGTCGACTTGTGAGGGTTAATACCGAGTTGATCTGATTGACTAGCAGGTCTTCATTTACCATCACCTTTTGTAAGTACTGCATTAGAGCTTCTTGATGTACTGATGACCTTTTAATAAACTCCAAGATAGAAATTTTGCTGGTATCTTGTCAAAGTGCTTTAGCAAGTCATATTGAGTCCCAGGGATGGGCTCTTCTGTTGGGGTTTCCTCTTCTTGCTGCTATTGGGGTGGTTGGTCCTGATTTTGAGGAAGCAACATGTTGAATATGCGCCCACTCCGAAGCACCAAAGTTTCCTCAGTCTCATCTCCTGCTATGTGTATCTCCCGTACCAGTGGCTTAGTCGGCATTTTGGAAGTTGGATGAATTGTGGAGTGTTTAGTGTTGAACATTTGATGTGGCAGCTTGATATTCACCACATTTTGGGGGAGTATGGAGAAGGTGGGTGGTATAGGGTTTGGAGCGGGGGTGATGGTGCATAGGAAGGGAGCTTGCGCGTTAGAGGTAATGATGGGAGCAGTTGGTGGTGTGCGGAGAAGAGGGGGAGTGGATGGTGATGGTTGTGAGACAGTGGTGGTGGAAGGTTGGCATATGAATGTGGGGTTGGATGGTGGTGGTATGGTGGTTGTGTTGCGTAGGAAGGGAGCTTGTGGGTTGTGTGGTTGTGATGTGGAGGATATGGGTGGTTGGCAGATGAGCAGCTGGTTAGATTGCAGTGGACATGGGGCAGGGGTTGTAGGAATGCGAAGGAAGGATGGTAGTGGGTTGGTAGGTGTGGGTATGGGGATGAAAGGGGTAGCGTGTAGCTGGATTGTGGCATGGTGGTGGAAGGTGCTTCCATATGCCTGCCTGGCCTTCTATCTTCTTGGGGAGATGACCTGATGGCATTTACTTGGTGATTTGGAGCCGGGTGCTCTGAAAGTGGGTTCTGTACAATGCCCATGTTGAGATGTTGCATAGGAACTTGGGGTTGTTGTGCAGGAGGCTGGGGCTGTTGCTGATGCTGTTGGGGCTATTGTATAGTCTGCCTAGGTGGCCTCCATGCCTTCATCTTCATAATGTACTTCCTCATTTCATCCCAATCAATTCCTCCATTATCATTCAGATCATAAATGTAATCTTTTAAATGGAAGTAAGCCTTTAATGTATGACCGGTTCCCCTATAGAATGCACAGTAGCGAGAGGTATCAACATTGGGAGGCCATTGTGGTCGTTCCCTTGGTAGAGTGAGTGCATTGGCGGCCATGAGAGCATTGAATATGTTGGTGAGAGTCTCCGGCAATGGTGGGTACTGAGCTCTTCTTGAGCAAGGGGGTCTTCTAGGCTGCTAGGGGTCATAGTTGCCAGGTGGAGGTACTTGATTGTATTGTTGGGGACGTTGAGGAGGTGGTGGTTGTTGTTGATATTGTGGTGGTGGAGCTTGTTGGTATTGAGGTGGTGAGTGTCATGCCCCAACATTTAGCAGTGGAAAATAGACATCGGGAGCGTGAACGATACAAGTGTACGTATCACAGTCGAATAAATCAGAGTAACAACTAAATATAACACAAGATATGAGACAATAATATGGCCAGCCAACATAATCATTATTTCATTCCAACAACTAGTTTAAGCACCTTACATAGTCAGAGCCAATAACTGGGCCCAATATTGTTCCTCAAATACATTTGACTCAATAAAAGAAACCTAACTATTACAGACTCTATGAACCCTAACTTCAATGGCTGACGTGCTAAGTAGATTGGTACGCTTGAACAGCTCATCACTCGTCCCCATTCCCATCATTCTCTAGCTCCTCATATTCATCACCTGAAAATGTTAAGGAAAGCAGGTGTGAGCGCACTAGCGCCCAGTAGGATTTACATCTCATGGTGCGGGCATGCTTCACGTGATTAACATGTTAATAGTGGCAAAACTATCATGCAATACTCATGACGATAACGGTAGTGATAAATCCAAGCTATGACATGTAGGAGTATAACAATTCTTATGTAGGACGGAACGATTATCAATGAGATAGATAACAGATCGATCACTTGACATGTAGGGAATTTCAATATCATGTAGTATGAACAATAGATTTCTCAAGTTGAATTTCATAGAATTCCAATGGACAATGACATGTAGGATTCAATATCAATGACATGTACAATGGAATTGGTCATTTAACATATAACAGTCAATCAATCAATCAATTAATCAATCATTCATTCAATAACAATTTAAACATTACCCAGATCAATCTTGCATTCATTTAGGTGATTGTCTGACACCTCATTGGGTTATATACCCTCGCGATTAAGTATTTTGGGTGCTCCTCCCAGACCAAACATGGCCCTATTTGCACAAGCATAGTTGTGAACCGAAGTTCCAATAGTTTCTGGTAATTCCATTCATTCATTTATGGCCACATGAATTTCCAAGTAATGGACAATGATGAACTAATGATCATGTCAATAATGATAGGGAACAATGCAAGGGGACATGATCCAGATTAATCTCGGCAGCATAACAACTTATTCTCATTGGTTCAATCTTTACATTTAATGGCTTGTTTTCAATGTTATCAAATCACTCTCACGAGAAGAAGATAAGAAGAGAAGTGGATTCTATCTTCTGGGTACTTCATTGGTACAACCAACTCGGTCTTCATGAGGGAATCCATGAAGTACGGAGATTTACGGAGGTCTTAGAGAAAAGGTCGCTAGTCTATCGATACGGAATGACCGACAGAGAGCTTCCAAATCCCCAAGAAAGGGCTGCCTATATGTGCAAAGTGATGTGCAGAGCGTGTCTCAATCCAAAATCCACCGATTAAAACATTACGGAAAGCAATTAACAACATGCATGACTTGTATGCAATTCAATCTATTTCATGGTTGCAGTACTTTTAACATTTAACACTTTTCGGTTAATAACAGGTCAGATCATGAACATAACATGTATCAATCATATGATCACATAGTATATGACATTAATTCAATCATTGCACTTAGAATAGATATTCAAATCATTAAGACTTCATGTAGGTTATTCACCTTTAGGCCATTGCATCATTACATGAAATGATGTCACAAAGGGACATGCATGAACTAGACTGGACAGTACATTAAAACAGTCTCGGGTCGGCTCTAAAATTGCATCCTACACAGTAGACGCTATTAACAACACAGTGCACAGTCGAAACATGGCGAAACTGTGAAGACTCAAAATCGTGGCGACCTAGCTGGATGCCTTTATTATTGAATCAAGTCGGGGGATCCTGACGTGTTCAAGAAAGTTCATTTAATAAGGCAATGGGCGGGAAAACCGCCTGAATCGTGTCGGGTGTTCCCGTCGCGTATCAGACCGGCGCAAAAAGCCAAGCGGCGCGAAATTTCACGAACTGAGCATCATGCAATGCTTATAACTCTCTATCTACTGACATTTAGACAAAACTCTCAACATGAAATATGACAAGGACAATAGTAGAAGAACTTTCATGTTGTGGGTTGAATCTAATTCGGTCTCGAATCATGTGCAACATATGAAGAACGGGAAAAGCCCTAACAGTGCGCGGCTTAGGGAAAACGCTTAATATGACTCATGTACTCCATGAAATTTGGGAAAACCACTTGCAAATCAACCTAGACACGATGCTCTAACCATAGGTATATGCAACTTAAGTTTTCTGCCCGAGATCACCTACCTTTGTGAAGATCTAAAGCAAATCGTGGTTCTGGACGCAACAGAGGATGTAGGGGGATGAAGGTTCTATTCCCATCCGTTCCTCTCCTCCTATGGTGCCCTAGCTCACCTCCACACGACTCCAAAATGATGGTAAAACTTTCCTAAGAGTCTCTTCATGTTTATTTATACATCTAGGGTTTATACATGTCCTAATGGGTTAGGGAAAGTGGGGTTGTGGTTTATGCATGTATAGTTGCCATAATTTGAAATTCTCCTCCCAATAGAGGTAGGAATACCATTAGGAAGGCTCCTAACATGGTTATCCATGAATTGGATTGCCATCCATGGCTAATCCATCAAGTTTTAACCCTAATTTACCCTTACAATTTACCACATAATTATAGGTACGAATTTTTTAGTATTTTCTTGCTCCATTTTATTCTTGGTCCAAAAGTGATCCATTGGCCCAATTTTGATAATGGGTCATCAATACATGATGTTGGAAGTCTCTCCAACACGTTTATTTAATTTATGATCGTGACATTTTTCCGCATTAACGGTTTTTCGACTTAGTTTCCTAATTTGGATAATTAGTCACATTGTGACGTTCACTTGGCCAATCGGATTTTTCATTGCATGAATTTCTTCGTGGAACACTTAGGGATAATATTTGGGTTGATTTGTAATTTTTACAGAATTTTCCAATGTGTTCTCTCACGTACGATAGTGGTACGTAAGTTTTATTATTCTCATAATGCAGAAATTATTTATTTCAATTTATTTCTAATTTTTCAATTACTGAATTCTCGGGGTGTTACATCGAGCTTGTTGGTAGTGCTGATATTGAGATGGTGGTGAAGGTTGTTGAGGCTGTGGAGCTGAGGTACACAACATGGGAGGGTTATTTGGCCTGAACTGTGGCTAATATTGTTGTTGGTACTAAGGTTGTTGAGGCCTTTGGTTGGAGTTTGGAAGGTATTGGGTGGTGTTTGGGTTCCCCATTGCACTCACTTGTTCATTGTTAATAACCCCCTTAGTTGTAGGACTACCAACTTGGGGATTTCCATTGCTCTCTTGAATGTTCTAGCTTTTGGCTCAAACATGGACATGATGGGAGAGTCTTTCAGCTGTGTCTGAATGTATCTAGCTCTCTCATACAACTCTTCCATGGTCGTCAGTTTGTTCATGGCTAGAATATGTCTGAGCTGTCGGTGTAGCATTAGCAGTAATCATCTTCACTTGTTCAGACTCAGACAATGGATCCCTTAATTTCTCAGCCATTGCTCTCCACCTATCAGCATAGTGCAAAAAGTCCTCGTCCACCTTCATCTTCTCAGCCATTAAATCAGTGATAGAAAGGGAGGGACCAACCTGGTCTCTATATTTTTGTACAAATTTCCTCTGAACAACTTCAAATTTTTCAGCATCAATTGATTCTAGAGAGTAGAACCATTCCAAGGCAGGACCATCTAGTGACTGTCTGAATAGGAATGCCAGAGGTCTGTTGTCATTCTGTTAGAAAGAGGATTCGTACATTGTAAGGCCCAACAAGTTTCTACAGGTTTGCACTTTCAAAAATTCGTTTGGTCAGCGATTGGGACCTCGGACGATGTGTTTCGGCTGAATCAGAGGTTTTCTGCAAGGTGGCTCTTGACGTCAAGTATGTGTGACGTCAATAAGTGGTTGACGTCAACATGCCTTGACGCCAACCTGCTACTTGTTCAGACGGTAATTTGATTGCCGTCTATTTTGTGTTGAGGTCAACATGTTTTGACGTCAAGTTTTCTTGGAATCTTGAGGTCAATAACGATTGACGTTGAGATTTCTATTGACGGCGACGAAGTTTGACATCAAGTTCTACATGTCTCAGTCTGAGTTTTTCTCCGAAACTTGTGGTTTTCTTTGGATAGGTTTGAAGGGGTAGAGTCATGTTAGGGCAAGGATCTTACCCCAATCATGACCCTTGACTCTCTATATATAGAGAGGGTTTGTTTTGGGGAAAGAACATTTACTCTCTTGCTTGGGTTTGGGCGTTGTGAGAGGAGAGAGAGAGGGCAATCCCGAGAGTAGATCGGTTGTGTTGCTGCTTGTTCGAGGTTGATGCTGTGAAGAGAAAGCTTCCATGACCTGAGAGGAAGGCTCTGGACAAGGAGATCGTGCTTAAGATGAAGGATTTGATCGTGCTTAGAGGATACCTCTTTAGGTGTGAAAGAGGGCTTCATCGGCTAAATTCTCGTGTTGTAGAATTTTCTAGATCCAAGTAACTTAGGGTTTCTCTCCGTGGACTTGTCCCCTAGGGTTTTCCTATTTTTCTAGATTTTTAGAAATTTGTTTCGATATTTTTTGACATGTTTTCTTCCCCTCAATCTGCACTTTGTGCAGTCTGGGAGGTTGATGGCAACAAGTGTGCCGTTAACCTGAACTTGACGGAAACATATGTTGACGTCAAGTTCATCTTATCCAGAAATTTATAGTTTATCTATATGTGATGGTTTTATGAGATTCGGTGATGGTTTTTGAGTTTTGTTCGTTCTGTCTTGACCTGTTAATCATCATGATGAGTTTGGACAATCCTAAATTAATTTTTGTTAATTATGGTAATTATTAGAATTTCTGTTTATAGGAAAAAAACATGTGAACACTTGATAAATTTGATTTTCTTGTTGTATGCATGTTATAAAAATTGTTAAACTTTGTATTTCAGTTTGTTAGAATACTGTAAGCATGATTTAGGGTTTGTTAACCTCGTTTTATTTCTGTTCATGAATAATTAGTGCTTTGTGAATAATAACCTGATTTCTGACTTTAATTATGAAAATATTTTACTGCTCCAAAGATTATGAAAAATTACTGATGTGTTCTGTCAAGTGTATATACCCCATGGTTAAACTTTGAGCATGTTTTAATCACTGTACAATTAGTTACGAATTTCTGAAGCTTTCAGTACCATGTTTTAATAATAAGTCTCAAATATGTTTAAAAATATGATTAGCATCATGATTAGATTCTGTTAATTATTGTTCATGATTAATCTGAGTATATGGAAGTGATTAATATTTGTTTCATGTTATATGTGTGCATGTGCATGGAAAGAGAGAGAATTGTTACATGTGTGCATGAATAACATGATAATGTGAAAGATAAAAGTTGTGCCAATGAGACACTGCCACCATAGATTGCGTGGAGCTGTACTATAGTAGTGCCCCTACGGAAAGGCTCAATTGTGTTACGTGATACCCAGGGCAACGGGTCGTGTGAAATCTTGGAGGTGGACAAGTTTCACTAGTAATGGTGGGGAGGGCTTCCCCCGGTTCTACGCAATAACCAAAACTTGATCACTTTGCCAGGAAATTAAGTATGTGTATGTGATTGTGCGATCTTTTCTAGTGGTGGTATGGACTGTGTCTCGGCGAGTGTAAAAGTGAATATGTGTGTCACGCCCCGACGCGGAATATCGGAACGTGAGGTAGTTGCAAGTAAACAGGTACAGAGCGAGTACTAGACATCAAACCATTGGACTAGAATAAATATTAAAGCAAATACATCTCATTAATAACTTTTCAAATGTCTAGTTACAACCACTAATATCAGAGCCATTCTATAGAGCCCAATTACATTGAATAAAATCAAAAATCTAAACTCAACCTCTGACAACTACTAAGATGCTAGGGTACGCTTGACTTCACTCTTGGTCGTTCCCATCCTCTTGGGTATAAGTCTCTTCCTCGGTCTCACCTGAGAACACATAACCAAAAATGCAGGGTGAGCGATAACGCCCAGTAGGACTTAAATCTCAGGAGCAAGCAGGCTTTAAATGATTAATGTATTGAAAAGGTAGAATAACTAATGATAGAGGAAGAGTCAAGTAATGCAAGAGATAGCACGATAGCATGTGATAGAAATAACACAAGTTTCCAAATATAGCACAAGCATCGAGTATAGCACAAATAGCAAGATGGCCATAGCATGAATAGCACGTAGTATATTAATAGCACAACGAGTATAGTATAGCACTTTTGATTGTCATTTAGATAGTCGAGGAGCTGTGCCGGTTGATGGAAGAATTTCTGAAAGTGGGATTCCCCTGGTTTCCAAGTGCAATTGTTGTGTTTCCCCTCAATGTGAAGATCTCAACCATGTGTTCATTAATAGTGACATTGCGGTTCACATGTGGAGATGGTTCCTTCCTTTGGTCAGCAACAAGATTCACCTTCATTCTCAAATCACTACTAGGATTTGGAGTTTTATTCATAATACCAATGTTCAAACTCCCCTCGGGTTTACTTCCATATACTGTCTTATTCTCATGCTCTGGGAGCTATGGAAACAAAGATGTGCTGCCATATTCGAACAGAAACATAGCCGGCCTGCAGACATCATTAGGAGTATCAAACTTCACACTGGTTTTGCTCTTGGGAAAACAACTTTTAAAAATGATCAATCTCTGATTGGAAACCAGATTCTTCACTCCTATGGTTTTCTTTATCACTCTGCGGTTGAGAGGATGAAACTGGTTCGCTGGATCCCTCCCCTTGTTGATTTCTGTTTAAATGTTGATGGGGCCTCCAAAGGAAATCCTGGCATCTGTGGCGGTGGTGGTTGCATCCGTGATAAACATGGCAAGCTTCTTCTTGCCTTTGCCAATTTCTATGGTGTTGGGAACAGCATCATTGCTGAAACAAGGGCGTTGTGCGATGGTCTTTGCCTGGCACATTTCCTGGGAGTTCGCCTTTCTGCAATATATTCTGATTCGTCTACCCTGGTTCAATCAATTCAGCAGGGCAAATGTTTAAACTGGCACATCTAGCGCTGGTGGCGTTCTACTATGGATCTGTTACATGAACACCCCACTGCTCTTTCCCACGTTTTCAGGGAGACCAATCAAGTGGCTGACCGGCTTGCTAATCATGCGATTTCTTCTATGTGTAATGACGTTTTTTGGGGTTTCCATAGATTACCTTTTGCTTGCAGAGGGCCTTTACTGATTGATAGATCAGGTCTAATGAATATTAGACTGATCTAATGGGTTGTCGCCCTATACTTTGTACCTTCCTTTATAATTATCAAAATTAATTCTTCGGCCCAGAGTTTCCTTCTGGTGGAGTGGGTCCATTCTTCCCCTCTAGGGGAGGGTGCACTCTCCTGGCTAGGCCTTTGAGGACCGCTTTACTTAAAAAAAAAAGATAGTCGAGATAGATAGCACTTGAGTGTAATGCCAAACACTCTGGTCAATTAACTCCCGCGGGCACTAGCACTTTTGGGCGTACATCTCAGGACCAGACCGGGCCCTTTATATATTGCCAGGCATTGGTTATATTGTTTATCTTTAGACAATTAGTCAATGGCCAATAGAGAGTATCAAGAAATAGGTGAGAGTACTAGATGAATAGATGAGATAGTAGAGAGAGTGTGAATAGATGAGCGAGTCAAGTATAGATGAGAACTATAGGTCATTGCACATAAAACATCGAGTAAACAGGCGAGAGTAACAGTTGCACAACACGCGTGATCGGTGTCGGCAGTCAGGTGGAATTCACTACCCTTCCACTGGCCATGTTGCGCACACGTCCAAAGGTCCGGTGTGATTCTAGGTAAGAGAGAAAGAGCATCTAAGGCCGTTTAGATCTTACTGATCCCTAGAGGGTAACATAGGTGTTAGGGTACAACCAGCTCGTCGACCATGTGGGAATCCATGGACAAAGGAGACTTACGGAGGCCTTGAACAAGGATTCACTAGTCCGGCAGAAGGAATATCCGACATAGAGTTCGTCCAAGTCAAGAGAAAATGTATATATAGAAACAAGTGCCCGACATTCTAGAGGAATTCTAGAACAGAGGAGCGTCGACAACGGTATTTCCTAAACATCGCGAGAAATGAAGACAAGTCCATTTAAAATAAGGTAATTTTAAATATATATAATTGTAATAAATCACCAGATGTGTTATGAGATATTTTCATGCCAAGTTCAGCCATATTGGATGGTTCAAGTGTGTATATGTGTCAAAGGAATCATAGATAGGAAGAGGTCATGTGCATGTCTTTTAAATCACTCAATAAACATTTATTTTATAACAGGTGTATTTACTACGTGTATGACTGTTAACAAGGGATATAAACACTGTAGAAAGTTAGAGCATAACAAAGCATGGGTTTTCATGCAAAAACCCCAGATCGCGGCGTACCCCTGTAAGGGTCACGACAGGGTCTGATCAGAACGCGACAGGGTCATACAAGGAACGCGACAGGGTCAGTCAGAGCAGGCTACCAGATCGCGACGGCAGGGCCTATCGCGTTCAGAACACGACGAGTGACTCTATCATGATCATCCCTGAGAACGCGGCCTATCGAGCCGTCGCGTTCTCAGGTCCTGCGCCTGAGTCCGAGCGGGAAAAGGATAGGCTTTGGATTGTGGTCCAAACCTTCCTTATTTTGACACAGGGTTGTTCAAAAATCAAGAACTAGGTGTACATGCGATGAAAATTCATGAAACCAGTTTTAAACGGATCTATACATACAAGAGTACTTCCAGTAAATAGGAATTTGAAAGTGGACATGATCTCGGAATGCTTCAAACAAGTTTATTCACGAAGAACATGGTACAGTGTATAGTAGAGATCAAAGAATTAATTCGAGATGTAGGATGGATGAAAATTAGGGCTTTCAGGGGCAAACGATGCCTAACATCCATCAGTATCTCCAGTTAAATTTTCATGGCATGGGAACACGTATACATGGAGATATAAATTAAACGTTATGGTTCGGGGTCATGGTGATTGCAGAACATCAAAAATCAAGGATAAAAGATTAGCTCGATGGAAAATTATGAAACAAAATGGGTTTTGTTCTTGATGGTTGGAACAATCTACAGACGAAATTAATTAGGTTTTGCTCGTGAGAATGCCTACCTTTGACTCGTTTGATCTCCTAGGGTTTAGAACTTGAAGAACGAGGGTTGAAGCTTGAGCAATCCTCTTCTCCACGAGTTTCTCCTCTTCTTGGCCTTCTCTCCTCGACCAGCAAGCCCCAGCAACGAGTTAGGGCCGGCCATGGAGAGATTGGGGAGTATTTAAGCTCTTTTGGTTTCCCTTTCCTAACATGACTCTAATTACCCTTTAATTACGAGATTTCCTAATTCCTTTCAACCTTCCAAGCTTTCCACCTCCTATTTGGGTTAGGTTGGGATGCAATTTCGTGGCCAACCAATTAGGGTAGGGTTAGGAATCCAATTTCCACACAAACTATCTATTTTAATGATTTATTAGCCCTTTTCTTTTTAGGCAATATTTTACGATATGAATTTAGGGTATTTTCCATTTATTTCTCTTTTAAAAATCCCTATTTTGGCCCAATAACTTTTATGTGATCCATTTAATAAAGCCCATCACTTCTTTCATTTAGTGGGTTTGAATTAATTCTCTTTTCTTTGATTTTCCAATTGACTAAATTTTTAATAGTATTAAATTTTATTTTTTTGAAAAATTCAGGTTGCTACAATGTGAATAATGTGTAAAGTTATATTTGAACGTGGCACGAGGTATGTGCAAGTGATGTGATATGTGATCATGAATGTGCAAGTGAAAACTATGTGAAAGCTATGTGAAACCAAGTGTAAGTGAATGTGACTATGATAAATGTGAGAATAAGTGCATGTGAAAGCAAAGGTAAAAGTGCATGTGAATATGTCATGAGAAGGTAAGTGCATGTGTTAATATGATCCATATTAAATGATAACTGCAATATCATGTTAGTACCATGTGTAGAAGTATGTTAATTATGTCCATGAGTTAGTAATTACTTGATGAGCATGTTAGTAGTATCATGTTATAAATTTTAATATAAGCCATGTGTTAGTGTAATGTGAAAGTAAGAATTGCAAGCATGTGATTATATGAATACTCTCATCTTAGTGACACCATATTATGAGTGACTATGTTTAGAATTCTTGTCATACATGAGTTAGTATAGCTTGTTTAATAGATTCCATGTTTAATTATCCATGTTATAGGATGAGCATGTATTAGTTTAATTGTTACTTACTGGTATGTTAAAGATAATGTGATAGTAAAGTGTTAAACTGTTAGAAGCATGTGTGGTAAGTTCGTGGTTTGCAATTCTAAGTTATTTTCTAAGTCTATTGCGTAGACTCACCCTTGCTAACATTTCAGGAAACTTAGAAGCTGAGGAGTTAGCAAGATCTGACGTGGAGCGTGAAGAGTAGATTGAAGATTTTAGTTTATTTTTTAGTATGTGAAGCAATTGTAATATGGACTTTGGTTTATTGTACTTGGAAACTGACTATATTTAGTGGATGTTGTGGTTTATGTTATTTTGCTTGGACTATATAGACAGTGGTATGTGGATTATAAAGTTGATGGAATAAGAGTTGTTCATTTTCCACTACAATATTCCTTTCTATTTGTGTATATCTCAGCCAATGTGACTACCGTTGGGATTTTCTCCCCTATAGCGACTTACTCGTCCGACGTGGGTTGGTATAATCGAACCGGGCAGAAGTGGGCCGTTACATATATGAACTCCTTGATGTGGACAAACGGATTGACAATGTCATTATAGCGGCGGTAGACGGGCAACTCTGGGGGGGGGTGAAAGACCGCCATAGAAGGAAGTGTCAGTTCAAGGGAGGCTTTGGGTGTGTACACCCTCTTTAAATCTTGTTCCAATCTACTCACCTTTGCAAGGAGTGCTTGAGTGAGTTGATCAGATGGTTGCTTGTAAGGTGCACCAGAAGAATAAGGTTGGGGTGCACTCACTTGAACATATTGGTATGAGGAGGGGCGCCAGTGGGTGTAGCAGGATGGGTAGGAGCCCAGGAAGGGTAAGTAGGCCCTGCTGCAGAGGGGCTTGACCGGACCAATGAAGGCCACCTAGTAGGACTCTGGGGGTGTGAATGGATAATAGAATTGGCTCACGAGGGGCATGGGAGACTCGAACGGTCGGGTCACGAGTGGTTTCAACATGGATGGTACCCATGTTTAGGTGAAGAGATTGAGGTGGTTCGGGGACAAATTTCCTCTTCAAAGCATTTTGAACCTCCCTAAGTTGGGAGGGTTGGAGGTTGTTGAGGAGGTCCACTAGTTGGGACAAATGAATGGAGGTAGAGGTGTTTCCAGTAACATGCCTCAGAGAGTGATGGGGAGACTCAATTTGGTTCATTGGGGAACTTGCGACTTGGATTGATAGGTTCATTGGGGAGTTGTGCAAATTGGGAATCCTCCATCAGTGGTTGTGAATGACTGCTCTATTTAGAATTGTAAGACTCATCATACAACTCATCTTGGCCCCATATCTTCGTACTCAGTCATTCCAACAGATTTTCCTGAATGTAGCATCATGATATTAAGTACATAAAGTTTACTAACAACCAACTACTCAAACAAGTTTGAGATAAGAAATTAATAGCTTTTACACAAACACTTAGGGGAAGCTTACGTCCAATTTGATTATTTCAATATGATTCAATGTGCCTTTTATTGAAATGTTTTCACTCTAATACGGGTATGGACCTAGATGGCTATGATGAGAACTTCAGGTTGACTAAGCACTCTCCTTCTCAATGATATGATATTTTAGCACGGGTCTCCGAATGGTACAACTTGCTCGGTCCACCGTGAGGGAATCCATAGGGTACGAAGACTTACATAGGTCTCGGTGAGGATTTTCTAGTCCAATAAGACGAAATGCCCAATGGAGAGATCATCCTCACCGAGAAGGGTGATTGGATCCTAAGATAAGGAGGGAAGGAGGTCCCTCGACCGAGTATGCCCTGTAAATGCAAAGAGAATGCAAAGTATGACAGAAGAACTAGCACTCTATGAACAGACAGATATGCGACGAGTTCAGTCGTCGGGAATCAAACTTAATCGTGATCGTTCAATCGGTCGTGGATCTAACAGCTCGCAGAAGCTGTAAGAGCCGCGACAACTCCCTCCGGTGCGGTTTATCGCAGAATCGCGACAAGTCAAACCGTCGCACAATAATAAAAAATGCGACATCTGAACACGTCGTGAATTAAAAGGCAACCAAGAGATAAATAAAGTAGTTAATCAGACAAGCATAGTATACAACCAACCAATTGGAGAAATATGAGTCAAATAGAGATGCTTTCTTCAAATGATAGTAAGTAAAAGGGGGAGGGGGCAGGAAGATGTGTTTTTTTATTAAACTTTATGGGAAAAAAGCAACAAACACAACTTGGTAATCACGGTGATTTCAAAGGAGTACCGCGTGGGGTACGAGGGGAGGGGAATTGTACCACGTGGGGTACAAAGGGAGTGACACACATGGGTGTTGAAGAGAGGGGCACACGTGGGTACCGAAGGAGTGGTAGAGAATAATCAAAATAAAAAGAGTCCCACTGTGATCGCCAATTTATGAATGTTGAATTTGAACGCCACAAAGAAATAATTAAAAAATAAGAAAAAAAAAAGATTTTTATTGATGAATAAAATTTAATGAGTGGAAAAAGAGAAGGGAGAAAAAAGGGGGAGAGAGTGCATGTGTGCACTAGGGATGGAGTGTGATCGCTAGGTACATGTGGGTACCGAAGGAGAGAGCGAAGGATGTGTTATTTACTGTAGCAACTCGATATTTTAATAAATAAATAAATAAATAGAAATATTGCAAGAAAATGAATTAAATAAAACTCAATAAAACAATAAAGAGTAATGGGCTTGATTTGACTAGCTCACACAAAGGCTATTGGGCCAAATTAAGAGAATGGGTTATGAAGCAAGAAGAAATACCCCTAAATTTGTGACCATAATTATAGGAAAAATAGAAAAGAGTAATTTAGGGGTGAAAACTAATGAAATCAACCATGAGAGGTAAGCCAATTCGTGACCCACCATAGCTAGCACCTTCTAATGGTGATTCCACTCCAATTAGGAGGAGAAATCTCCAAAATATGGCCCAATTCGTGACCCAACATAGCTAGCATCTTCTAATGGTGATTCCACTCCAATTGGGAGGAGAAATCTCCAAAATATGGCAAGAACTAGCTGGAACCCGCAGCCCTCCCTTCTTAGTTACATTAGGACTTGGAATAAACCCTAGACATATAAGTATTCGTCCTAAGACTAAAGGGGAAGGTTCATCAACGTGTTGGGGTCGTGGGAGGCTGTGCTAGGGCACCAGGAGCAGAGGAGAATAACTGGAGAACATAGCTTCTTCCTCAACCGTGCTCTGTTGCGTCCTATGCATAACCTGGAGTTAGATCTTCACAAAGGTAGGTATTCTCGAGCCAAAGATGAATCTAACTTATACCATATTGTAGTGCATCTTGTCTAGTTTCATACGCAAGTGATTTGCCCAATTTTTATCATGTATTCATCGAGTTATAAGCGTTTTCCCATCATTGCGCAAGTCTGTATCGTTTCTTGTTCATGCTAGTTTGCACGCCTAATGAGACCAAATTGATTCGATCCAAAGGCATAGTTCTCTCCTACTTGATGTCCCCTACAAGTTTCATGTTCACCACTTTGTCCCAAGTCCCTAGATTTAGAGTTATAAGCGATGCATGATGATCGCTGCATGTTTCCTACGTTTTCGGGTTGAACATTTAATCGCGATCGAGCCAGGCAACGCAATTCAACCGAATGGTATCACGTCGATCCTGACCGTCGTGATTACCTGAAAGGCGTCAGCCCATACGTCATATTTTTGGCTCATCCCGCGCCTCAAACTGTGCGCGTTGACTGTCAGAAGACATCTGAAACGCGACCGCTAAGGTCGTCGCATTTCACTATCTTTTCCCGCCTCTGGGGAATCGCGCCATTTGAACGATTAGGGTTTGCATGAACACGACGGTCTCCGTCGTCACGTTTCTGCCCGCCTAATAAACGCGACCGTGATACCCGTCGCGATTTACCTGTTTTATTCCAGCAGCTAATCTTGAGTTATTTAAGTGATTATATGGACTTGTTAAGCATGTTTATACCTTGTAGTACTATGTGATGAACAGTAATCAACCATGTTAATAAACTTTGATATATTTACATATTTTCTTAAATTTAAAAGCTATTGTGCACGACTATTACATGCATGATTTCATGCACATGCATACACACTAAATGATCATCTTTGCCATGAGACCATGATGAAAATACATGAATAATATATTTGGTAAATTAATTCATTAATTGCACATTAATTACCCATGATAATTATGACATTGTTTCCATTTTCTTACGTGGATTTGGAATACCATTATTGCCGCTCCACTGTTCTAGAATTCCTCTAGAACGTCGAGCAACTCGTTTTCTCTACACACTACTCTCTTGACAAGTTGGAACCTCTCTATTGGACATTCCGTTCTGGTAGACAAGGGACCTTTTTGTTAAGACCTCTATAAGACTCTGTACTCTGTGGATTTCCTCATGGAGACCGAGCTGGTTGTACCCTAATGCCCATAACACCGTTAGGGATCAATATGATCCAAACGGCTTTAGAAGTTCTCTCTAATCTTAAATTATGCCGAACCTCTGGACCTGTGCAAAACATGGCCAGTGGAAGGGTAGTGAATTCCACCTGACTGCCAACACCAATTGCATGTGTTGTGCAACTGTTACTATCGCTCGTTTAATCGACGTTTTATGCGCAATGATCTATAGTTCTCATCTACACTCTACTCACTCATCTATTCACACTCTCTCTGCTATCTCGTCTATTCATCTGGTACTCTCATCTATTTCTTGGTACTCTCTATTGGCCATTTAACTGATTGTCTAAAGATAAATAATATAACTAATGCCTGATAATATAAAGGGCCCGGTCTGGTCCTGGGAGGTGCGCCCAAAAGTGCTAGTGCCCGCGGGAGTTAATTGACCAGAGTGTTTTGACATTACACTCAAGTGCTATCTATCTAGACTATCTAAATGACAATCAAAGTGCTATACTATACTCGTTGTGCTATCGTTATACATTGTGCTATTTGTGCTATGGCCATCATGCTTTGTGCTATATTTAGAAACTTGTGCTATTTCAATCACATGCTATCGTGCTATCTCTTACATTACTTGACTCTCTCGCTCTATCATATAGTGACTCTACTTTTAATATGTCAATCATGTAAAGTTTGCCCGAGCCATGAGATATAAATCCTACTGGATGTTGTCGCTCACCCTACGTTATTTGTCATTGTGTTCTCATGTGAGGCTGAGGAGAATGTGTCACACCCCAACGCAGAATATCAGAACGTGAGGCAGTTGCAAGTAAACAGGTACAGAGTGTATAATAGACATCAAACCATTAGACAAGAATAAATACTAAAGCAGATGCATCTCATTTATAATTCCTCAAATGTCTATTACAACCACTAATATCAGAGCCGATCTATAGGGCCCAATTACATTGAATAAAAGTAAAAGACTAAACTCAGACTCTAACATAGTATTAAGACGCCAAGGTACTCTTGACTTCACTCTTGGTCATTCCCGTCCTCTTGAGTGTAAGTATCTTCCTCGGTCTCACCTGAGATCACATGACAAATAACGCAGGGTGAGCGATAACACCAGTAGGACTTAAATCTCATGATCAGGCATGCTTTAAATGATTAATGTATTAAATGGCAGAGTAACTAAAGATAGAGCGAGAGAGTCAAGTAACGTAAGAGATAGCACGATAACATGTGATTGAAATAGCACAAGTTTCCAAATATAGCACAAGTGTCGAGCATAGCACAAGAGCAGGATGGCCATAGCACAAGTAGCACAGTATATTTCACGATAGCACAATGAGTCGAGTATATAGCATAGCACTTCGATTGTCATATAGATAGTCGAGATAGATAGTACTTGAGTGTAATGCCAAACACTTTGGTCAATTAACTCCCGCAGGTAAATAGTACTTTTGAGCGCACTTCTCAGGACCAGATCGGGTCCTTTATATATTGCCAGACATTAGTTATATTGTTTATCTTTAGACAATCAGTCAAATGGCCAATAGAGAGTACCAAGAAATAGATGAGAGTACTAGATGAGTAGGCGAGATAGTAGAGAGAGTGTGAATAGACGAGCGAGTAGAGTATAGATGAGAACTATAGGTCATTGCACATGAAACGACGAGTAAACGGGCGATAGTAACAGTTGCACAACATGCGCAATTGGTGTTGGCAGTCAGGTGGAATCCACTACCCTTCCACTGGCCATGTTATGCACAGGTCCAGAGATCCGGCATGATTCAAGATAAGAGCGAGAGCATTCTAAGACCGTTTGGATCTCACTGATCCCTAGAGGATATCATAGGTATTAGGGTACAACCAGCTCGTCGGCCATGTGGGAATCCATGGACAGAGGAGTCTTACGGAGGCCTTGAACAAGGATTCACTAGTCCAGCAGAAGGAATATCCGACAGAGAGTTTGTCCAAGTCAAGAGAAAGTGTATATATAGAAACAAGTGCTCGATGTTCCAGAGGAATTCTAGAACAGTGGAGCATTGGTAACGGTATTCCCAAAACAACACGAGAAAAAGACATGTACATTTAAAAATAGGGCAAAGTGATATACATTATTGAAGTAAATTACCAGATATATTATGAAATATTTTCATGCCAAGTCAAGTCTTATTAGATGGTTACAAGTATGTGCATGTGATAAAGAGAATCATGGATATGAAAAGATCATGTGAATGACTTTTAAATTAACAATTACGTAGCCACATTTAACAACTTCGATTATATCACACCCCGACGCGGAATATCGGAATGCGCGAGGCAGTTGCAAGTAAGCAGGTACAGAGCGAATACTAGACACCAAACCATTGAACAAAGAATAATGCAAAAGCCAAATTCATTTCATTAATAATTCCTCAAATGCCTAGTTACAACCACTAATATTAGAGCCATTCTATAGGGCCCAATTACATTGAAATAAAGCAAAAGGACTAAACTCAAACTCTAACATAATACTACGACGCTAGGGTACTCTTGACTTCACTCTTGGTTGTTCATGTCCTCTTGAGTGTAGGTATCCTCCTCGGTCTCACCTGAGAACACATAACCAATAACGCAGGGTGAGCGATAACGCCCAGTAGGACTTAAATCTCAGGATCAAGCATGCTTTAAATGATTAATGTATTAAAAAGGCAGAGTAACTAATGATAGCGTGAGAGAGTCAAGTAATGTAAGATATATCACAATAGCATGTGGTTGAAATAGCACAAGTTTCTAAATATAGCACCAGTGTCGAGCATAGCACAAAAAGTAGGATGGCCATAGCACAAATAGCACAAAGTATAGCAATAGCACAACAAGTATAGTATAGCACTTTTGATTGTCGTATAGATAGTCGAGATAGATAGCACTTGAGTGTAATGCCAAACACTCTGATCATTTAACTTCCGCGGGCAAATAGTACTTTTGGGCGCACCTCCCAGGACCAGATCGGGCCATTTATATATTGCCAGGCATTGGTTATATTGTTTATCTTTAGACAATCAGTCAATGGCCAATAGAGAGTACCAAGAAATAGATGAGAGTACTAGATGAATAGACGAGATAGTAGAGAGAGCGTAAGTAGATGAGTGAGTTAAGTATAGACGAGAACTAAGGGTCAATGCACATGAAACGTCGAGTAAACGGCAATAGTAACAGTTGCACAACACGCACGATTGGTGTTGGCAGTCAGGTGGAATTCACTACCCTTCCACTGGCCTTGTTATGCACAGGTCCAGAGGTCCAACGTGATTCAAGATAAGAGCGAGAGCAATCTAATAGCCGTTTGGATCATATTGATCCCTAGAGGGTATCGTAGGTATTAGGGTACAACCAGCTCGTCGACCATGTGGGAATCCATGGACAGAGGAGACTTACGGAGGCCTTGAACAAAGATTCACTAGTCCGGCAGAAGGAATATCCGACGGAGAGTTCGTCCAAGTCAAGAGAAAGTGTATATATAGAAACAAGTGCTCGACGTTCCAGAGAAATTCTAGAACAGTGGAGCGTCGGTAATGGTATATCCAAACATCGCGAGAAACGAAGACAAATCCATTTAAAATAAGGCAATTTTAAATACATTATTGAAATAAATTACCAGATATCTTATGAAATATTTTCATGCCAAGTTAAGTCATAACGGAGGGTTACAAGTGTGTGCATGTGATAAAGCGATCGTGGATATGGAAGTATCATGTGAATGTCTTTTAAATTAACACTTTACATAACCACATTTAACCGTTTTATTACTGTATTTAAGACAATTAATAATGTACATGGTCACTGTAGAACATCAAGGCTTGCAAAAGTACAGGGTTTTTATGCAAAAAGTCATAACGCGATGTACCCCTGTAAGGATCGCGACAGGGTCTGTACAGAATGCGGCAAGGTCATTCACGGTTCGCGATAGGTTGGTCAGAATAGGTTGCCAGATCACGACGGCAGGGCCTGTCACGTTCAGAACGAGACGGGTGGCTCTATCGCGATCAGCCCTGAGAACGCGGCCTATCGGACTGTCGCGTTCTCAGGTCCTATGCCAGAGTCCGAGCGGGAAAAGGACCTTGCATTGGATTGCGGTCCAGGTTTCTATATTTTGACACAGGGTCATTCAAAAATTAAGAACTAAATGCACAGTCGATGAAAAATTGTGAAATCACTTGCAAACTAATCTACATACGATAGTACGTACAGTAAATAGAAATTTGAGAACAAACATGGTCTTGACAGGTTTGGAACATGATCAAACACGAGTAACATAAAACATGGTACAGTGAAGATACAAGATTTAATGCACGTAGTACGATGGATGAAAATTAGGGCTTTTAGGGGCAAACGAAACCTAACTATCATCAGTATCATGGCATGGGGAGAGTATACATGGAGATATAAATTAAACATGATGGTTCGGGGTCATAGGGATTGCAGAACTTCAAAAATGTAGAACAAGAGATTGGGTTAACGAAAAATCATGAAACAAGAGGGCTTTGTTCTGAAGTTTGGAACAATCTACAGACGAAATTAATTGATTTTTGCTTGTGAGAATGCCTACCTTTGACTCATTTGATCTTCTAGGGTTAGAACTTGAAGAATACGGGTTGAAGCTTGGTCCAGCCTTCTCCCCACGAGTTCCTCCTCTCCTTGGCCTCCTCTCCTCATCCAGCAAGCCCCAGCAATGTGTTAGGGCCGGCCATGGAGGGTTTAGAAAGTATTTAAGCTACTTGGGTTTCTATTTCCTAATAGAACTCCAATTCCTATTTAATTCGGAGATCCTAATTTCTCTCCTCCTTCCAAGCTTTCCACCTCCTATTTGAGTTAGGTTGGGATCCAAATCGTGGCCAACCAATTAGGTAGGGTTAGGAATCCAATTCCAATCTAAATTAATTATTTTAATACTTTAATACCCCTTTTCTATTTAGGTAATATTTAAGTTATGGATTTAGGGTATTTTCCTATTATTCTTTTTTTAAATCCCTATTTTGGCCCAATAAGTTTTTGAGGGTCCATTTAACAAAGTCCATTACTTCTTTTTGTTTAATGGGTTCTATTTAATTCTTTTTCCTTTGATTTTATAATTGCTTTAATTATTTTTTTAATATCATTATATTTTTTTTTTTCAAAAAATTCAGGTTGCTACAGATTACTATGTTTAAGACAGTTAACAAGGTAAGAGGTTACTGTAGAAAGTCAAGATTAGCAAAAATATAGGGCTTTCCTACAAAGTTACAGATCACTATGTACCAATGTAAGGATCACGACAGGGTATGTACAGAACGCGACAGGGTCAATCAAGGGTCGCGACGGGTTGGTCAGGAGAGGGAGCCAAAATGCGATGCTAGTGCCTATCACGTTCAGAATGCAACAGGTTACTGGTCGCGATCAGCCCTGAGAACGCGGCCTATCGGGTCATCGCATTCTCAGATCATGTGCCTGAGTCAGAGCGGGAAAAGGGCCATGCCTTGGATTGCGGTCCAAGTTTTCATATTTTTATATAGGGTCGTTCAAAAATTAAGAACTCGATGCACAGTTGATGAAAAATTGTGAAATCACTTGCAAACTAATCTAGACATGCGAGGGTATACACAATAAATAGGAATTTGTAAATCATCAAGGTCTGGACAGGTTTTAAACATGAACATGCATGATGAACACAAAACAGTGTACAGTGAAGGTAACAGATTTAATTCAAGCAGGATACTGGATGAAAATTGGGGATTTCAGGGGCAAACGATGCCTAACAACCATCAGTATCTTCAGTTACAATTTCGTAGCATGGGATCAAGAGTACATAAAGATCTAGATTTAACATGAGGGTTCAGGGTCAAGGGGGTTGCATAACTTCAAAAATTAAGAACAAAAGATTGGCTCGACGAAAAATAGAACAACAAGAGGGCTTTTGTCCCTGATGTTTGGAACAACCTACAGACGAATTTAATTGAGTTTAGCCGGTGAGAATGCCTACCTTTGAGTCGTTTTGTCTCCTAGGGCTTAGAACTTGAAGAACAAGGGTTGGGGCTTGAGCAATCCTTCTCCCCACGAGTTCTCCCTTTCTTGGCCTCTTCTCCACGCCAGCAACCCTCAGCCACGCATTAGGGCCGGACATTGAGAGATTGGAGAGTATTTAAGCTCCCTTGGTTTCCATTTCCCATTATGACTCTAATTCCCCTTTAATTCCGAGCTTTCCTAATTTCTCTCAACCTTCCAAGCTTTCCACCTCCTATTTGGGTTAGGTTGGGTTGCAATTTCGTGGCCAACTAATTAGGGTAGGGTTAGGAGTCCAATTCCAACCCATATTCACTATTTTAATGATTTAATAGCCCCCTTTCTTTTTAGGCAATATTAAATATACGAATTTTGGGTATTATTCTATTATTCATCTTTTAAAAATCCCTATTTTTGCCTAATAATTATTGGAGGGTCCATTTAACAAAACCTGTTACTTCTTTTCGTTTAATGGGTTTGAATTAATTCCCTTTTGTTTGATTTTTTTTCAAATTATTTATTTATTTATTATTATTATTATTATTATTATTTGTAAAATTCACGTTGCTACATCCTCCCCCTCTTAAAAGAATTTGGTCCCCAAATTCGTATGATCATAATTGAGAGAATGTCTTATCGAAAAGATCAGGGTAATTTCGTCTGATGATTCCTTCAAGTTCCCATGTGGCTTCTTCTACTCCACGGTTATTCCACAGAACTTTAACCACATGAATGGGACGGTTCCTAAGTTGCTGCACCTTTCGTTCTAGTATCTTGACTGGCTTCTCTTCATAAGTCATGTCCTTGTTCAGCACCAACTTCTCATGGCGAATGATGTGGGTAGGATCGTACACATATTTCCTAAGCATAGAGACATGGAACACATTGTGTACGCATGCCAAAATCGGTGGCAATGCCAGCCAGTAAGCAACCTCACCAACCCGTTCGAGCACTTCAAAAGGGCCGATGAATCTAGGACTGAGCTTCCCTTTAACACCAAATCTTTGGATGCCACGGGTAGGAGATACCTTCAAAAGCACATGATCTCTCACTTGAAATTCTAGATCTCTCCTTCTCTTATCAGCATAACTCTTTTGCCTGGACTGAGCGATCTTGAGCCGATCTCGAATCACCTGTATATCCCTGGTTGTATTTTGTACCATGTCCGGGCCTAGCCATTGCTATTCTCCCACTTCATTCCAGTATGCAGGAGATCTACAGTTTCTGCCATAGAGTGCTTCGAACGGTGCTATCTTAATACTCACCTGGTGACTGTTGTTATAGGCGAACTCAATCAAAGGCAAATGCTCATTCCAGTAGCCTTGGAAGTCTATAGTGCAGGCTCTTAACATATCTTCTACTATCTGGTTGGTTCTCTCGGTCTACCCATCAGTCTGCGGGTGAAAAGCAGTACTAAAATTGAGCTTAGTACCAAGTGCCGCCTGCAGCCCCTTCCACAAATGAGAGGTGAATCTCGGATCTGATCCAAGATAATGGATGATGGCACTCCATGCAATCTCATGATCTCTTTGACATATAAGGCAGCTAATCCTCCACCGACCACTTACTCTTTATAGGTAGGAAGTGTGCGGATTTGGTGAGTCGGTCGACAATGACCCATATAGCGTCGAGTCCACCACGAGTCTTGGGTAAACCCATGATGAAGTCCATGCCAATGCTTTCGCATTTCCATTCCGGAATATCTAATGGTCTAAGTACACTAGTAGGGCGCATGTGTTCTGCCTTTACCTGTTGGCAAGTAAGGCAATGAGCGGCATGCTCGGCTACCTCTCTCTTCATATTCGGCCACCAAAACATTCTTTTCATGTCTTGATACATTTTGGTACCTCCAGAATGAATAGTGTACTTCATCTGATGAGCCTCATCCATTAACTTCCTCTTCAGTTCTTCATTATCTGGAACACATGTCCTTCCTTAGAATACAAGCCTTCCATCCTCGGTCATAGCAAAGTCTGGTCTATCAGCTAATGTTTCCTTGACACAAACCAAGAATGGATCGTTGTCTTGTTGAGCTTTGATCTCTTCTAGCATGTCAGATTGAATCTTGATATTAGCAACCAAGACTCGATCATCCCCAAGTTCAATATTCAAGTCTAACCTTGTGAATTGTTCTAGTAACTGCATTTTTCCAAGAACTAGACTTGATAGCGATGTCATTGGCTTTCTACTAAGAGCATCAGCCACAACATTTCCCTTGCCTGGATGGTACTGGATGTTGAAGTCGAAATTCTTTAAGTATTCAAGCCATCTTCTCTGCCTCATGTTAAGTTCCTTCTAAGAGAATAAATACTTTAAGCTCTTATGGTCTGAGTAGACAGTGAATTGCTCACCATATAAATAATGTCTTCAGATTTTTAAGGCGAAGACCACGGCAGCCAACTCTAAATCATGCACCGGGTAGTTGACTTCATGCGTCTTCAGTTGTCTTGAAGAATAAGCAATGACTTTCTCTTTTTGCATCAATACGCAGCCTAGCCCAATTCCTGAGGCATCGGTGTAGACAAAGAAACCTTCTCCCTCTATTGGTAGAGCGAGAACATGTGCTGAGGTAAGACAATCTTTTAGAGTTTAGAAACTTTTCTCACACTCTTTACTCCAGGAGTAGGGATTCTCCTTTCGTGTAAGACGCATGAGAGGAACGACGATCTTGAGAAGTCCTTTATGAACCGCCTGTAGTAGCCAGCCAGTCCTAAGAAGCTTCTAATTTCTGTGACATTAGTTGGTCTCTCCCATTTGAGTACGGCTTCGACTTTGGAGGGATCAACCGATATGCCATCCTTTGAGATGACATGGCCCAAGAAGGACACTTCTTCGAACCAGAATTTGCACTTGCTCAGCTTTGCATATAATTGTTGTCTTGTAAGACTTGCAGTGTGACCTTCAGATGTTCTTCATGTTCTTCTTTGATCTTGGAGTATATGAGGATGTCATCAATGAAGACGAGCACGAACTTGTCGAGGTAGGGTCGGTAGATGGTGTTCATGAGTTGCATAAAGGCTGCAGGAGCATTGGTCAGACCAAAAGGCATAACGATGAATTCATAGTGTCCATACCTGCTCTTAAAAGTCGTCTTGAAAATATCATCATCCTTGATCCTCATTTGATGATATCCAGACCGGAGGTCAATCTTGGAGAAATAGTGAGCTCCATATATCTGGTCGAAAAGTTCATCGACCCGAGGTAATGGGTACTTGTTCCTAATAGTCAGCTGATTGAGTTGTCGATAGTCTATACATAGCCTCATAGATCCATCCTTCTTTTTAACGAACAGTACAGGTGCTCCCCATGGGGAAGTACTTGGTCGGATGAACCCCTTCTCTAGTAGCTCCATCAGTTGTGCCTTCAATTCCTTTAATTCAGTAGGTGACATCCAGTACAGTTAACGCGACACAGGGGCAGCTCCAGGGATTAACTCAATGGCAAAATTGACATCACGTTCAGGGGGAATCCTTGGCAGATCTTCGGGGAACACATCTGGGTAACCCTGGACTATGTGTATGTCTTCTATCTCAGATCCCTTATTTTCAACTATTACGGTCGCAAGGAAAGCAAAGTAACCTTTCCTTATCATGTTGTGGGCCTTTATGGCAGAGACTAAAGACATCCGTCTCTTATGTCTAATCCCAGTGAATGACAGCTTAGGGAAATCACTAAAGGTAACTTTCCCTTTCTTACAGTCGACACTTGCCCCATAAGTGGACAACTAGTTGGCTCCAAAATTACATCATAGCCTTCCATGGGCATACATACCAGGTCGGCTTTTAGGTTATGTCTCCTATTACATCGGCAGTGGTTCAATCATCTTTCTTTCCCAGTGGGGTTGTGACAGAGAATTCACATCCCATGGGATAAGTACATTCACGATATCAACAAAGTTTTGAGATATAAATGAATGAGTTGCTCCAGTATCAAATAGAACAAATGCTGATAAGGAGAAAACTTGTAGGGTACCTTCTACCACGCCACCTTCCTCAGCGGGCTCTTCATCATGCAGGGCTTGCAGTCTCCCTTGTTTCTTAGGCACATTAGCGCGCCTCTCATGCTCCTTCAGTAGCGGGCACTCGGGGATACGATGCTCGTGGCTTCCACAGTGCAGACATGAGCTGACTTTCCTCCAGCACTCATCAGTCGTGTGACTTGGCTTGTCACAGTGCTTACAGTTGCTTTTTGCTGGGGTGTTGGTAACGAATACTTTGGGTTTCTTCTCCTGGATAGGTCCTTCCGTGATGCTAAAAGGACGCTTCTTGCCGATGTTTGGCTTGGCAGATGTCATGCCAGGTGTCAATTCTTTCTTCACGAACTTCCCCTTGATACGATCGGTGAAGTCCGTAGCATCTTCCAGTAGTTGAGCTTTCTCACCATCTCGGCATATGTCTGGATGTCGAGAGGGGCCAGTTGAGTAATGTACTGAGGCTTAAGGCCATTGAGGAAACGCCTAGCCTTCATCTTCTCTGTATTTACTAGATGGTCAGCATATTGGGCCAGTCTTGAAAATTGTGCTTCATATTCAGCCACAGATAGGCTCCTCTGTTTAAGAGCAGTAAATTCTGCGGCCTTCCTTTCTTGCACGCGCTCTGAGAAGTACTTGAAGTTGAATGCCTCCTTGAATTCAGCCCAAGTAAATTGAACATTCCCCCTAGTCACTTCCACTGACTCCCACCAAGCGCAGGCGTCCTTCTCCAGTTGGAAAGTAGCGAGTAGCAGCTTATCCCCAGCTGCACATTGCATAACACGGAAAATTCTTTCCATCTCCTTCAGCCAGTGCTCGGCCTCGTCTGGATCCGTAGAACCACTGAACCTAGGTGGGTTCAAGCTCCTGAAGTTATGATGCAGCTCGCCTGCACCGCCGCGATTCCCTCCACCTTGTGCAGCTTGCAGAAGCGCATAAGTGAGTTCTTGGATAGTTTGTTGCATGCCCCTCATCTGAGCACGTTCAGCAGTCATCTTAGTTGCTTAAGTTCCTACAAAAGTAACTTGTTGTTATGATATTGATGTGGAATTTAATTTGTGCGTGTGTGGGTTCATTTTAACTAGTTACCCATGGTTCTAACCACATCTCACATAGGTAGGACAACTGATTCTAGTCGAGGCTGGTCAACCTAGATCATCCTATACTTAAGAACAACCTAGGCTCTGATACCACAAAACTGTCACGCCCCGACGCGGAATATCGGAACGTGAGGCAGTTGTAATTAAACGGGTACAAAGCGTATAATAGACATCAAACCATTAGACAAGAATAAATACTAAAGCAGATGCATCTCATTTATAATTCCTCAAATGTCTATTACAACCACTGTAAGATCTCGGGTCTTTAATGGATCCTTTTGGGTCTGTAGAGGTCCTGTGTAGTTGACGGCCAGGGCTTGCCGTTGAGTCTGAGTCAGCGTCCAGAGATGTGGACGTCTGAGCTTGAACTCAGCGACAAGCTATGGTGACGTTAATCTGTAGGCGGTTCAGTTGGCGGCCATTGATGTTGACGTCGACTAACAGTCCTGTTGAAATAGGGCAGCCCGAGAGCAGAGCTTCTTCTTCTCCTTTCTCTCCTTCCTTCCACCTTAGCCTTTCTTGATTCCTGTAGCTTCTGTGAGTGATTTGAGCTCGTGGGAAGCCCCTGGATCGTGTGGCGTCGCTAGTTCGGGCAGGAATCGCAAGGTTTTGGCGTGATTCGCGCGGAGTCTTCGGGGAGATCCGGCGCGATTGGTGGCTAGTGGGGATTCTTAAGGCGTTCTGAAGTAGGGACTTAACCCCTATAACCTTCCCCAGCAAACCAGCATGTCCAATTAACTTAATTGATGTGCAAATCATGGTTTAGGGTTGGGTTATATCATGCCGGAATTGAGGGTGGTTTGGATAATCTAGGTGTTAGATTGTCTAATTATGATGTTCTGATAGTGTAGATTGATGAGAGGAAGTGTTTCCCTCCATCAGTCAGAGTTTAGTTATGTGTTCTGCCCATTGGGACTGATTCGGGTCAGTTCTGGGTATGGGGAGCTGAAGATATCAACGTCCACATCTGTTGACGTTGAGATCTTCAGGGTGAATTAAACGACAAGGTCGATTGCCGTTTAGTTCCTGTTAACGACATGAGGGTTGTCGTTTATCCCATGTTGGCGGCAATCGATGTGGCCGTTTATATCCTGTCTCCCAGCAGACCTGAGTTGTGTGTTTAGAGGCGATTGGCATGTAATGTCCGCCCTAATAACACATATGGGCCAGGCTTAGAGTGTGACTCCGCCTGTGCATAATAGTAGTGTTTGTGGCACGAGGTGTTACTACTGCACGGGTTTCAGACGTTGGAGTGTGTTCCGTCTGTTGTACGCGCGTTGCGTTACCGTGTACCCGTTTCTGTTGTGTTACCTAGGCGTGGGTGCGACTCCATCTAGACGACTAGCGTGTGGTTGTTCTCCGCTAGTGAGCCGGGACATCGAGTGCGACTCTGTCCTGTGCGTACTCCTTGTGGTGGTTTGAGCCGGTCTCCGCGGAGCCCCTTCTCTACCGCTAGGGTCAAGCGTAGGGGAAAAAACCGGTCGTGGACCAGACGCGAGAGAGAGCGTCTGTAGTGTGCACACGTGGCTGGGGTGAGAGCCTCTGTGGTGACGGGACGCCGAGCCACAGACCCTAGCTGAGTCCTACTTGCTGTGTGTGTGAGTGTGTGTTACTGAGCCGTGTGGTTTACAGTTTTGTGTGGTGCGACGTGTACTTACTTTCTGTTTTTACTTTCCGCACTTTAGACTGTTACCGGTGGGGTTACTTTTCCCTACTGGGTCTCTTTCTTGAGACTCACTCCCTTCCCTTTCAGGGGTCTTCGTCGACTCCCGTTCCAGGCGAGTCTAGCCACTCCGATGTTGGTGCTCCCTAGCTGCAGTGAGTTGTACCTTTTTGTTGTACTTCTGTACTCTGTACCTTGTCTCAGACTCTGAGATTGTATATGATATGTTCATATAGTGGAATTTTACTGCTTGCATGGTGTGTATCTTCTTACATATAGTCTCCTCGGACTTTCACTTCCTACCCTTTCGAGCTTGTCTCGTGGGTTAGCGGGTCAGAATTCGGGTTACTGGTGTTACTGGTAATGCGGATTCTGGGTCGTTACAACCACTAATATCAGAGACGATCTATAGGGTCCAATTACATCGACTAAAAGTAAAAGACTAAACTAAGACTCTAACATAGTACTAAGACGCCAGGGTACCCTTGACTTCACTCTTGGTCATTCTCGTCCTCTTGAGTGTAAGTATCTTCCTCGGTCTCACCTGAGATCACATGACAAATAACGTAGGGTGAGCGATAACGCCCAGTAAGACTTAAAATCTCATGATCAGACATGCTTTAAATGATTAATGTATTAAATGGCAGAGTAACTAAAGATAGAGCGAGAGAGTCAAGTAACGTAAGAGATAGCACGATAACATGTGATTGAAATAGCACAAGTTTCCAAATATAGCACAAGTGTCGAACATAGCACAAGAGCAGGATGGCCATAGCATAAGTAGCACAGTATATTTCACGATAGCACAACGAGTCGCGTATATAGCATAACACTTTGATTGTCATATAGATAGTTGAGATAGATAACACTTGAGTGTAATGCCAAACACTCTGGTCAATTAACTCCCGCGGGCAAATAGCACTTTTGGGCGCACCTCCCAGGACCAGACCGGGCCCTTTATATATTGATAGGCATTAGTTATATTGTTTATCTTTAGACAATCAGTCGAATGGCCAATAAAGAGTACGAAGAAATAGATGAGAGTACTAGATAAGTAGACGAGATAGTAGAGAGAGTGTGAATAGACGAGCAAGTAGAGTATAGACGAGAACTATAGGTCATTGCACATAAAACGACGAGTAAACGGGCGATAATAACAGTTGCACAACATGCGCAATTGGTGTTGGCAGTCAGGTGGAATCCACTACCCTTCCACTGGCCATGTTATGCACAGGTCCAGAGATCCAGCGTGATTCAAGATAAGAGCGAGAGCATTCTAAGGCCGTTTAGATCTTACTGATCCCTAGAGGGTATCATAGGTATTAGGGTACAACCAGCTCGTCGGCCATGTGGGAATCCATGGACAGAGGAGTCTTACGGAGGCCTTGAACAAGGATTCACTAGTCCGGCAGAAGGAATATCCGATGGAGAGTTTGTCCAAGTCAAGAGAAAGTGTATATATAGAAACAAGTGCTCGACGTTCCAGAGGAATTCTAGAACAGTGGAGCGTCGGTAACTGTATTCCCAAAACAACGTGAGAAACGAAGACAAGTACATTTAAAAATAGGGTAAAGTGATATACATTATTGAAGTAAATTACCAGATATATTATGAAATATTTTCATGCCAAGTCAAGTCTTATTGGATGGTTACGAGTATGTGCATGTGATAAAGAGAATCATGGATATGAAAAGATCATGTGAATGACTTTTAAATTAACAATTACATAGCCACGTTTAACAACTTCGATTACTATGTTTAAGACAGTTAACAAGGTAAGAGGTTACTGTAGAAAGTCAAGATTAGCAAAAATACAGGGTTTTCTTACAAAGTTATAGATCGCGACGTACCAATGTAAGGATCGCGACAGGGTATGTACAGAACGCGACAGCGTCAATCAAGGGTCGCGACGGGTCGGTCAGGATAGGGAGCCAGAACGCGACGCCAGTGCTTGTCACGTTCAGAACACGACAAGTTGTTGGGCGTGATCATCCCTGAGAACGCGACTATCGGGTCATCGCATTCTCAGGTCCTGCGCCTGAGTCAGAGCGGGAAAAGGACCATGCCTTGGATTGCAGTCCAAGTTTCCATATTTTTATATATGGTCGTTCAAAAATTAAGAACTCGATGCACAGTTGATGAAAAATGCGAAATCACTTGCAAACTAATCTAGACATGCGAGGGTATACATAATAAATAGGAATTGTAAATCATCAAGGTCTGGACATGTTTAAAAAATGTAGCACGATGAACACAAAACAGTGTACAGTGAAGGTAAAGATTAATTCAAGCAGGATACTGGATGAAAATTATGGATTTCAGGGGCAAACGATGCCTAACAACCATCAGTTCTCCAGTTAAAATTCGTAGCATGGGATCCAAGAGTATATGGAGATCTAGATTTAATATGAGGGTTCGGGTCAAGGGGGTTGCAGAATTTCAAAAATTAAGAACAAAAGATGGCTCGACGAAAATAGAACAACAAGAGGGCTTTGTCCTGATGTTTGGAACACCTTACAGACGAATTTAATTGGTTTAGTTGGTGAGAATGCTACCTTTGAGTCATTTTGTCTCCTAGGGCTTAGAACTTGAAGAAACCAGGGTTGGGCTGAGCAACCTTCTCCACGAGTCTCCTTTCCTTAGCCTCTGTGTAAGGCCCTCGAATTTCCGTCGCATTATTTGTATTTATGTGTGTATGTTGTGCTTGTGTATGTATGTACATATTTACGTACGTATTAATTAGTACGAGTACGTGTGCATGTGTTTATATTAAATATAAATAATGTATGTATTGCATGGTGATAGTATGGATATAATACCATATACATATTGCATGTATATATGCATGGTATGCATGGTTTTCTGCATACTTAGGGTTCTGGCCGAAGGCCCCTTGGCGTCAACCCCTGGCCGCTGAGGTGGTGTCAGCGTCCAGACCTGGACGCCGACACTAATCCGGGCGTCCAGCGATATGGACGCCAATCTCTCTGGCCTGCATGCGCAGCAGAGCTGCAAGCTTCTGAAACAAGGCAAGCCAACCATTGGGGGTTGTCCCCAACGGCTCTGAAGGCTGTCAAATCAGCCTGGTGAGTGGGAGAGAGACTCTCTTTAGGTCTGAACCCGAAATGGCTCTCCCCACTCCTCCCTTCACCTTGCAAGAGGAGAAAAAGTGAGAAAGAAAACCCTAGAGAAAGTCTGTGAGAAAAACCCCTCTTAGCACCCACAAATCCGACCCCCTGGAGCTTGATCCGGCGTTCCACTGCTTCAAGAAGGTAGCTGGATCAAAGGAGGAGGCTTCCCCGACATCCCCTTGGCGTGGAGATCATCCAGGAGCCCGGAGGAAGAGATCGTTGGAGGGATTTCTGCACTTCTTGGGACAGCCCAAGGAGGGCTTCACCAACACCCTAAATCCTTTGGAAGAATTTTTGAAAGGCAAGTGACCTATCCATGATGTCCCCGTATGAGTCTAGGTCGGTTTTGCTATTTTTATGGATTTTTCCTCGAGTCCTAGACCCTCCCATTCACCCAAGTTTGAGAGCTCGGGTCTGTGTTTCTGCACAGACCTGGCTTGACGGCAAGGTCCCTGGACGCCCAGATCATGCTTGGCGTCCATCGGCCCTGTCGCTGACTCTGAGTCAGCGGCCAGAGACCGCCGCCAAGTTCCTCTGGACAGAACAGTGAGCTGTTCTGCCCTTCTTATACATTAATTTCGGTATGTTTTCCGTGATGAGGATATATGGTAATCCTATACTCTATGTATATTATCAATGTGGTGTGTGAATGAGTGTGATGCGTGATGGTAAATGTAGGATAATTGTACCCCTTTAAACTTGTGAGCATGACTTGTAGATAATCTTGCAAATCCTTGTTCATGATTAGGATTAGTATGAATGTCTTGGTTTTGGTCTGATCATGAAGATTAGTGGGTCAGTATATGTGTTTGCAATTTTGGTAATTTATCCATGCTTGTGTAAATTGCTAATAAATCCGGCTCGGTAAAATAAAAGCATGCAAGAATGGTTGTGGTGAAATCCATAGATGTATGATTTAGGGAAATTTTGTATTCTCAAATCATGCATATATTAGTAGCCTCTGTTTAAACAGTAAGTGGCAATTTGCAGGATATGTTAACTTAAGTTGTGAATAGTATGCTAAATAGGTGTTTTATTTTCTGTAAATTCTATTTAGCTCAGAAAAATCTGAAAATTTGAGTGTATGATCTTGAACCCGAAAACAGCATGTGGTTAAAATTTCAGGTCATTTGGATCAGTAAATAAAAAGTTATGTATTTTCATGTGAAATGTGATAATCTACGTATATTATCGTAATGTGATTAGTTATTGTCTAAAACCAACTTGATTAGTGAAAACTCCTGTGTGTTAAACTCCTGAAATTCTGTAGTACCATGTTAGGAAAAACAGAGATGTGCATGTGAGTGAGAAAGTGAATGTGATGAAAAGTGTGAAGTGTCAAACCATGTGTAAAACGGTAAATGTGTAAATGTGTAACTGTGCCAATGTGACACTGCTTCCGTAGAGGGCAGTGGAGCTGTATCAGGGAAAAGTCCCCCTGAGAAAGTTCAATGTGTAAGTGACCCTAAGGGCAGGGGGAAATCCTGGAGGTGGACAAGTACCACTGGTTAGGGTGGAGACTTGTTCTCCCGGTCTGCGCAGTCCAAGAGTCGCCATTGGAATGCCTAGATGGCGTCTATGTGTAATGTGATGTGTATATGTCCTTCTTTGGTGGTTTGGACTATGTGTCACGGCACCTAAAATGTGTAATGTGAAATGTGTAATGTGTATGTGTCCATGTGTAAATGTGTAAGTGACAATGTGAATGTGTATGTGTAAAGTGAACCATGTGAAAGAGGAAATTCGTGTAAAGAAAATGTGAAACTAAAGATGTGAAAATGTGTTATTGAAAACCATGTGAGACAAATCTGAAATCATGTGAAATCAGTGAATTTATGTTATTATCATCATGTTATTATGTGCAAGGATGTTTAGAATCCATGTTAGGGATAATTGGTGAAAACGGGCAAAAGATAGCATGATTGTTTGAACACATGATATGTTTTATGCAATATTGTAGCTTTCATGTATAGGTTTACAGCCGTTAAACCATGTGAAATCAGCAACCTAAAGCATGTGAAAAGGTTATGTATGTACTTAAGGACATGTGAAATCCATGCTAGTTGTGTTCCCCTTTCATGTGTACATAATGTTCATGTTGATAGCTCTCATGTTTTGATTCTTTAAAGATTAAAGTTTCATGAGTAAATTGAATAGAGAGCATGTGATAGGTGAATTTTATTTTAGAAATCTGAAAGCATGATTCATGTATAAAATTGTAAAACTTTCATGATAGGTTGAAACTTGAATTGACTAGCATGCTATGTGTTGCAAATTGTAAATGTGCATGTAGAAACCACTAGGACTTGTACGTGTATATCGTGAGTAGTGTTGCTTGCTGAGTCCTTGGACTCACTCCTTGCTTCGGCGTACAGGTATAGTTGGTGACACGGCACCGTTGGAGGAGACGGTGGAGACGGACTCCGAGCGCGGAGACTAGCTTTGGAGTTTCTTGAGATTTGTGTATTTCATAAGTATGTAATTGAACATTGTATTAGAGTATTATGAAAAGGATGTATGAATGTGGACAATTTGTATTTTATTTCAGCAATTTAAATTATGTGGACCTTTATTCTTTTATGTTAATGGCGAATTGCATGTATGTTTAATGTGGATGATGAATGAATGGAGACTGTTGTCTTTTACTTCCGCTACTCTGTTGTATATTCGCGTGTATCTCAGCTGTACGTATCGTTTGGGTAAATGTCCCACTGTGGCAGCGCTCGCTATACCGACGTGGGTTGGTATAACCGTACCGGTATAATGAGGGCGTCACAGAGATTGGTATCAGAGCGACCGGTTGAGATTGCACATGAATATACCTAAGTCATCATCCCCATTGCATGCTAAGTATGTCCACATGTGTAGAAAACACTAATAGGAAATGAAAGATAGATAAGAAAATGGTTAGAGAACTTAGTAACCTAGCTCTAATGGTGGCTGAAATTTTATTACAGCCATGGCTTCCCGTGGACGACGTGGAGGTGTGCCAGCTCGCGACGACGAGCAGAGGCGTGAGGAGCGGGCGGAGCAGCAGGCCCCGGCCCCACAGGGTCCTGTGCTTCCCCCACCACCGCCAGTGGACTATGGAGTATTCATGCAAGGTCTGGTGCAAGCCATGCAGACGCAGGCCCACACCCAGGCAGCACTCCAGGCCCAGTTGGAGGCCCAGGTAGAATAATGAAACAACCTAGTAGTTTGCTATTTAAATTGTGTGATATTGTGTTTATTGTATATTGTTTATTGTTTAATGTAGCAGGCTCAGGCCCCAGCTCAGGACCATGGTGGACCTTCCATCATGGAGCGATTCAAGAGGATGACCCCACCCTCTTTTAAGGGGGAGAGTGATCCGCTAATGGCAGAAAGCTGGATGAGGGAGACGGAGAAAATCTTCCGAGCTATCAGGTGTCCTGATGAGGACAAGGTGACATTAGCCACCTACATGCTACAGGTATGTTTTAGTTTATGCTTGTATGTTGTTTGTCAAGTTAGAATTTGTTAGTTAGTGCTTATGAAGGTGTATTGCAGGAGAGAGCTGATGTATGGTGGTCCTCCCTACTACGTACACGCTTTGAGGACGGAGCAGTAGACGTGGCGTGGGATGCGTTCGTGAGGCTCTTCCGAGCCAAGTTCGTCCCAGAGCATATCCAGGACAAGATGGAGCAAGAATTCCTTTCCCTGACGCAAGGATCAATGACCGTCCTGGAATACGAGGCAAGGTTTTCTGAACTTTCTAAATATGCACCGCATATAGTAGAGGATGAGCGCAGGAAGACCAAGAAATTTGTGATGGGTCTCAAACCATCACTGAGGACGAGACTCGTGGCGTTCGACCACCGCACGCTAGACGAGGCCCTCAGCGCAGCCTGCAGACAGGAGGGAGAAATGGAGCAATATCTGGAGGAGAAGAAGGCTTCGCAGAAGAGGCCGGCAGCGACATTCCAGCGGCAGGATAAGAAGAAAACGGTGTACCAGACACCGCAGAAATCAGTGGCAGTCAGCAACTCTCAGGTACCTTCTGTACGTTCCCCGGTGCGAAGAAAGAGTGTCCCCATTGTGGGAAGACCCATGGAGGTTCCGAGTGCTGGTTAGTAGCGGGTAGATGCTTAAAGTGTGGGAGCAGCGACCACAAGATCAAAGATTGCCCAAGACTTCAGCAAGGAGCTCAGCGTGGAGCGCCAGCACCAGCAGTAGCGGCAGCCGCGCCAGCTACAGGAAGACCAGGAAGGCCTCGAGCCCCAGCTCGAGTGTTTGCTTTAGCTCGCGAGGACGCCGAGCAGGCGGAGCATGTCACCGAAGGTACAGTTTTGCTTTTCGGTGTGCACGCTCGGGTTTTGTTTGATACGGGTGCTACTCACTCGTTCATTTCCGAGCGGTTCGCTAGGCAGTTAGCCCTAGAGTCAGGCATAGAGTCTGAGGAGTTAGAGGTCCCTTTGTCTGTGCACACCCCTGCGGGTACGGTATCGACTAGGAAGTGCATTCCGTCGTTACCTGTGTGCATTGAGGATAGATTCCTAGATGGGTGTTTCTTCTTGCTAAAGATGAAGGACTATGATTGTATCCTTGGTCTGGATTGGCTAGAGGAGCACTATGCGTTAGTGGATTGTCGTAGGAAGAAGATTGTTTTCCGCATTCCTGGTGAGGATGAGTTCTCTCATCCCTTGCCAAAGAACTTAGCGGGAAAGTTAGTTATCTCTGCCATGAAGGCGATGCGCATGGTGAACAAGGGTTGTGACGCATTTCTTGCCAGCGTTATGCTAGTACCCGATGCTGGTTCGTCACTGACTCTTGCAGAGATCGATGTGGTGCAGGATTTTCCAGATGTCTTTCCCGATGACTTGTCTGGATTGCCACCGGATAGGGAGATAGAGTTCACTATAGAGTTGCTTCCAGGCACCTCTCCTATCTCGAAGGCCCCATATCGGATGGCCCCTGCAGAGTTAGCCGAGTTGAGGAAGCAATTGCAAGAATTGCTCGATAAGGGATTTATTCGCCCTAGTGTTTCCCCTTGGGGCGCACCTGTATTATTCGTCAAGAAGAAAGACGGGTCACTTCGGTTGTGCATTGATTATAGGAAGTTGAACCAAGTGACTGTGAAGAACAGGTATCCCTTACCTCGAATTGATGATCTGTTTGACCAGTTGCGAGAGGCATCAGTCTTTTCCAAGATTGACTTGCGATCTGGTTATCATCAGTTGAGAATTCGGAGTGAGGATGTGTCCAAGACGGCATTTAGAACCCGTTATGGACATTATGAGTTTTTGGTCCTTCCTTTCGGATTGACCAACGCCCCTGCAGCGTTCATGGATCTCATGAACCGGGTGTTTAGTCCGTATTAGATAGCTTTGTTGTTGTGTTTATTGATGACGTGTTGGTCTATTCTCCGGATGAGGCCACACATCGTCAGCATTTGAGGTTAGTCTTAGAGGTTCTCCGTGAGCACAAGCTGTATGCGAAGTTCAGCAAGTGCGAGTTCTGGTTGCGCGAGGTTCATTTTCTCGGGCATGTTATCTCCGGCGCTGGTGTAGCTGTTGATCCAGCAAAGTCCAGGCAGTTATGGATTGGGAGATTCCCAGGACCCCTTCGGAGATTCGTAGTTTCCTTGGGTTAGCTGGTTATTATCGGCGATTCATTGAGGGTTTCTCATCCATCGCCGCCCCTTTGACAAAGCTGACCAGAAAGGGTGAGAAGTTCGTATGGTCTGAGGCATGTGAGCGTAGCTTTCAGCTATTGAAGGCTAAGCTTACTTCTGCTCCGGTATTGGTATTGCCTAGTGGTCTAGAGGGCTTTGCCATTTATACGGATGCATCTCAGATTGGTTTAGGCTGTGTGCTCATGCAGCAAGAGAGGGTAGTGGCTTATGCTTCTCGTCAGTTGAAGGAGCATGAGAGGAACTATCCGACTCATGATTTGGAGCTCGCAGCAGTGGTTCATGCACTAAAGATCTGGAGGCACTATCTTTATGGTGTCAGATTTGAGGTGTTTACCGACCACAAGAGCTTGAAGTATCTTTTCTCCCAAAAGGAATTAAACCTGAGGCAGAGAAGATGGATTGAGTTCTTGAAGGACTATGACTTCGACCTTCAGTATCATCCTGGAAAGGCGAACGTCGTAGCAGATGCTCTTAGTAGAAAGAGGTCTTCGCTCCAGCAGGATTGGAAGATGTTGGAGGATGCAGCGTGCTCTATGACCGAGTTAGAGCCGTCGTTGTGTCAGGCTTTTGTAGCTCAGCTATCCCTTAGATCCTCAGTCTTGGATGAGGTGATTGAGCAGCAGAAAGCCGACCCTAGATTGTTAGAGTTAGTGGGTAAGGCGGGCATTGCTCGTGATGAGGACGGTGTGATTAGATTTCAGCACCGTGTTTGTGTCCCGATGTGGTAGATGTCCGTGAGCATGTGTTAGCGGAGGCTCATAGATCGCGATTCTCTATTCATCCGGGTAACACTAAGATGTATCAAGACCTGAAGAGATCATTTTGGTGGTCCGGCATGAAGAAGGATGTTGCGGATTATGTGTCTAGATGTCTAGTATGTCAGCAAGTGAAAGCCGAGCGGCAGCGACCATCCGGCCTTATGCAGAGGATGGATATCCCCGTATGGAAGTGGGAAGCTGTCACTATGGACTTCGTTTCGGGTTTGCCTCGATCTAGAAGGGGCAATGACTCGATTTGGGTAGTTGTAGATAGATTCTCGAAGACTGCTCATTTCTTGCCTATGAAGAAGAAGCAGTCAGTAGAGAGTTTAGCTAGATTGTATGTTAGCGGTATCATTAGATTGCATGGTGTGCCGAAGTCGATCATTTCGGATCGAGATCCGAGATTTACTTCGAGATTGTGGAAAGGTCTTCAGGATGCGTTAGGTTCGGAGCTTAAGCTCAGTTCGGCGTTTCATCCCCAGACCGATGGACAGTCCGAGAGGACTATCCAGACGCTCGAGGATATGTTGAGAGCGTGTGTTCTGGATTGGAAGGATGATTGGGAGCGTCATTTACCTCTTGTGGAGTTCGCATACAACAACAGCTTTCATGCTAGTATTGGTATGGCTCCATTCGAGGCGTTGTATGGTAGGCCCTGCAGATCTCCTTTATGTTGGGAGGAGACTGGTGATAGGCAGTTGATCGGACCGGAGTTAGTTCAGGAAACTTCGGATAAGATTCAGCTTATCAGGAAAAGGCTTGTTGCGGCACAGGATAGGCAGAAGAGTTATGCCGACAACAGGAGAAAGGATTTGGAGTTCGAGGTTGGCGATCATGTCTTCTTGAAGATATCGCCTACTCGAGGTGTTGTCAGATTTGGCAGGCATAGCAAGCTAAGCCCTAGATTCATTGGCCCATATGAGATTCTCAGACGTTTGGGCAGCGTGGCGTACGAGCTAGCATTACCCCCAGCTTTGGCTAGCGTTCACCCGGTATTCCACGTATCTATGCTCAGGAAGTATGTCCGAGATCCGTCTCATGTGATTAGTCATGAGCCCGTGGAGATCCAGCCAGATCTTTCGTATGTCGAGCAACCCGTAGCCATTCTTGACCGGAAGGTTCAGCATCTCCGGAACAAGAGTATTGCGTCGGTGAAAGTTCTATGGCGGAACTTCTCACGTGAGGAGGCTACGTGGGAGCTTGAGGATGCGATGAAGAAGAAGTATCCCCTTTTGTTTGAGTAGTGTCGTTCTAACTTCGAGGACGAAGTTTCTTTAAGGGGGAGAGGGTGTAAGGCCCTCGAATTTCCGTCGCATTATTTGTATTTATGTGTGTATGTTTGTGCTTGTGTATGTATGTACATATTTACGTACGTATTAATTAGTACGAGTACGTGTGCATGTGTTTATATTAAATATAAATAATGTACGTATTGCATGGTGATAGTATGGATATAATACCATATACATATTGCATGTATATATGCATGGTATGCATGGTTTTCTGCATAACTTAGGGTTCTGGCCGAAGGCCCCTTGGCGTCAACCCCTGGCCGCTGAGGTGGTGTCAGCGTCCAGACCTGGACGCCGACACTAATCCGGGCGTCCAGCGATATGGACGCCAATCTCTCTGGCCTGCATGCGCAGCAGAGCTGCAAGCTTCTGAAACAAGGCAAGCCAACCATTGGGGGTTGTCCCCAACGGCTCTGAAGGCTGTCAAATCAGCCTGGTGAGTGGGAGAGAGACTCTCTTTAGGTCTGAACCCGAAATGGCTCTCCCCACTCCTCCCTTCACCTTGCAAGAGGAGAAAAAGTGAGAAAGAAAACCCTAGAGAAAGTCTGTGAGAAAAACCCCTCTTAGCACCCACAAATCCGACCCCCCTGGAGCTTGATCCGGCGTTCCACTGCTTCAAGAAGGTAGCTGGATCAAAGGAGGAGGCTTCCCCGACATCCCCTTGGCGTGGAGATCATCCAGGAGCCCGGAGGAAGAGATCTTGGAGGGATTTCTGCACTTCTTGGGACAGCCCAAGGAGGGCTTCACCAACACCCTAAATCCTTTGGAAGAATTTTTGAAAGGCAAGTGACCTATCCATGATGTCCCCGTATGAGTCTAGGTCGGTTTTGCTATTTTTATGGATTTTTCCTCGAGTCCTAGACCCTCCCATTCACCCAAGTTTGAGAGCTCGGGTCTGTGTTTCTGCACAGACCTGGCTTGACGGCAAGGTCCCTGGACGCCCAGATCATGCTTGGCGTCCATCGGCCCTGTCGCTGACTCTGAGTCAGCGGCCAGAGACCGCCGCCAAGTTCCTCTGGACAGAACAGTGAGCTGTTCTGCCCTTCTTATACATTAATTTCGGTATGTTTTCCGTGATGAGGATATATGGTAATCCTATACTCTATGTATATTATCAATGTGGTGTGTGAATGAGTGTGATTCGTGATGGTAAATGTAGGATAATTGTACCCCTTTAAACTTGTGAGCATGACTTGTAGATAATCTTGCAAATCCTTGTTCATGATTAGGATTAGTATGAATGTCTTGGTTTTGGTCTGATCATGAAGATTAGTGGGTCAGTATATGTGTTTGCAATTTTGGTAATTATCCATGCTTGTGTAAATTGCTAATAAATCCGGCTCGGTAAAATAAAAGCATGCAAGAATGGTTGTGGTGAAATCCATAGATGTATGATTTAGGGAAATTTTGTATTCTCAAATCATGCATATATTAGTAGCCTCTGTTTAAACAGTAAGTGGCAATTTGCAGGATATGTTAACTTAAGTTGTGAATAGTATGCTAAATAGGTGTTTTATTTTCTGTAAATTCTATTTAGCTCAGAAAAATCTGAAAATTTGAGTGTATGATCTTGACCCGAAAACAGCATGTGGTTAAAATTTCAGGTCATTCGGATCAGTAAATAAAAAGTTATGTATTTTCATGTGAAATGTGATAATCTACGTATATTATCGTAATGTGATTAGTTATTGTCTAAACCAACTTGATTAGTGAAAACTCCTGTGTGTTAAACTCCTGAAATTCTGTAGTACCATGTTAGAAAAAAAAAAACAGAGATGTGCATGTGAGTGAGAAAGTGAATGTGATGAAAAGTGTGAAGTGTCAAACCATGTGTAAAACGGTAAATGTATAAATGTGTAACTGTGCCAATGTGACACTGCTTCCGTAGAGGGCAGTGGAGCTGTATCAGGGAAAAGTCCCCCTGAGAAAGTTGAATGTGTAAGTGACCCTAAGGGAGGGGGAAATCCTGGAGGTGGACAAGTACCACTGGTTAGGGTGGAGACTTGTTCTCCCGGTCTGCGCAGTCCAAGAGTCGCCATTGGAATGCCTAGATGGCGTCTATGTGTAATGTGATGTGTATATGTCCTTCTTTGGTGGTTTGGACTATGTGTCACGGCACCTAAAATGTGTAAATGTGAAATGTGTAATGTGTATGTGTCCATGTGTAAATGTGTAAGTGACAATGTGAATGTGTATGTGTAAAGTGAACCATGTGAAAGAGGAAATTCGTGTAAAGAAAATGTGAAACTAAAGATGTGAAAATGTGTTATTGAAAACCATGTGAGACAAATCTGAAATCATGTGAAATCAGTGAATTTATGTTATTATCATCATGTTATTATGTGCAAGGATGTTTAGAATCCATGTTAGGGATAATTGGTGAAAACGGGCAAAAGATAGCATGATTGTTTGAACACATGATATGTTTTATGCAATATTGTAGCTTTCATGTATAGGTTTACAGCCGTTAAACCATGTGAAATCAGCAACCCAAAGCATGTTAAAAGGTTATGTATGTACTTAAGGACATGTGAAATCCATGCTAGTTGTGTTCCCCTTTCATGTATGTATAATGTTCATGTTGATAGCTCTCATGTTTTGATTCTTTAAAGATTAAAGTTTCATGAGTAAATTGAATAGAGAGCATGTGATAGGTGAATTTTATTTTAGAAATCTGAAAACATGATTCATGTATAAAATTGTAGAACTTTCATGCTAGGTTGAAACTTGAATTGACTAGCATGCTATGTGTTGCAAATTGTAAATGTGCATGTAGAAACCACTAGGACTTGTACGTGTATATCGTGAGTAGTGTTGCTTGCTGAGTCCTTGGACTCACTCCTTGCTTCGGCGTACAGGTATAGTTGGTGACACGGCACCGTTGGAGGAGACGGTGGAGACGGACTCCGAGCGCGGAGACTAGCTTTGGAGTTTCTTGAGATTTGTGTATTTCATAAGTATGTAATTGAACATTGTATTAGAGTATTATGAAAAGGATGTATGAATGTGGACAATTTGTATTTTATTTCAGCAATTTAAATCATGTGGACCTTTATTCTTTTATGTTAATGGCGAATTGCATGTATGTTTAATGTGGATGATGAATGAATGGAGACTGTTGTCTTTTACTTCCGCTACTCTGTTGTATATTCGCGTGTATCTCAGCTGTACGTATCGTTTGGGTAAATGTCCCACTGTGGCAGCGCTCGCTATACCGACGTGGGTTGGTATAACCGTACCGGTATAATGAGGGTCGTCACAGCAACCCTCATCCACGCATTAGGGCCGACCATGGAAAGATTGGGGAGTATTTAAGCTCCCTTGGTTTCCATTTCCTATTATGACTCTAATTCCTCTTTAATTCCGAGATTTCCTAATTTCTCTCAGCCTTCCAAGCTTTCCACCTCCTATTTGGGTTAGGTTGGGTTGCAATTTCGTGGTCAACTAATTAGGGTAGGGTTAGGAGTCCAATTCCAACCCATATTCACTATTTTTGATTTAATAGCCCCCTTTCTTTTTAGACAATATTAAATATATGAATTTTGGGTATTATTCTATTATTCATCTTTTAAAAATCCCTATTTTGCCCAATAATTATTGGAGGGTCCATTTAACAAAACCCGTTACTTCTTTTCGTTTAATGGGTTTGAATTAATTCCCTTTTTGTTTGATTTTTCCCCAATTTATTTATTTATTTATTATTATTTTTGAAAAAATCAAGTTGCTACAGAATGAGTGCACTCATGAGGATGGGGAGGACCAGGAGTGATCCACGAGTGCAATGACGTCACCATGTTATCCTAGATGTCTAGTTAGTCTTTTATTTCATTTTATGTATTAGAGTCAATTGAGCCCTATGTTATGGCTCTGAGTTAGTTGATGTAATAGACAACAGTTGAATTATCAATGAAAGATATTTAATTTCATATTATTTAATTGTCCAATGATTTGTTGTCTATTCTACGCTCTATACTCGCTTACTTGCAACTGCCTCACATTCTGATATTCCGCGTCGGGGCGTGACACTTACCTTCACTCGAAGATCGTGGGAGTGATGTGGTGGGTTGACTCTTACTTCTCCAACCGGCCAGCAGACGAAGAAGACTTTATTGATTGGTTACTTTGCAAAAAAAAACAAATAAACAAACAAGTGAAAGAAACTATTAGACCAAGTTGTGTAGTATCAAACTCAAGAGAATAAGGAAAAGAACTTGCATGAGATTAATCACGCCTTGTGGAGGTGGTTTAAAACCTCTAAGAACTAGGTGTGGATTGAATGAAGTGTGTGATGAATTGAAGAAAACAAACTAAAATAGTGATGTGAAATATGCATGCACTAAAGATGAATTAAAAGGAGCAAAGGGAAGAAAAAGAAGAATCTGGTGAATGCTCTTGCGCAGCAGATGTTGAAGTGAAGAAGAAGAGTCATCCTTGCTTGGATGATGCTTGAAAGCTCTCCAATTGAAAAACACTTGAAAGAAAACTTGAGGGGAGTTCTTCCCTTTAATCTTCGGAGTCTGGAGGCTCTGGAATGTAGCAGGGATTCACCTATGACTTGGGGTGCTCTCTTAAAATAATGGCCACGAAGGTCCTTTTATAGGGATAAAAGTGTAAATCGCGACGAACATAGTGGTCGCCTTTAAAGGTGAATCGCGACCAACTAAAGCATCGCGTTTAAAAGTATTCCATACTTCGACTGGCTCTTTCCATGCTTTGAATCAATCAAAATATAGCAGTTATAAATCACGACCATACAAGACGTCGTGCATCTAATCACTTCTAATATTGATCGGATTCTTGCCAGTTTTAATAAAAGGAAATTATGAAATGTGACGACATGAACGATCGTGCATTCCAAATAATCGATCTTTTGATAGGAATTGAACTTTTAAATAATGGAAGGTCAAAACCACAACAACTTGAGTGAATGCGTTTATAATTAGCAACAACATGAACCGTCGCGAATTATTGTTCAGCAATCGATGTTTAATCCAATCGATTATTCCTCATCAAAATAATCAATTGTATGTAAAAAATGGCGTGATAACCAAACGCGTATATAAGCAATCGATGTAAGCTCAATCGATTGTCTCCACCAATCAGTATACGAATACGTGATGGTCTTACTCGACGCGAATCTTACCAATCGATAAACCCAATCGATTGACCATAACAATCGATGTTTAATCGATTCAACCTTAATCAATTGATGTATGAAACATGACCACCTGACCCGTCGCAAATAGAATATGAATTAGGATCCCCAATGGCACACTAGAAAAATCCCTAAAAAAATCTATAAAAATTCAAAAAAAGGAAAATCCCTTGAGGAGAGCCATTTTGAGGCATTGTAGTATAACATGAAATTTACTCAATATGTTATCAAATTTGGCATGTCTACACTTTCCTGTGTCTTGTACTTGTAAGATTGTCTTTTATATTTTTACTGGACATATGTATGAGTTTGCGAGACTTCAGTCTATTCGCGAGAGGTGGGTCTAGATAGGGTACAAACCTCCTGCTGGTTTTTACAAGTAAAACTTTGATACAAAGATGCTGCGCAAGGGATGAACACACAAACAGAGAGAGATACAAAGAGAAATAGGATTTAGACATATTAATCTCTCCCTGACTCTAAGTGGAGATTTTCAAAATTTAACTTGAATGCTCGTCCACTTAGTGAAGAAAACTTGAACATATGAGATTTGAAGGGTTGAGTGTGTAGATGAGAGAGTGCATTTTTCTATGTTCTTTTTTTTCTTCTCTTATGATCGTCTTACACCTGTATCGTGTTTTTCTCAAAATGTGTTCAACTTTAGACTTCGATTGCTTATATATAGAGTTTTCTTCTTCAACTATCTGTTTAAAGATCTTGACCGTTGAAAAATACATGTTTTGACTGAGAAGTATTTTCTTGAGTGTAACGTCTTGTTTTTGAGTCCAATATTCAGTAGTCTGCTAGTTTAAGGATAGCTTGCATGCTACTGTTGACAATTGCAATAAATACCTGCATGCATAAACAAAGTAGAACAACTACGTTTCTTTCCTCTTTTGGGATGATATATTGGGTTAAGATATTATCCATTTGTACAATAGATAAAATGAATCCTAAGGTAACTATTTATGGAGTCCTTTCTGTCCACAGATAACGTACAAAACCTTAGCTATGAAAGAACTGCAGTGCGTTAAATGAGATAGGTATGTTCTACACGTGCATATACTACTGTAGGTTTTTTTTTTCAGAACATTAAATGTTTTGGGTACACAAAATATTTTGTAATATATTTTTGAATAGAAAGACAAAAATTCTGAAATGACAAAAATATTATAGAAATGTTTTTCATTTTTGAAAGTTTCATTGGCAATCTTAAAATAATGTTCTTTTCAATCTTACCATAATATTTAAGATAATAGAAGCTAGTATGGCAACATAGCTTTCGCAGATGGTAAGATACATTTAACAAAGGAAATATTTGTGAAATATTAAATAAACGATTATTTTTATAGTCACAAGATCTAGTGAAGCTTTGATTATGGGTTCAACTATAAAAAGGAAATTGCAGTATGAGTCGTAGTTGTACAACATGAAGTTTGACTCTTGCTTACTTCTTCATTAGTCGGAGTTAGCATCGACTTCTTGACAAAAAGAGTAGTCAGAGTTGGACTTCGACTGGACCTAAGTCGGAGTGAAACTTCAACTGTTGAGAGATTTATACCGTAGTCGATGTCAGACTTTGACTGGTCTTGAGTCGGAGTGAGACTTTGACTTCACACTAATGGACTAGCAAGTCGATCTCATACTTAGTCGATTTTTTCACACTTCCTGTATCTCACGCATAATGTGTTCATTTAAAAAGATTTCTCCATGATAGATTTTTCAATTAATGTTATTCTTAATATAATATAAGATTTTGTCGTTTATAGAGTATCTTGTCATCATCAAAACAATATGTAATAATTAAGCAGAAACTCAAGTTAATCATGTATGCATACACATGTGCTCAACATAGAATAGATAAATGTTAAGTGTTCGGACGTCTGGGCAACAAATACTTGGGCGCCAAATATAAGGCCTTATAGTGGGGACCGTAGGCCCCATCCACCTTGTGTTATGCTCCTGGGTATTTCATACTCTGGCGCCCTTGGGCACAACATTTTTCATGAGGATAAATGACATGGCGTACAATGGTGTGACAATTTTGCTCGTAGGAGGTATATGTTTGTAAAGAGAAATATTTAGTGTCTTAAAAAAATGTAATAAAAATGACGTGAATTACCCTCCAAACAATTTTATTGATTGCAAATTTGACAAGATTTTTTCTCTCTATTTTTTCAACAAATAAGATTATTTAGAGAATAATTCACATCAATTTTATTATCTTCTTTAGATGGAATCAAACATTCTCATTTGTAAATATGTTTTAACAGGACAAATTTGTGTAATTATTTATTAAAATAAAATTATTTTAATAGTTCTGTTATTTTTTTTACTTTGATTATATAATTAATATTTTATATACGATATTTAATAAAATTCTCCATATATATAATTAATTTTTTTTTTAGCAGAGCAGGGTTCTCGGCGCTGGCCCCGCGTCTGGGAATGCTTGTGGCGGTAAGAAGTGGCGTTCCCGCCAAATTTCCAAAACTTCCCTCCACCGGGTCTCTCACGCCCCGCCGCCTCACCCACTCTCTATCTCTCGTTGTCGGCGCCGGCAGATCGAAGATGTTTCAGCACTGCACCCGATCCGGCCGTGCCTGGTCCTGCAGGGCCGACAGCAACGTCGCCATGGTCCCTCGCTCTGCCTCGGCGCCGCTAAGCGGCGGCTCGGTAGCCCAGGGAACTCCCGTCTCTGAGCCCCTTCACGATGCCCAGGGTGTCGAGGATGAAGTAGTAGTAGAAGAAGAGGGTAGAGAAGTCTGTGTCTTCGTGAAGGATCTCCGGTCCAGGAGGATCTTCACTCCGTCTTCCCTCCCCATGGAGTGCAGCCCAGACCAGAACGGCAAGGCCGCGGTGGCCGACGCGGCGTGCTCCCCTGTTCAGGTTGAGACGCCGGAGAGCGGCTGGATGGCGGAAGCCATGAGTGAGGTGAAGCCCTCTCCTGGTGTGATATATGCGACGGAAGAAACGCTGGAGGAGGTGAGCGTTCAGGGGAGGAGGCCCGATGGTGGAGACGAGAGGATGTTTCAGGCGGCGGGCAGCTTGGAGGACGGAGGCATTCAGAGCACGCCTTCTGATCTCCATGTGATTTCCAACTTGGTGGGGGCGGCGGATGGCTTTGGTATGCGATCTCAACGTAGTGACAGGTGCGCTGACGAAGGATTTCGACACAAGCAAAAGAACTGGAGCGATCAATCTCACAGCAGGCTGGTGAGAAGTTTTGTTCTTCTCCCTAATTTAATTTTGCGCTATAGAGTTTTTTTTGGTCTTCCCATTGTGTTCCGACACGTAGGCAAAGTTCTTGTAACCCGAGGACTCTGCGGAACCCTCGGACTGGGTTTTTGCCCTGGTCTGCTTCCCGAGAAGCTTTGGGTTGTTGTTGATGGCTTGATGCAGAATTCTCAATCCGGATAATGCCATCATTGATCAACAAGAACATTCTTATAAATGGAAGTGTTATTTAACGTAACTGGTGGGCTTACTGGGACAGAAGTAATCTTCAAAAGGAAACATTCTGAGATTGCGCAGCGATTTCGTGCAGGGAATTGTTCCATGCTCGCGATTGAAGTTGGTTAGGGACCCAAAATCCTTCAGTTACAGAAGGTTATTGCCGTTTCTCAAGGACCTCGAGAGGAGCAGCTCAAGTAATCTTGCATTGCGTCATCTCTCTTTCTCTCTCTATATATTCCCTGCGAATATGTGCATCCTCATTTCTCCTTTTCTTCACGTTTCCTCATATTTCTCTACAAAACACAACTCATCTTCTAGAATTTCTTCTCTCAGATTCTTCGGAAGCCCTTCTTTGCCGGAGTCACACTTTAAAGGTTGAAAAGCCAAAAGTAGAGAAAAGTTTTAAACTATTTTCGTCTTCACCAACTCAGGCTAAGTTGGATTCGTCGGACAAGATGTGTAAGGATTTAATTGGCCACAAGGAAGAAATGGTGAATGTTCTGAAACAGCAAGGAAATGATACCCATGACATCTTCTCAGGAAATTCAAAGGATAGTTCACATGACGCCGCAGGCTCATACACTCAATATGTCAAGTTATCTCCTGAGTTTGTTGCTAATGAATTTGAGATGATATGCAAATCATCGAGCAATGCTCCTGCCACTACTGAAGGTCTTTCACTCGCGGAACTTGTTGGTGGCACACAAGACCCTTCAGATTTGCCAATGCAACCCAGAACTGACTCTGGAATGATGGTTAATGGGTGCATGCAACTTTCTACCAGAACATCTCCATTTGGAGTTCCTTGTCCTTTAGGAGTAAAGCATTCACCTACAAAAGGGATTTTAAAAAGGCACAGAGGAGGATGCATGGGACACTGCACATGTCTGGATTGTGCATCTTTTCGTCTACATGCAGAGAGGGCATTTGAGTTCTCCAGGAAGCAGATGCAAGAAGCTGAAGATGTGGCAATAGGGCTAATAAATGAACTGTCATGCCTGCGGAAGCTGGTTGAAAGCCATTATATGATTGCTACATGTGTGACGCGCAATGATATTCATCAACACGGACAGGTAAGAATATGTGCACATTATGCATGACTTCTTTACTTGCATCATTTTATGTGGTCTAATCCAACCTTCTGGTGCTTATGCATATATCTTTGATTGGGCATCTCTTCCAGTCCTTGAGGACATATGGAAGAATCCATTAGCATAAAAAGCTCCTCGAGTTCTAGCGGCAGTTTTATTCCATTTTTGATTCATTGATAGGCCTCTTCGTTTGAGGAAAATGAAAATCAAAGAGCACTTCATATCATCCTCCTTTCAAAGTTAGGAATGCTGGTGAGTGAATTCAGCCAACAGTCAATAGGAGTTTCAATGCATGTTTTCTGTCATTACGTGATTGCATCATTATATGCCATGGAAGCCCATTGCCTGACCTTCATGGATATAAACTTTCTTCAATAGGCATTTCTTTCAGCCTTTCAGGACATATGGAGAATTTGATTTGTTGGGCAAGTGCCCATTGGGCCCCGCAAGGGGCCCGCCTCCACCGCCTCGGGCGGGTGGAGGGGGCGTCGCCAACGCGCAGGGCACGTTGGCGATGCTCGGCCGCGCCAGCGCGCAGGGCGCGCTGGCGGGCGGGCACCTCACCAGCGCGGAAGGCATGCTGGCGAGGGGCTGCAGCGCCACAGCCTCTGCCGCCTCTCGCGGCCGCCTCTCCTCCCCACTCGCCGCTTTACCTCCTCCCTCCTCACACCCTCTCCACCTATAAATACCCCACGAGGGGTGAAGAGGAATCCCATCCCTTGAGCACACAAGTGCACGCAAGTGCAAGGCACAAGCGCAGTGTGTGCAGTGCGCTGAGTGTGCTGTGTGCAAGTGTGAGAGAGAGTATTTGCAAGTGTGTCTTGTAAGTGTAGACTTCTCTGTGTGAGAAGGTACTGTCCCAGGTGTGGGACATCAGGTGTTCTCTATCCGGTATCGACTGACGGAGGTACGTCATCGCCAGTTCGCCAGTCCTCGGATCTAAGGTGTGGAGCTGTATAGGTGACTCTTGTAGCCGTCTATCTACTTCTGTGGGATCTTCTTATTATTACGTTTTCGCTGCGAGGTATGTCCTCTTCCCATTTACAACATTGGTATCAGAGCCGTTGGTTGGTTCTGATTTTTCTCTTTCTCTTGTGAGTTGTATAGATGGCAGGTTCCCCGGCACAGTCGGACCCTGAGTTGGCGGATCATTTCGAGGATTGGTTCTCGGATGATGATCTGACGTTGGTCGCACTAATCGATGTCAACTCTGGTGTACTGGCGGCAGATTCTGGACAGGTGTTGGCCCTGGACACTGCGACCAGCAAGACGAGTGTATTGAGTACAGATGCGCTGGCAGCGGCCAGCGGCACAGCTGACTCTGAGTTCCAAGTGGTGCCTTCACTTCCTGGAATGGACACATCGGATAGTCTGAGTGTCTATACACCTTCTCCTCTAACTGTGTCAAATCCTTGGTCCCCAACTGTTTTTGAACAAGCCCCTTGGGAACCATGGCCGGTAGTATGGGAGCTACATGTGCCAGTTGTTCCCCTCCTTGCACCACCTCTCACTATCACCCTTAGGACTACCGAGGGAGATTTGGTGGTTACAGAGGGTTATATACAGCTTTTATAGAGAGATAGAGATATCTGGTCATGTATTGCGCTGGTTTTTTGAAGAGTAATTTTGTTTTCGGTCCTTGCGCATGAGTATGTTCACGCTTGCAACGGAAGTCGTATATGTAACTATTATATGTTTATATATATATATATATGTTTTATGTATAATCAAATATATTTAAAGTTAGTATGTTTTGTACATATTTTCTTTAATGCTATGCAAATTAGTTTTACATATGAGATATTTGCTCGAAATCATTTTAATTATATTAACTTATCTTATATAAGTAGGAGATGATTGTAATTGCCTAGCTTTACTTTCAATTTTACTATATAAGAAATGATCAATGTAATTAGATTGGATTTCTAGAAGCAAATAGGAATAATGTGTAAATTGATGTCAAAAACTCCTTTTTCCTGTTTGATATGTAGTGGTAATCTATGGTTGCCAAAAACGTTATTGCTGATCTCACTAAGGGTGAAAAATTAAATGGCACGAACTATGATATATGGCATCGTAAAATGCAATATTTGCTGGATGAACAAGATGTGACTGATCATCTTACGATGTTCTTGTCACCGCCCATTGAGGGCAGTAGCAAAACAAACCAAGAAGCTTATGTAGCTTGGTTCAAGAAAGATCGTAGTGCGCGCTTTATTTTGTTAAGCGCTATGGTCGACGATCTTATTGGCGAGTTTGAGAACTACGCCACTGCTAAGGATATGTGGGATCAATTGAAGTTCATTTTTGGTGGGACCTCAGTCACTCGATTAAGGGCTCTTGTTTTGAAATTTGAGACCTATCGGATGGACTCGCGCCACACGGTAGGTGAACACCTTAGGGTGATTTCATCTATGGTCCGTGATTTGAAGGTTGTAGGTCATGAACTCACTGATGAACAACAGGTGCAGGCGGTGATTCGATCCTTGCCTGATGCTTGGACCGATTTGAAGCAAATTCTAACGCATAATGAGAATATCAAAAATTTTATTGATATATCTCGGCATGTGGAGTTAGAAGCTGAGCGCGAGATTATGCATCACACTGTTACTAATGTCGCTCAGAGTAGCAGACGCTTCAAGAAAAAAGGGTCGCAAAAGAAGGACAAAGGATCAGACACTGCACCAGATTCCACCATGGATAAATCTTTCAAGCGCCAACGTGGGAAGCGTGACGACAAGAAAGACAAAAGCTGTCTAAAGTGTTTTAACTGCAAAAAGCGAGGCCATTTCGCTCATGAATGTCTGGAGCCGAAAAAGGTAACTCACTTTCCTAGCTCTCCATGTACGTTTGTCTGTACACATGTTTTGACTGCTCATCCTAATCCTATGTGGATCGTGGATTCAGGAGCAACAAAACATATAACGATGGAACGAGTGGGTTTTGTGGATTATCATTGGATTCCAGAAGGCATGCAAAGAGTCTTCATAGGCAATGGTGCCAGTGAAGAAGTACGTGGAGTCGGTTCATACCAACTCTATTTTGCGAACGGATGTACGTTACTTTTAAGCAGGGTTTGGCGTGTTGGATCGAGCCGGCCCGATTCGGGCGTATCGCATTGGATCACAGAGGATCCGATGCGCGGCTCGGGCGATGCGGGCGGATCCCCTTTAAACAGGCAGATCGAACCCGATGCGCCCCGATCCGGCCCGATACTGGCGCATCGGGTTCGATCCTCCCGACACCCTTAAGGGTGTCGGCGGTGCGCTGCGAATCGGGACTCTACAGTCCCTTTCGCAGCGCAACAGACCGCAGCCCCCTTTCTCCCCCCCGTTTTTAGGTTTTTTCAACAAAAAACCCTAGATTTGCATGCCAATCCACAAGTGGAGGCTTCCTACGTGAGTTTGCATCCATTTGGAGGTGGATTTGGAGGCATTCAATCCATCTTCTTCAAGTTTTTTGGAGGTTCTACAGGGCTTTGAAGATAAGCCTCCATTTTTCTTCATTTTTCTATTTTTTTTCTTGGTGTATGGGTTAGATCTTGTTAGGAAATGTTGTTGCAAGTGATTGGTGTACACTTGCAACCATTTCTCATCAAGATCTACAAGTTTTTCATGTAGATTTGAAGATTTTCCCTAAAATATGATTTTTTGAAAAATAATTTAAAAAATCTTAGAAATTTTTTGAACAATAAAAAATTGATAGGAAGGTGTTGTATAAGTTCTATATCATGGTTAGAACTTGATTCCATAAGAAGTTTAGGTATAATTAATTTTAATTAATAATTATATTAAAATTAAAAAAATAAATAAAACTTGAATTTACAGAAAATACCTATGGAGGTGTGAATGTATTTGTAATTTTGTATGATCATGTGATTTATGTCTATGAAAAAATTTATCATATAACAACACTTTCCCCTAAAATATGATTTTCTGAAAAATAATTTAAAAAATCTTAAAAAAGTGTAAACAACCAAAAATTGATAGGAATGTGTTGTATAACTTCTATATCATGGTTAGAAGTTGATTACATAAGAAGTTGAGCTAGAATTAATTTATGTTCTTACATTATTAATAATTAAGAAGTAAGAAGTTGATTACAGAAAATATATATGGAGGTGTGAATGGATTTCTGTGATCATGTGTTCATGTATATAAAAAAAATATCATATAACAATTAAGAAGTAAGAACACTTTTTATAGTGTTCAAATTCTGAGATTGAAATTAATTTACTGTTAATTTATTAATTATTTTTTTTGTCCTTGTAGATGGCACCGAAAAGGAGTTCTGATGATATTGGGTGGCAGCATGACATCATGTTGGAAAATAGGCACAACTTCAAGTGCAATTATTGTGGTTTTACGGGACAAGGAGGTGGGGTCTCCCGTTTAAAGAAGCACCTTGCTGGTGGTCGACTAGTAGGCTACCATGACGTGCAGGGGTGTAAGTCGGTGCCAAGAGAAGTTAAGAAGCTTATGATTGAACACCTTAAACAGGTTCGGGCAGAGACAACAAAAAAGAAGGCATATAAGGAGATCCAAGAGAGGATTATATCAGGAAGGGAATGAGATGAAGACGTTGATGATGAAGTTGAAATGTATGCAGAATATGTGCCTGATCCTGATGTGCAGGAAAGGCTAGCCAGAGCACATAGCAGGGCTGAGGCATGGGAAGGTGATCAAAGGGCAGCCCACAGAGTAAGTTTTCAGGGAACTCAGCATGAGGTTGGCAGTGGCAGTGGCAGTGGCTCAGCGGTAGGTGGCAGTGGCTCCCGTCAATTTTCAAATGTGGGAGATTATTTCACTCTGCCCCCTCCCACACAAACACAAGTACCAGAACAAGGCAGGCATAGCAAGAGACCCATAGGTGTGCAAATTGAGGATGTGGACCTTATGTGTATCCTAGGGAGCATGGCAAGCAGACTATGATTGATGATGCATACAACCAGCAGGGGCCGAAATACAAGGTGGGTCGAGCAATTGCAAAGTGGTGGCACCATACAGGGTTACCATTCAATGCAGCGAACAGTCCTTATTACAAAATTGCAATACAGGAGGTTCAACGTGGAGGCCTACATGTGCAGCCTCCTACAGCTAGGGACTTGGCTGGGAAATATCTGCAGAGGAAGTTAATGAGATCAAGTCTTACATTGACAGCTTTAAGAAGAAATGGGAGAAGTATGGTGTCACACTGATGTGTGATGGTTGGTCGGGCATCACCAGGAGCAGCCTCATCAACTTCTGGTGTATTGTGATAGACAAGTCTTCTATCACAAATCTGTTGACGCATCTGATAGAGTACACAACTATGAATACATTATGAGTTTGATGCAAGAGGTTGTTGAGGAGATTGGTGAGCAATATATTGTGCAGGTGGTGACAGATAATGGAACTGCATACAAAAAAGCAGGGGAGGAGTTGAAGATTTATCCTCATCTTTACTGGACCCCATATGCTGCCCACTGTGTTGATTTAATGCTTAAAGAGATTGGGACATTGCAACCCATAAAGATGGTCGTCGATGCAGGGCAGAAGATAACACGTTTCATCTACAATCATCATCTGGTGTTGGCGTGGATGAGAGAGTCCACTGGTGGAGAGTTGTTGAGATCGGCTGTCACCCGCTTTGCAACAAATTTTATGGCATTACAGAGCCTATTGAAGCACAAGGATGGATTAAAACACATGTTCAGGGGTGATAAATGGTTGCAGAGTAATTTTGCTGGAACATCTGATGGAAAGGAGGTGGAAGGCATCATCAACAGCTCCAATTTTTGGGACCGGGTCTTCAAGCTGGTTCAGATCATTGAACCTCTATATAAGGTGTTGAGGGTGGTTGATGGGGATAGGAGACCGTCTATAGGATTGGTATATGCAAAGTTTGAAGCCGCGAAGAAGAAGATCTGTGAAGTCTCACCTCGGCATGCACACTTGGTCTTGGATGTTGTTGAGGATAGATGGGACCGACAGATGAGTAGAGATCTACATATGGCGGGTAAGGAAACTGATGATATTTTTGTAATGCACTAAATATTAATGTATTTTACAACCATTGATATTTTATACGTCAATTGCAGCATATTATCTCCACCCTGTATACCATTACACACACGAGCTGGCATATGAGGATGACTTGACGGCTGCTTTTACAAGGGTTGTCGAAAGATTGTCAAGAAGTCCTGTGCAAGCAGTAGATGAGGCAAGTATAGGATTATCATCTTCCATCTAAACAAATACTTGAATTTCATATGCATGATGATCAATTTATTAAATGCAGATGAAGAGTTTTCGGGAAGCTATTGGGACCTTTGCTGAGCCATCTTCCATTGCTGGTCGGGAGCGTGTAGAGGGTGGTAATATGCTTCCCATTTCATTTTTTATCATTGCAACTTGATGGTTGAGGTCTGATTGAGATAATTGAATTTGGATGCAGCTGATTGGTGGTTCAACTTTGGGCATACTGCACCAACATTGAGGAAAATTGCAGTGAAGATCTTATCGCAGACTTCCTCATCTAGTGGATGTGAGAGGAACTGGAGTACGTTTGCATTGATACACACCAAAGTGCGGAATAGATTGTCATATAGGTGCTTGGACCAATTGGTGTACGTGCTCTACAATATGAGGTTGAGGGTCAAACATCTCATACAAGATCCAAAGCAGCGTGGGGAGGTGGAATATGATCCTGTTGATATTGGGTTCCTACGAGATGAAGAAGACCCAATGGTTTCATGGGTTGCATGAGCAACAACAGAGCGGGGGGAGTATGAGTTAGATGAGGAGGCAGATGATCCTGACGATCCACCTCGCCCTAACACTTTCCTAGCAAGGGCAGTAACAGAAGCAACAGCAGAGGAGGAGGGAGATCGTGTGAATGTGGGACAGCCATACTCCCCTCATTATGAGATGGATCCAGAGGCTGAGGTGGATCTTCCTGGGGACATAGAACTGGAGCTTCATGAGCGCAGAGGAGGTGGGCGAGTAATTTCTTTCATTTATCTTACATATTGTATCAATTACATTTGTGCTAATGTATCATGTTGGGGGCTATTGCAGGTGGAGGACACGATGATGATGATGATGATTTTGAGAGGTTAATGGAAGGCCTCCCTCGCACACAATCTAGAAGGAGAGGGTCATCTACCCAGGATTCCCCTCCGTCACAATCTACAAGGGCTCCCACATCATCTCAATTGGCAAAAGGGAAGCAAATAGCAACAGAATCCCACCGAAAAAAAAACTGGTGCAACAGAGTCCCGGCCAAGTAAAGGAGTTGTTATACGAGAGCCACCTCCCGCCCCAGCACAAAAAAAGAAGGGTTGGTTTTCTGGTTGGCAATCCAAGAAAGGCAAGAAAGGTGCTACCGTTGTTGAAGATCCACTTGACATTGCCGATGCATAGACTTTGGATCCAAATGCAAATGATGAGACACCGTCTCCGTTGGATTCACCCGATTGCCCAATAGCGCCTCCCATGATTCGATGACTACTGGTAGGTCATCATTTTGTATTGCACATTACCTCAAATATTTTTGTATTTGTGCTAACCTATCTTAAAATTACATTGCATTTGCAGGTGGTTCTTCTTCAGATGCTGAAGGTGACGGTGGACGGTGGAGGTGGTGACGGTGGTCAGGGAGGAGGAGATGGTGACGATGATCAAGGAGGAGGAGGTGGTGGGATGGAATTCACAGAGGAGCAATTTTATGGGGGTGCAACACAAGATAGTAGTCATGGTGCCCCAATGCGGTACAATAGAAGGCAGAAGTTTAGACCTGGCAGTCAAGCAAGAGGTTCACCAGTGGATTTCCATAGCTATGATACTATGATATCAGACTTTGAGAGGATGAGTACACAAGAGTCTGTCGGATCCTATGGCGGCCATAGCTATCACCCCGAGTCCACTAGCACAGACTACTTTAGTGGGTACGGACCGTACAGTGGGTACACTGCCACAGCAGGCTACCTTGGTCCATCTCCATATATGCATCCTCCTCCTGCATTTTCTGTTCATGTTCCAGTTCAAGTTTTTGCTCCTGTGGAGGATGTACAGATGGCACAACTGAATGTAATCCGTCCCGGCAGCCAGGTGTGGGACCATTATCTAAGTCAGTTTCGTCAGAGATACCATACCATGATGACATGGGATGAGTATTGTAGTTTTGTGTCTTGAACAAAAGGTCATCACCTTATTGGAGAGCTTCCCTCAGAGTCAGATAAGTCAGAGTCCGTGCCTATTCAATCCCAATGGAATGCATACGATCCATATCAACAAGGGCATTGGGGATATTAGAGTAAGTCATTGTATTATGTATTGGAATTGAGAGTTTGATAGTTGTATTGACTTTGTGCAAGGTAAATATCTTTCAATTAATGAGTTTTAATTTATTTTCACTCTTCTAATACTTTTTTTTTATTGAAAATAAATGTTTTTATAGCAATTACATGATGTAAATCTCATGGAATATGATGAAAGATATTTACAAGAGGCCTAAACCACACAATTATTCAAAAAAAGGCCAGATTCAAAGGAATCGGCCAAAAAAATGGGTCATAAACAGGGGTTCTGCCCGAATCCATGCGAATCGAACCGAATCGGTTCGATCGCCCGAATCCATGCGAATCGGGTCGATCCGCCCGAATCGGATCGAATCAGGCACAGCCGATTTGGTCCGAATCGGCGATGCGCCAAACCCTGCTTTTAAGTAATGTACTCTATGCGCCTAGAATCCAATATAATCTTTTGTCAGTTTCAACTTTATCAGCAATGGGCTTTTGTTTATCCTTTTCTGGCAATCTTGTAACCATTGTCTTGGATGACGTCCTTTATGGACATGCACTGCTACGTGATGGTTTTTATATCTTAGATTTGATTGACAACTTTCTTAATTCTTCTTCTATGGTTATGCCTGCGTTAGCTCAAAAAGATTTAGATTCTGTGACATGGCATGCTCGTTTAGGCCATATTAGACAAGATAGGATGGCTAGATTAGCTAGAGAAGCCTTTTAGGGTCGCTCGCTAAGGTCAACTTGCCCATATGTGAGCCCTGCTTGGCAGAAAAGCATGTCGTAAGCCTTTTGGAAAAGCTGTTAGAACCTCCGAACCATTGGAATTGATCCATTCTGACGTCTGTGGACCCATGGTGTTAGAGCTCGGCATGGATATTACTATTTTCTCACATTTATTGATGATTTTTCGCGGTATGGATATGTCTATTTGATTGCTCATCGCTATGAAGTACTGGATTGTTTTAAGCATTTCTTAGCTAGAGTTGAAAATCAAAAGGAGAGGAGTGTCAAAGCTCTTCAGATAGACTGTGGACGCGAATATCTGTCGGATCAGTTCCGAGCATTATGTGAAGAAAAAGATATACGTCGGCAACTCACTATTCCATATACGCCGCAACAAAATGGTGTTGCAGAACAAATGAATAGAACAATGCTAGACATGGTTAGGTCAATGATGGCGCAAGCAAATTTGTCAATCTCTTTTTTGGGGGATGCTCTGTTAACTGCAGCCTACATTTTAACCGAGTGCCCTCTCAATCAGTTCCTTCTACCCCATATGAATTGTGGCATGGCCACAAACCGGACTTAAATTGTTTACGTTCATGGGGATCAGCTGGATATGTTCATCACATGACGAGTAAGTTTGGGAAACTTGGCCCTAGAGCTCAAAAGTCTATCTTTCTTAGATATCCTGAGAGCTCAATAGGTTATGTCATGTATGGACATCATCCAGATGGAGGAATGATAGAGCGTGAGGTTCGAGATGTTGTCTTCTTAGAGAATGAATTTCCTAGTCTTGGCGACAATGAGAAGAATCTTGATCTTTTTGAGACAGATGAACAATTTAACATCCTACCATCTTCCGGCGAAGGGAGGGAATGTGTTCCCATACAATGTCTACCAAAAATGATAGGAATGGTTAGTCTAGTGGGAGTGCGTCCAATGGGAGTGCACCAATAGAAAGTCAAGATCCTTTACGTCGTAGCAAGTGTGGGAATGTTTCTCGTCGATTTTTTGAAATTGACAGTGAGGTACTTCTTTGTGAACCCACGGATGATGAAGAGCTTAGATTTGTTCAGGAAGCTCTTGCGTCATCATCTAGGAAAGAATGGGAAATTGCCATGCAGGAGGAGATTCTTTCAATGGCACAGAATGAAGTCTGGGAGTTTGTGTATCTTCCACCTGAGCGTAAGGCGATTGGAAATAAGTGGGTTTTCAAGCTTAAACGCAAGGCTGATGGGACTATTGACAAGTATAAAGCAAGACTTGTGGCGAAAGGCTATACCCAAAAAGAGGGTATAAAATTATGATAAGACCTTTCACCTGTGGTGAGATTCTCATCTGTTCGCCTTATTTTAGCCATTGTCGCGCATCTTGACTTGGAATTGTTCCAAATGGATGTGAAGACTGCATTCTCAATGGAGAACTAGACGAAGAAATATACATGGCTCAACTAGAGGGTTTTGAGACTAAAGGCGAGGAGCAAAAAGTTTGCCGCCTCAAGTGTTCAATCTATGATTGAAACAATCGTCTAGACAGTGGTATATGAAATTTCATAAGGCTATTATCTCATATGGTTTTGAGATGATTGAAGAAGACCACTGTGTGTATGTTAAGCGAGTAGGAGATAGTCTCTTCATTTTATCATTATATGTTGATGATATTTTAATAGCTGGAAATGATATGGAGTTGATCGATGCCACTAAGAAGTGGTTATCTTCCGTCTTTGAGATGAAAGATATGGGTGAAGCGAGCTATGTGCTCGGAGTAAAGATTGTGCAGAATCGCTCGGAAAGGTCATTGAGTTTGTCTCAGGAGACATACATTAATAAGATCCTGAAGCGTTTCCGAATGCACAATTCTAAACCTATTGATACTCCACTTGATAAAGGATGTGTCCTAAGTACTTGTCAATGCCCCAAGAGTAAAGAAGAAATAGAAAGTATGTCTAGAGTGCCATATGCCGTTGCAATTAGAAGTCTAATATATGATATGTTGTGTACTCGGCCAGACATTAGCTTCGCAGTGGGTTTGGTAAGTCGTTACCAAAGTAACCCTGGTCTCGCGCATTGGAAAGCCGTTAAAAGGATTTTACGGTATTTGCGAGGGACGACAGATTATGCACTACGTTACAAGGGTGGCAACCTGAAAATCATCGGCTATAGTGATGCGGATTGGGCTGGTGACCGAGATGAGCGGAAGTCCACTTCAGGCTTTGTGTTCCTGTTGGCTGGTAGAGCTATCTCGTGGAGTAGCAAGAAGTAGTCTTGCATTGCCCTATCCACAATGGAGGCCGAATATGTTGCTTGTTCTGCCGCTAGCCATGAGGCGATTTGGTTGCAAAGTTTGTTGCAGCGTTTGGCGATTACACCTCATCAGAATGAGGGTGTACTGTTATATGTTGACAGTACTTCGGCATTGGCCTTCGCCAAAGATCCCAAATTTCATGGCAGAACGAAGCATATTGATATTCATTACCACTACATTAGGGATTTGGTGGTAAAAGGGTTAATGGTGCTTCGTCAGATTAGTTCTGTTAGAATGATAGCAGACCCACTAACGAAACCTTTAGCCAGAGAGACTTTTGTGACCCATTGTGGATCTATGGGTCTTTGTAAGTTATAGTAATTTACAATATTTTGACATCATTAAAGTTTTGTTCATTATAAAATGTTATTTATGTGAACGAATGATTGCTTTATACATTGTTAGAGTGTCACCAGGTTAGGATCAGCCCTCTCACATGGGTGATCCGCCTTTGGCTGTGAGTCGCAAAAAGGTGCTAAATGAGAGCGACTGGTTTGCGAGACTCTGGTCAGTTGTATTTGTTACAATTGGACTTGTATCCATGTGATGTTTGATACGCCCATATAAATGGAGGAACATCGCAGTATGTGAATCATGCCACATGCGTAATATACAACCACATATGAGAATGATGAATGGTTCTCTCTTCATCATTGTGTGAGCTCATGAATCATGTTTGTCAGTGATTCCCGATGTACCCTTAGTGACCTGCAGCGCTGTGCCATGACAAGGAAGCTTGATGTCGCTACTTTAGTATGTTACTTAGGGTGATGGTTGATATCGTTCAGCAGAACATGTCTAGGAAAGTGGTTAAGACAAATTGAATTGGCATGAGCAGCATAGGGAAGGTATCTTGTTATTTCACCATGTTTAATTACTCATATCCCGGAAGGCTCAGTTGCCTATGTGGTAATAGGGTCATGAGTGTTACGCTTTTGGATTCGATACTGTCTTCTGAGAGATCCAGAGTATCAAATCAGGTGAATATTAAGAGCCTAAGGTACATATTGAGATTAAGTGTTCCGTTAGTAAGATGACGACTTAATGGAACACTTGTTGGTGACTTGGCAAAATCTCACAGAGGTTGCACGCCTTATTTTCGATATGACCGTTGATGTCGAATGCCATAGAGAACGTTGGGTGTGTCGTCAACCCTGTGTGGGTAAGTGGGCTGTCAACCCTAAATGGGCAAGTGGGAGCTTGTTGGGCGAGTGCCCATTGGGTCCCGCGAGGGGCCCGCCTCCACCCGCCTCGTGCGCGTTGGCGACGCCCGGCCGCGCCAGCACGCCCTGCGCGTGGCACGGCCGAGCGTCGCCAACGCTCAAGGCGCGCTGGCGAGGGGCGTTGCTGCTGCGCGGTAGCAGTAGCGCCACAGCCTCTACCGCCTCTCGCGGTAGAGGCTGCCGCCTCTCCTCCCCACTCGCCGCTTCACCTCCTCCCTCCTCACACCCTCTCCACCTATAAATACCCTACGAGGGGTGAAGAGGAATCCCATCCCTTGAGCACACAAGTGCATGCTTGTGTGCATACAAGTGCAAGGCACAAGCGCAGTGTGTACAGTGTGTTGAGTGTGTTGTGTGCAAGTGAGAGAGAGAGTGCTTGCAAGTGTGTCTTGTAAGTGTAGACTTCTCTGTGTGAGAAGGTACTGTCTCAGGTGTGGGACATCAGGTGTTCTCTATCTGGTATCGACTGACGGAGGTACGTCATCGCCAGTCCTCGGATCTAAGGTGTGGAGCTGTATAGGCGACTCTTGTAGCCGTCTATCTACTTCTGTGGGATCTTCTTATTATTACGTTTCCGCTGCGAGGTATGTCCTCTTCCCGTTTTACAATATGATTATTGAAAGAATTTGAATTATTAAAAGAATTTGAATTATTTGTACTTTTCTCTTGTGATTACACTTCTAGAACATATCAACAGATTATACAAAATGAAAATCTAATTGCAGAAGCAATTAGTAGATTGGCATTCTTTTTTCATGGTTGACCTTCAAAATATTGGTCCGTATACATTAACTTCACTAAGGAAGATATTTTAAGATTAGTGATTATGGAGACTAAGATGAAAAATAATATTGTTACGAAAGAAGGTTATCCAGAACAGCTTCTCTATATGTAAAAAATTCTTTCTAAAACTAGAATTGCATGAACACCCTCTTGGAAGGAAAAGGCCATGATTGCCCTTTTTCCTGATATCTGAAGGTGTATGTTTAGGAATGTAAATAGGGTTAGGAATGTAAACAATGTTTTTTGATGATATCTGAAGATGAAAAACCATTGAATTTCAATCTAATGGTTGTTAGGAATGTTAAAAAAAAATAGAAACCTGCAGCCCTATGTCTGCATAGAATGAGGCCCCATGTGGGACATGGAGGTGCGGGGCACCCGATGCCACCGGATTGTGCCCGACGGTGGGTGGAGTTCATATATATATATGTACGTATATATGTATACATATATAAATACGCACACACACACACACACACAGATATGATATATATATATATATATATGTATGTGTATATGTATATATATAGAGAGAGAGTATTGCACATTGATGATCCTTTTTAGTATAAGTGGTTCTTTATACAAGATATGTCACATAGAATTATATATGATGGAGAGGCTCGATCTTGGATCTGCAGTGGATTGTTGGATGGCCCAGGACAATCAAAAAATTGGACGACGCTCTGCAACTGTGAGGGGGAGATTTGAAAAGTTAAGCAAAGGATCATGGAGTATCGGGATCGATGTCCTAGGATAAATTCTCAATGCCTAAGTCAGATCATAGCAAGAGCAAGGCAAGAGGGTGAACCATTCGAGATTGCTTCCCACAGTTTTGGTGGGTCTAGGGAGGTTTAGCATTGGGTAGTTTCTTTTGGGTTTTATGCACTTTAAGCCTTCCCGTTGATCTCATGCGGCGTGTTTGCAAGTACGGCTAAGGCAATGGGCCTCTCATCTGCTCCTGATGCAGCTTTCCGTACGCAGGACTTAGCAGGTCCCTGTTGGCCATGTGAGGGCCATCTCGCTGGCCATGAGTGGGGGAGTCCTTGAGTCAATGCCCCATACGCACACCATGCCTTGGCGTTGATGCCAGGAATGCGTGAGAGATGTGTGTCATGCCCCTTTGGTGCATGTGTGGAGAGGTGCTCAACATAGGCATACGTCAAAGGGCTCTGGGGTTCTCCCTCCTTGGCATGGGGGCCAGGTAATTAGGTTAGGAGTGTTGGCTGCTTCCCCATCGCTAAGGCTCTATCGGCTTAGAGGTTGGTCGGGCTAGAAATCCTCTTGGTCAAGCCGTCTGGTTGTCCATCTGGCTAAGGCTTGCCAAGGTAGGCATAGGGTAGACAGAGCTAGCTTCATGCCATCACGTGTTTTGTGACATTTAACTCATGTGTTGTCCTCTATTGTCAGCGCTTTCCTTCTGGCGTTGATGCTAAGAGAAGAGGCCCTCCCTGTGGGGTTGACGGATCAGGTGCTCATTGGTGCTTTTTTGGGCCATGTTTGATAACTGGGCCTTACAGTTTGGGCCAGAGGGCTGAGATTCTCCATCTCCAGTTTCCATTCAGGTGGGCATACATCTAAATCATGGCATGTTTGACATACAAGATATGTTGTATATACATATCATAAGTCATAAGCCCTGTCTTAAAAAGGAAAACATTATATGATACCCATTTTTAGTGGGTAATTGGACCTTTCAGTCATGTCCCTTTCCAGAGGATGTTTCTATCAATTTGAGCCTGATTAGGCTACACTCAATAATTCATTATATTAACATTAGTTTCATATTTCTCAATCTGTTGGACAGGTCACATAACACATTGTACTTGCTTAGTTGACATACAAAGAGTTGTTGGCCACATATGTGAGCATTCTAACTCCAATCTTAAATATTATTTAGTTTGACCAGTCATGGGAATCATTAAACATAAATTCCCAATTGCCACAAAGGCTACATGGAGAGAAATAGAGTAGGCTCTAAGAGTTTATCCCATTTTACTACTATGATCATAAATAAATGGGTGAACTCTCTCAGAGCCTAATTATTCTTAAACTTCTCTACCCATGCCTGTTCAAAGCATGCAAAATAAACACATTGGATTTAGCAATTGCCTTGTAAGCCCATTTTAGTTCCAACCAAAAGAAGCCTGTCAAACCCATTTGGGACATGGGTGCTTCCTATCTCATAGAAGCTCTGGAACCAAGTCTCTTTGGTGAAGAACTAGCTAATAAAACTAGCAAGTTTATTACCCTTATCTACACTGTGCATTTTATTGGGATCTCCCTCAAAAATAGTGCTAATGCAGCATATGTGGGAAGTTGTGGATCTTCACTTTTAGTAGAACCTTGAGAAAACAAATTTGGGACCTCATATGAAGTTGTGAATGATGTAGCCATAACCAGAAGTGCAGTAGCTTGGGATCCATGGCCCGCTATGGACTTGGTGCAATGCGAACCCCGTCCCACTACCTACCACCCATGAGTTTGAAGACTTGGAAGGATAAATAACTGGTCCAGTAAGATGAACATGAAACTGAAATAGCTATAATTGAAATTAAATTACAATATTCATAAGGTACGAGATGTCCACGATGACAATACAAACAAAAGAAATAAAATTACATAGCCCATCTGGGGCATACCCTATGGATCTTACTCCAATACTGTTGGTAGAGGGTGCTGCCCTCCATGAGCTACTCTTCGGTCCGGGGCAGACACTATGCACATGAGTCCTCCTCTGTAAATGTAGGGATTAAGCCTTACGAGTCATAGACTCAATAAGGATCCTTCCATCTCACCACTTAGCTAAAACAACACATAATTAAATGTTATAAAAAGATAGTTTAATTAAAGTAAGCAAGAGAGTACCAACTACACTAGGAATAACAAAGTGAAGTGCTAAACCAGTCTACACAATAGTGAAAACGAGATATACATAGTCACCAACGGGGTACTGCTCTTAGACCAGCACTAGTCAACCTGCACTAGACTACACTAAGTCCGATCAACACATACTAGCCTCGACAATCAGGAACATGACCACTAGTCTCGTAGTCAGCCGCACCCACCTTTACTAGGCTTCGGAACATAGTAAACTAAGGCAAGTGAGAAAAGTAGGATTAGTTGGGGACCATGGCTTTCTAACCTAGTGTGGTACCCTCTCCCCCAACTACGATTGCACATAAGTGATTACATAAGTCATTGCCCTCCGTCATTTTTCCCATACCCTACGTAGGCTCAAAGTTGAGGGGGGTCTTGGGAAACAACTTTAAACTAGTTGTGCCCAAGGCATAAGGACAAATCTTGCCCTCTCCCTTGGTCTTAATATGCTCGAAGCACCAGTGTACTCGATGAGTGGGGCCTCACACTAGGAACGTATTAAACACTTATTTGTGCATATTCAAGTAAACCATTACTTATTGTTTTGAGTATGACAAAATCTTATCTTAATCTTATTTAAGTAACAAATCCATCTAATTGTGTGTGATTAGAATTACTTGTAGTCTAGATTTCATTTTTTGTCAACATATCTCTCTCCATTATCAACAGATTTCTCTTATCTGTCGACACATGCTTGTCTATCTGTTGACATATGATTTACTTCAAGCGAATATTTTTCTAAGTCCACATCGACTACAATATATGTATCATGGGTAGTCGAAGTTCACATCGATTACTGACTAAGTCTTCTATTGATTACTGTATAAATGTTTCGATTACTGAAGACTTACATGAACAGTCAAAGTCCAACTCCGACTCCTGGCCAGTCGAAGTGCAACATCGATTGATGAACAAAGTCTCAACAGTTAAAGTCCACTTTGACTCGTGACCAGTCGAAACTCCATGTCGATTGACGTTATGTTTTGTTGCGATTGATAAACATCACATCGATTGACGTTATGTTTTGTTGTGATTGATGAACATCACATTGATTGACATTATGTTTTGTTGCGATTGATGACCACCACATCTATGTTTATAGTGATTAGTGAACACCACATCGATTGATGTTGTTTTCATTCCGATTAGTGAACAATACATAAGTTGTCTTCCGATTATTGACCAAATGTTCACTTCTCATATCGATTGACGTTATATCCTTCCTATTAATGAACAAAAAGGTTAAGTTGTCTTGCGATTACTAAACAAGTATTCACTTTTCATTTCGATAGCTTTAAGGTGTTCCAATTATTGTTATATTCTCTCTTCAACTCTTGTCTAATCGAAGTACTCTATCATTCTCATTTATGTTAAGTATCTAAGAGTCGAAGTATTACTTCGACTTCTCTTAAAATGTCTTAAGAGCTGAAAGTCAAATTTTCATTTCCCTCTCTTTCTTTACAATGTTAAAGATATTATATTCTTAGAGAACATAGCTCGACTTGCCAGTTCAGAACCTTTATGGTTAACATCTTTCAAACTGACAAATCGTTTAGCGTTCTTTTTAAGTAAGTCTTTTCTAGCTAGTTTTTGCGTGCCAAACAAATCTACTTTTAGATGCGTGTCAGATCTTATACCAATAAGGATATATACTTTTTATGGGATAAAAATAGTCAGTATTATCTTACCTCTTATTCTTTCTATCTAGTATACTATCTACTTCTTTTCTAACCTAGAAGAAAGGAAGTGTCTTGCATGTTTGTGATGTATGTAGGTTTCCCATACAATTGGCTACAGAAGCACGCAATCTATCCTAGAATGGCAACCAAGTTGATCGTTAGAAAAAAAGACTTGGAGACGTCAGACTCAAGAGATCTCTTCCCAGTCTAAATGTTCATATTTCAACAGTCAGATTCGAACAAACAGTTGAAGATTGAAGACTCTATATAAAAGCAGGCGAAGCTTTTGAAGACACAACTCTGGAAGCACTCTTACAACGTCAAACTAGGCTCATTTGCTTAAGCCTTCGACTAGTCTTCAGCTATGTAGACAAATCTCTTAGAATATTCATCTTGTCCACTGTTAGCCAGAAAGAGAAGAGTGCATCTAATCCTTCATCTCTATAGCTCTCTTTCTGTCTGTACTTGCTCATTCTCTGAGCAGCACCTCTTGTGTAAACATTAGTGCTTGTAACCAGCATGGAGTTTGCTCCCTGCGTTCCCCTTCTGTAGAACAAAGGGCCTATTAGAAGTAGGAGATTTCTATGTTCCTCAGTGAAGGGAAGACTTGCCTGGAGCAAGTGGTGTATGTCCCTTTTTGAAGGGAAGACCAAGATTGCTCGGTGGTTAGTGGAAAATCCCAAGAGTTGCTTAGGGACTGGATGTAGGACTCTTGTTTGAAAGGAGGTCCGAATCAGGATAAATCTTGTCTCATGTGTGATTGCTTCCGCTTACTCTTAACTTTATTTCACACATTGCACTAATCACTAATAACTCTTTAGGTGCTTTTCAGACCGTTCTATCTTAGCAGAAATTTCAAAAGAAAGTCCTATTCACCTCCCTCTAAGACATCTCAACCCCATTTCGATCCAACAAAATGTAGCACCAACAGTCGTGGATTCTAGTTGCGTAGAAAACTGATTGAAACGACTTGTTAAAACTCGGTTAAGCATGCGTCAGTTGCCATTAATGCCTTACCATCGAAATGCGTCAAGCCTCATTGACGCCTTCTAAATGTATTAGCTGGGAGTGACATGTCTATAGAAAACTCGGAGTTCTTCCAGATAGTAGGTCCTCCGAAGAACCTCGGGGAACAAAAGGCCAAATCGAAGGGGTCACTATTTTGGAGTGTGTTAGTGTACTCCGATGCCTTTATGGGAACGTGTCAATGCCCATTGGGACCTTAATCTCATCATTGAAAACTGTCAAAAGATAGGTGCAGAAGCATACTTTTGGGCTGACATGTTTAAAATGTGTCATCTAGGGTTGACATGTCAACACACAAGGGTCCAAACATCCTCTTATGGAACCCCAAATCTCCACCTCCAAATGGCCCCATTCAAAGAGAAAAACACAAAGAAGAGGGGTAGAGTAAGGAGAGTTCATTCCACACCATTAGAAGCATGCATTTGGCTAGAAATCATGAGAAATTGGAGGGGAAACAAAGCTCATTCTACACTCTTAGCATGGAGAATTCCCAAAACATGATATAACCCAAGATCTCCCCCTAAATCATGTTTGCAGTGTGGGAACCTTTGAGAATCCGAGTTTGGAAATGAGGGAAAGTCATCCTACCTCAAGATGAAGAGCCTAGCCCATAGGGGCCTTCTTGTAGGTTGGCCACCTCCTCCTCGCTGTCACCACCTCATCTATCAACACCACCACTTGATGTCGAGCACCATGTCGTCGTTGTCCTCGTCCACCAATCGTCGTTGACTATCAAAGGGAGAGGAAGAGGAGGAGAGAATAGGGGAGCTCAGTAAGGGAGATTGACGAGGAAGAGTGTGAATTTTGGAGGGGATCAACCTAAATGTGTCATTGCACTGTGACACGACTTGGAAATGCGTTTGCGTCAGTTCACGTATTCAGAATGTGTCACTTTGCACTGACACCTTCTCTTATCGAACCTGTTTGACACTTGATGCACAGGACTGACATTTGCTAGGCTTGACCAACACACTATCAAGCATGTTTGTCTGACCAGATGTATTTTTGGCCACGTAATATGTGATCTGGCGTTTGGGTTCAAACATCTGATAGTTGATCAGCGCACTATAGGAATATGTTATGCTGCCCGGACATGACTACCTGTATGAGGTTTGACACCTTGGTCAGAACACTTTTGACACCTTGACTCCACTGCTAGACTTCCACCTATGTGCGTAATTCTAGGCTGACACATTCAAGACGTGTCAGGTCAGGCAGACGCATTTAGGCGATCTTCGGCCACACCTAAGATATGACCACTCCCAAGTTCAAAAACAGATCTTGCCTCCTGTTAGAACGCGGAATATTTTCTCCCTTTTTTTTCTTTCTTTATATTTTTTTATTTTTCTCTTCTCATTTCTTTTATCTTCGAAATGAATTTTGGGCGTGCCAGACTGTTTACGAGAAACAGACAAAGATTTATTTTACGAGGGGTACCGGGTAAAGACCCGGCACCCTCGAACATTTCATTTTTTCTGCGTGCGCTCGCGTTCAGGGCGATTGGAGTGGTCGTGTACTGGACCGTTCCCCACCGACCGAAGTCGATGTTTCGTTTACATCGAGTATAACACTCGAATACCTTCGAATGCGTAATGTTTATTAAAAGACCGTATGCCGAAATTTAAAGAAGAAAAGGCAGATGACAAGCAAATTTCCACAATTTTATTCAAGCATGCTCATGTCATTTATATTTATGACATTTACATTTACGCCTTTAATGGGGTTTTGTACCTCCACTGGGCGTGTATACAACAAGTCATGTACATGGACGTCGACGACAGGGTGTTTGTGCCTCCGTCAGACGTTTACATGGTGAGGAGTACATTTGTGTTACCAATGGCGTGTTTGTGCCTCTACAAGGTAACATGCCTCTACGTGTGTCTTTTGTGACACCGGAGGACTTAGACAGGGGGGCTCGACGTATGCCATTTTATGACACCGGAGGACTTGAACGTGTGCCTCGACGTGTGTCGTTTTATGACACCGGAGGTCTTAAACATGGCCTCGACGTGTGTCGCTTTATGACACCGGAGGATTTACACATGTGCCTCGACGTGTGTCGTTTTATGACACCGGAGGTCTTAAACATGGCCTCGACGTGTGTCGCTTTATGACACCGGAGGTCTTAAACATGGCCTCGACGTGTGTCGCTTTATGACACTGGAGGATTTACACATGTGCCTCAACGTGTGTCGTTTTATGACACCGGAGGTCTTAAACATGGCCTCGACGTGTGTCGCTGTTGGAACGCGGATTTTTATTTTCTTTCCTTTCGATTTTTCTCTTCTCCATTTCTTTTCTGAAATGATGAATTTTGGGCGTGCCAGACTGTTTACGGGAAACAGACAAAGATTTATTTTGCGAGGGGTATTGGGTGCGAATCCTGATACCCTCGAATTTCATTTCATTTATTTTCCGCGTGCGCTCGCGTTCAGGGCGATTGGAGTGGTCGTGTACTGGACCGTTCCCCACCGACCGAAGTCGATGTTTCGTTTACATCGAGTATAACACTCGAATACCTTCGAATGCGTAATGTTTATTAAAAGACCGTATGCCGAAATTTAAAGAAAAAGACAGATGACAAGTAAATTTCCACAATTTTATTCAAGCTTATGTCATTTATATCCATGACATTTACATTGGTGCCTTTAGTGGGGTTTTGTACCTCCACTGGGCGATTACAAGTACTTCGTGTACATGAGTGTCGACGACGGGGTGTTTGTGCCTCCGTCGGACGTTACACGGTATGGGGAATACATCAATGTCCGTGACAGGGTGTTTGTGCCTCCGTCCGGTATTTGCAGGATATGCGGCTTGTATTTACGTGCACGACGAGGTGTTTGTGCCTCCGTCGGACGTTTACAAACTTGTCAGGTCCTCGATGCTCGAGGCGGGGTGTTCGTGCCTCCGCGAGCATTTACCGACTATTTGTGCTTTTAAGTCTACGACAGGGTGTTTGTGCCGCTGTCGGACAACGTTGCCTCGACGCACGTCATTCGGTGACGGCGGAGGACTTAAATACAAACGCTGGGAGTCATGTGACAACCTGTGGCGTCTTCCCGCGGACGTGGCGCAGTGCAGCCCGAACGCTGAGGACGGAACACCAACGGGCGCCAAGGACTTCTCCTCAGCACGTGCGGCCTATTTAAGCTCGCGCACGGACTCACTCTAAGCACGGGCTCGTGAGCGTGAGGTCAGGGGCTCTGCGATTTCTTTGCACAAGCCGAGCGGTTTTTGGGCCGAATGGCGTGTGTTGCAATGGTCGGACAGCATTGCCTCTACGCACGTCGTTTGGTGACAGCGGAGGACTTAACCATGTGCCTCAACGAGTGTCGTTTTATGACACCGGAGGACTTAAACATGGCCTCGACGTGTGTCGTTTTATGACACCGGAGGACTTAAATATGGGCCTTGACGTGTGTCGTTTTATGACACCGGAGGACTTAAATGAAAACGCCGGGGTCATATGACAACCTGTGGTGTCTTCTCACGGACGAGCGCAGGAGGGCCCGATCGTGAAGGACAGAACACCGACAGACGCCAAGGACTTTCTCTCCAGTACGTGCAGCCCATTTAAGCTCGCGCACGTAAGGCTCTCAGCGGGACCTCGGCGAGACCTTGAGTGGCATGCGATTTGTTCGCTGCGGTGCCCGGCCTCTTTCTTGGCGCGTTTGCAATGGGGGTATGCCCCCCTATTTATAGGATTTGTGGGGGCATACCGGCGGGGGTACCCTCCCCGGCGGAGGTCTTCGGCGGCACGGGCGTCGAGGCAGAGCGCGAGCGTCGAGGCCGATGGCGAACCGGCGGAGGTGCCCACGCGAGAGGGCTGACTGACGGAGGGGGCCGCCAGTCAGGTACCCTGACCGACACCCCTCCTGGCTGGCGGAGGGGGCCGCCGGTCAGGGGGCCTGACCGGCGCCCCTCCTGACTGGCGGAGGGGGTCCGTCGGTCAGGGGCCCTAACCAGCGCCCCTCTTGCTGGCGGAGGGGGGTCCGCCGGTCAGGGGGGCCTGACCGGCGCCCCTCCAACTGGCAGAGGGGGCCAACCGGTGCCCCTCCCTGCTTGGCGGGGGGGGCAGACCGGCGCCCCTCCCTGCCTGGCGGGGGGGGGGCAGACCGGCGCCCCTCCCTGCTTGGCGGGGGGGCAGACCGGCGCCCCTCCCTGCCTGGCGGAGGTACAGACCGGCGCCCCTCTTCGTCCTTGGTCATTTCCAAGAGGATTTCTGGGAGTTTTGCTGGTTTGTCATGGTACGTGCGGCACACGTGCACACACATGCCTGCATGTATTTGACGTGCATTCGACGTGTGTTTTTGCCCGCTTCACGTGCGTTTGACCCCATTTTCGGAGGGCATGTGCATTTCACCTTTTCGGACCCATCCGAGTCGTACGCGATCTTTAGCGCGAGTCCGGACATTGAGTCTCGGCTGTCCGGGGCGCGCATTTCCGCTATTGACGGGCTTTTTTAAGCGTCATCCCCTGGCTCATTCTGGGTGGACATCCGAACTCAAACCCATTTATCTCAGGTGTTCGAGTGAGGGAGGCCGGGGTTTCTTTCCAGCCTTTCACGGATTTCCGGACGAGTTGGCCACCCGGGACTTGTTTAAATCCCGATATTTTTCGGGTTCAACAAATGCCCCCCACGGGATATCCGTCAGAGACGAAGACGAAGGCGGGTGTCCCGTTGCGATTTTCAAACTCCACCCATGGTCTTAATGACTCGGCGAGGAGTTGGGTTGAAAACCACAGCGATGCGCTTCAATATTTGTGTAGTGTCGCCAGCAACCTAGGACAACAATCTGTTGTTGCCGGTTGAGCCGGCGATCAAACTTGCTATGCTTCTCGCGCTGAGCCATCAGCTTTCCTCGCTCGCATATTTTTTCAGATTTGTTTCCAACTCAAGAGTTCCCATGAGAGGACCCAGGAGAGCGCACATCACTTCAGGGAAGTAACATGGACCCGCTCCACCAGGTCAACTCTAGGGGTGAGTTTCATCGAAGAGCTGCTCCTTGACTTTGCTTGGAGCTGACCTTGCTGTCTTCATCCGAGTATTGCCTTTTCCCGCCCTCTACCCGGTTTCTTGGACCGGTAAGTTCGAGCGATGTCTTTCTGGACTTTGCATTTCTGGCATTCCTCCAGATCTGATGCAACATTTCGGGTGCTGGGGCTGGCCTTCTCAGGGCTTTGTTTAGCGACTTCTTCCTTTGGGCGCCGTATTTCTGGCACTCTTTGGTACTTGGGGCGAGCTTTTGTTGTCGAGGCTTGGCTTGGCTTGTCCCATCCCTTCCCCAGTTCTCGGACTGGCGGGTTCGAGCGGTGTCCTTTTCTTTTTGGACTTTGCATTTCTGGCATTTTTCCAGATCTGGTGCAGCATTTCAGGCGCTGGGGTTGGCCTTCTCGGGGCTTTGTCCGGCAACCTGAGTTTGATCCTTAGTCGGGAAGGCTTGCCTTTCCTGGCCTTACTCCCTGACTGATTTTGTATTTCTTCTTTCTGGGATTTGCCTTATTGGCCTTTCCCAGGCTTGCTTTCGGCATCTTCTGCTTGAATTTTGCATTTGTGGCATTCCTCAAGATCTGATGCAACATTTTGGGTGCTGGGGATGGCTTTCTTCGGCTTTGTCCAGCAACCCAACTTTGATTTGACTTTTTTTTTTATTCATCTTCTTTTTTCACATTACCATCCCAAGCGTCCTTTCGGGTTTTCACCGGGGATGGCCCCCTCTAGCTTTTTCCAACGCGCCCTTTCGGGTTTTCACGTTGAGGGGTTATCCATTTTTGCCTGAGGCGCCCTTTCGGGTTTTCACCTTAGCTGGGTTTAAGGCCTTTTTGCCCTCGAACATTCTTTTTTGGAGGATGATCAAGTCCGCCGGGACATCTCTATTTTTAGTCCCCCCTTTTTTTTGTTTTTTTTGTTTTAGGGCCCGGGGCCGGACCCTGGGGCAATTGATCATGAGATCTGCCATTTGGATTTAGCCTACCGTTGTGGTTTTCTGGCTAAAGAAATTTCGGTTAGCCTACCACTCCGGTTTGCTGGCTAAGGATTTTGGCTTGACCGACCACAGAGGTTTATTGGTCAAACAGGGGATAGCCTACTTTCTTGGGGTTTTCTGGCTAAGGGTTTAGGGTTTGACCGACCATGGAGGTTTGTTGGTCAAAGGGATAGCCTACCTTCTTGGGGTTTGTTGGCTAAGGGTTTTAGGGTTCGACCGACCACGGAGGTTTATTGGTCAAAGAGGGGTAGCCTACCTTCTTGGGGTTTGCTGGCTAAGGATTTTGGTTTGACCGACCACAGAGGTTTGCTGGTCAAAGGGATAGCCTACCTTCTTGGGGTTTGCTGGCTAAGGATTTGGGTTTGACCGACCATGGAGGTTTGTTGGTTAAAGAGGATAGCCTACCTTCTTGGGGTTTGCTGGCTAAAGGTTTAGGTTTGACCGACTACGGAGGTTTATTGGTCAAACAGGGGTAGCCTACCTTCTTGGGGTTTGCTGGCTAAGGGTTTAGACTTGATCGACCACGGAGGTTTATTGGTCAAAGAGAATAGCCTACCTTCTTGGGGTTTGCTGGCTAAGGATTTTGGTTTGACCGACCACGGAGGTTTATTGGTCAAAGAGGATAGCCTACCTTCTTGGGGTTTGCTGGCTAATGGGTTTAGATTTGACCGACCACGGAGGTTTATTGGTCAAAGAGGGGTAGCCCGATCCACCATTTTGGTTTACCTACCAAGCAGAATAGGGGCACCGCCTAGCATTTTGTTTACTGGCTGCGCGAAACATGCCCTGGTAAGTAATGATTTGATTTTGATTTTCTATCCCTTTTTTTTTCGCATTACCGACTCCTGCGCCCTTTCGGGTTTTCGCAGAAGCCAGCCCCCTCTAGCTTTTTTCAACGCGCCCTTTCGGGTTTTCACGTTGAGGGGTTATCCATTTTTGCCTGAGGCGCCCTTTCGGGTTTTCACCTTAGCTGGATTTTGGGCATTTTTACCCTCGGGCACTCCTTTTGGGGAGTGACCAAGTCTGCCGGGACATCTCTATTTTTAGTCCCTTTTCCTTTTCTCCTTTTTTTTTTGGAACTTGGGGTTCGAAGCAAGGTTGCGGAGCCTTGGCTAGGGGATTCACCGTTTGGCTTTAGCCCATCATTATGATTAGTGGGCCAAAGACGGCACAGCCTACCATGGAGGTTTACTGGCTGAGGGGGCATTGCTTAGCCGACCTTTTGGGGGTTTACTGGCTAAAGGTTTGACTCGGTCGACCTGGACGGTTTGCTAACTAAGGAGGAGGTTTTAGCCGACCTTCTGGGGGTTTATTGGCTAAAAGGTTTGACTTGGTCGACCAGGACGGTTTGCCGACCAAGGAGGAGGTTTTAGCCGACCTTCTGGGGGTTTATTGGCTAAAGGGTTTGACTTGGTCGACCAGGATGGTTTGTTGACCAAGAAGGAGTTTTATAACCGACCCTTTTGGGGTTTGTGGCTATAGGGTTTGACTTGGTCGACCAGGATGGTTTGCTGACCAAGGAGGAGGTCTTAGCCGACCTTCTGGGGGTTTATTGGCTAAAGGGTTTGACTTGGTCGACCTGGATGGTTTGCTGACCAAGAAGGAGTTTTATAACCGACCCTTTTGGGGATTTGTGGCTAAAGGTTTGACTCGGTCGACCAGGACGGTTTGCTGACCAAGAATGAGTTTTAGCCGACCTTTTTAGGGTTTATTGGCTGAAGGGTTTTGACTTGGTCGACCAGGATGGTTTGCTGACCAAGAAGGAGTTTTAGCCGACCTTCGTGGGGTTTATTGGCTAAAGGTTTGACTCGGTCGACCAGGATGGTTTGCTGACCAAGAAGGAGGTTTAATGAGGAGAAAATTTCGTCATCATTTTTTTCTCTTCCTTTTTTTTGCTAGGCTCTTTTGCCCTTGGGCACTCCCTTTCGAGGAGTGACCAAGTCTGCCGGGACGTCATTATTTTTTCTTTCAGTCCCTTTTTTCGTTTTTTTTTTTTGACATGGGCACATGCGCCCAACCCTAGCCTGATTCGGCTATAAGAGGATCAGAGGGCGATTGCCCGGGGAATTCATGCTCAGGGGCAAAGTACATTTTGAGATGCTTGCCATTTAGTGGTGGAAAGGGGCGGTCGCCGGCATGTGTTGCCAGCGTGTATCCCCCGCCTTCATACACTCCAGTGACCACGTACGGTCCGCGCCAGCTTGGCTGGAGTTTGCCACTTGATTTGCCTGCCATGACTTCTCTTTGCTTGACCATGACGAGGTCACCTTTCTTGAAGACACGGGGCCTAACTAACTTGTCGTAGGCTCGAGTCATGCGGGCTTGATAGGATTGGAGGTGTTTGTATGCTTCCAACCTTTTGCCCTCTAGGTCGGACAATTCCTCCAACCTTCTTTCAATTTCTTGTCGTTCCTCGGGCTGAAGACCGGTGTAGACGGCTACCCTGTAGGATGACATTTCAATTTCGATGGGGAGCATGGCTTCAGCTCCTTACACCAGAGAGAAGGGAGAACACCCCGTTGGGGTCTTATAGACCATTCGGTATGCCCAGAGCGCTTCGTGCACTTTCTCCCCCAATCACGTTTGCGGTTGCCAACTATCTTGGCAAGCAGTTTACAAAGGGTCTTGTTGAAGGCTTCGGCCAGACCATTGGCTTGAGGGTTGTAAACCGTTGACGTCCTCCAATCTATCTGGAATTTGGCCGCCAACGCATATATCGTCTTGTTTCTGAAGGGCGTACCGTTATCTGATACGATCCGATGAGGGGTGCCAAACCTGTAGATCAGTTGTTGCTTGACAAATTTTGCAACGGCTACCCCGGTGACTTCCCGAAGAGGGACGGCTTCTGCCCATCGGGAGAAATAGTCAGTGGCTGCCAGGATAAACTTGTGGCCGCCAGAGGATGGTGGGAATGGTCCCACGACGTCCATTCCCCATTCGGCGAAGGGCCACGTAGGGGGAGTTGGATGCAATTCGTTCGGCGGCTTTCTCGGCACCGAACTGAAGACCTGGCATTGATGACATGTACGGGCGTATTGGACGCAATCCGTGTACATGGTTGGCCAGAAGAAGCCTTTTAGCTTGATGTTGATTTTCATCTTGTCTCCCGCTTGATGGGCTCCGCACAGTCCAGAGTGGACTTCGTGCATGATGACTTTGGCTTCTCTGGGGGAGAGACATCGGAGGAGAACAAACTTGTCTTTTTCATGGACAAGCCGATATAGTTGGTCCCCGATCATTTGATATGACGCGGCCCGCCGCAGGAGCTGGATTCTTTCAGCCCGATCCAGGGGTGGCCAACCGTTCTTTATTTGGATGATCGGCTGGCGCCAGTCTTCTTCTTGACCGGCTTCTTCTTCAAGGGCGTTGACCTCTGCATTTTCTGGGTCGGAGTCGTCCTCGAGAACATTGGGCATCAGTCTCCTATGTCGGACCGTTATGCCCAATTCCCCTTCAGGGGGAAGTTTTAGGGCGGACGCCAGTTTGGCTAGCGCATCCGCCTGGGAGTTTTGTCCTCTAGGGACATGTCCGATTTCGAACAAGTAGAACCTCTCGCGGAGCTTCATTACTTTGGCATGATAGGGGATCAGTTCCTTTTTTCGAACGTCATAATCCCCCAGCACTTGACGGATGACCAACTGTGAGTCTCCGTAGACTTTTATGCATTTGATGCCCATTTCGGCAGCCAGTTGAAGTCCCACGATCAGCGCTTCATATTCAGCTTGATTGTTGGTCAACGGCTTCATGAGTGCACATGAGTTGTGCAGTATTCCCCCTTGTGAAGTCACTAGGACAATGCCCGCTCCGGAGGTATAAGTTGTGGTGCCGTCAGTTTGCTTGAGCACCCGGGAAGTGCCATCAAAGTAGAGTTCCCAATGTGGTAACTCTATGGCGAGAGTATTTCCACTTTTCTTGGATGGGGACTTCTTTTTGTCGGGTCCCCTCCCCGTGGGGGGATGAGAGCGTTTCCTCTTCCGGGAGCTTGAACTCGAGGGGAGAGCCTGCTGGGAGCGGATGCGCCGCCAGGAAATCCGCCATACCTTGCCCTTTGATTGCTTTTCTTGGGACAAAGGTGATATCAAACTCCATGAGGAGAAGGCCCATTTTCCATCCTCCTGACAACACAGGTTGGGTGAGGAGCGCTTTTAATGGGTCTATCCTCGAGATGAGGTTGACTTGATGGCGAGGAGATAGTGCCGTAATTTCTTGACGGCAAATATCAATGCCAGCACACTTTCTCCACTGGGAATATCGGTGCTCCGGACCCACCAACATCCTGCTGAGGTAGTAGAGCGGTTGCTCTTTACCTTCCTCATTTACTTGCGCCAGAAGCGCTCCCAGCGACGTTTCCATGGCTGTGATGTAGAGGATGAGCGGCTTATCTTTCACCGGGCTCCCAAGACGGGAGGAGTAAGGAGATACTCTTTGATTTCTTCAAAAGTATCTTGGCACTCTTGGTCCCATACAAACGGGGCTCCTTTCTTCATCAATTTGCTGAAGGGGCGCGCACCTGCCCGCAAGGTTGGAGATGAACCGCCTTATGTAGGCCAGCCTTCCTTGAGAGATTTCAGCTCCGTTAAATTTTTCGGCGGCGGCAGCTCTCTATAGCTTTGATTTTGACGGGATCAATTTCTATCCCGCGGTATTTGACAACAAAGCCGAGGAATCTGCCGCTCGAGACGCCAAGGCGCACTTCATCGGTTCATCTTCAGCTGATGCTGGCGGAGTCTTTCAAGACCTGGCGTAGGTCGCCTAGTGGTCTTCCCGCCTTTTGGTCTTGACGACCAGATCATCAACGTAGCACTCGACCGAGTCATGGAGCATTTCTCCAAAAATCTTGGTCATGGCTCGTTGATAGGTGGCTCCGGCGTTCTTCAAGCCGAAGGGCATTCTTTTGTAGTTGTAGATCCCTTTGGGGGACCTGAAGGCGGTATGACCCTTATCTTTGGGAGCCATACGGATTTGATTGTAGCCCGATGATCCATCCATGAAGGATAGTGCTTCATGCCTTATGGTCATATCGATCATTGTTTCCGTGATCGGGACCGGGAAGTCATCCTTCGGGCAGGCTTTGTTCAAGTCCCTGTAGTCAATACAGATCCGGACTTGGCCATTCTTTTTCTTGACCGGCACTATATTGGCCAGCCAAGTTGGATAGATGCATGGCTCGGTGAAGTCGACTTGGAGAAGTCTGTCCACCTCGGCATTTACTTTCAGCTCCAGCTCGTGGCGCATATGCCGTTGGGCTTGCTTGACCGGCTTCGCTGCGGGGAGTATGGACAACTCATGTTCAGCCACGGAGGGGTCCAGGCCTGGCATTTCTTCGTATGTTCACGCGAAACAGTCTTTGAATTCCAGCAAGAGTTGTCGGTATGACTGTCTTTCTTCTTCGTTCAGGAGGGCGCTGATGAAGATTGGTCGAGGTTCTTTTGGTTCCCCGAGGTCGAGTTCGACCAATTTGTCGACAGTAGCTTGTCCGCCGTCTTCGAGTTCACGGGGTGCTGGCTGTAGGTCGATGAAATCCTTTTCTTCATCGGAGTCAGCAACGTGGACGTCATAGTATTTGAAGCCTTCCTCTGTGATCGGCCAGAATGACCCCCTTCGCTTTGAGGTGCTTCTTGACACGACGCCCATTTGATAGGACGAGGGCGGCTCCCCTTGCTGGGCTTTGTAGCGGGGGTAGGAGATTGCCCATCGGAGGGGCAATGATCAGGTGAGGGCGCGAGCCCAACGGTGTTGACCGTATAGTAGGCCTCGCATTCCGCCGCCTGACCATAGCCCAACCCCCGAGTGTCTTTTGCACATAGGGGGTTGCCCCCGGAGTTGCTTTGGGTACCACAGCTGGTGGAAGTACTCCCGTCGAGAGGGTCTTGCATTTGTGCAATCTTTTGCCTTTGGCACAATTTCTTGATGTGCTCGGGCATGTCGTCCATTTCTTGGACGGGCTCTGGGGCGACTTGAGTCGTTTGACTCCAGCCGAAGTCGTCTTCGAGGGCCCATATGGCAGCGGGTCCCTTTGTAGAAGATGATCGGCTTCGGCGTCTCGCCTTCCTCGAGACTGTCATTTCTGTAATGGGTGACAATGAATGTCTTCAGTCGTTCCACCCATTGCTCCTCCCTATGGAAGGGTAGCTGCATGTACGCCGCGGCAAGGAGATGCTTCGGTTGATGATCTCGCCGACGGTGTTTGCTTCGTAGTTGATTCACGCCTTTCTGGGCAACTTGGCCCGGGCGTGGTGGATTCGGCGAGGCGGCTGAGCCGTGAGCTTCAAGGAGGTCTTTGTTGACCGTGAAGAGCTCCTCCTCCTCTTGATCCTGGCTTGCTTGACTTGCGTCGGCATTTTGTTTTTCCTTGCCTTTTGACGCGGTTGCTGGCTTGCCGAGAGGTCGCCGAAGTATAGCTGGGCGTCCGCCAAGTTTATTCATTTGGGCGGACGGGCCCGGTCGGCAAAGACCGTATGCTGCTCTCCTTCTTTGATGTATTTTATACATTGGTGGAGAGTCGAGGGGACGACCCGGTTTTCATGGAGCCAGGGTCTTCCCAGGAGGGCTTTGTAGGACGTGTTTGCATTGATGATGTAAAACACGACCTTAGTAGTGAGCCGTCCATGGCCAGCTGTACTTCCACCTTTCCCAAGGCGTTTTCAGAATTCTGGTTGAATCCAGCGATTCTGATGTCATTTACCCTTTGCAAGTAGGGCGTAATATAAGAGCCTTGAAAGTCTTCAGAGGCATGATATTGATCGACGCCCCGGGGTCAACCAGGATCCGGTTGAGCTCGTGCCCATTGACTTTTCCTTGCATGTACAACGGACGTTTGTGGTATAGCGTTGGCAACAGCATATCCTTGTCGAAGAAGGTCACCTCCGCCACCAGTGCTTCTAGGGCTTGTGCCTGGAGTTCGGTCACGTCAGCTTCGTAGACCTCGGGCTCTTGCAAGATTTTGACGAGCGCCGTTCTCAAATCTTTGCTCCAGGCAATGGCGTCCCATATAGTGATGTTGGTCGGGAACCGCTTCATATGCTGTATGATTTTGCGGTCAGCCCGGGCACGGATTTGATCCAATGGCGGGACAGTATCCTCCAGGGCCTTTATATCGGTTGCCCGAATTGGTTGACCCTTCGCCACTGGCTGCTCGTCCAGCTTTTTCTTCGAACAACGAGCCAGGCTATCCTCCTCCGGGGCGGCAGTTTCTTCTTTGCCGCTTCTGGACGGAGTGGGCCGGCGGCCGATCAGGATTTTCCGGTTGGAGGGCTTGTTGGGGATCGCCCATCCCCCATACTCTTCTTCGTCAGAGGGGACGAAGAGACTGGCTGGGTGGCCCTCCGGTCGGAGAGCCCACTAGCGATATCCTGCTGCTCTTCTTCTTCCTCGTCAGATGGGTCGAAGATGAAGGAGTTCGCCCGCACCTCTATTTCCGGGGCAGGCTGAGGCTTTTCTCCTCGGAAGACGATAGTCTTGCCCAGGTCGGGCGAGCTGGTTTCCTTTCTCGCCGGGGACGGGCGGATTTCTTTCCTTCGTCCGCGGCCCTTTCCCTTTGCCTCGGTTGCGGCGCCGATATGTTGCCACAGGGCGTACAGCCGGTGATTGCAAGCTTCGCGGCGGCGGTATCGCCACCATGTTGCACGAGAAGTCTTTTAGCATTTCTTCCAGTTTTCTCGATGATGATTTCATCTTCCTTATAGAAGATGGACCATTCTTCGGGCAGAGGCAGCTTCTCGCCTTCTTGAGCCCTTTGTAGCATTTGGTGGAGCCAGCTTTTGAGCCTTGTTTTTGCGCTCCATTTCTTCCCACGGGATATATCTGTCCAAGGGACTCCCCAAGTGGGTTGGAGGGGATATACTCCTCCAATCATCAATCATTTCGAGCGGCGTCAGCGGCTTGGCTTGTTCTGTTGTTTGAGAGGTGGTTTCTCGGCCGAGGCGACCGTGCGACCTTCCCCTCTTAGGGAACGCGGACAGAGTGCGCATTCTGGACGCCACCGTCGTCCAACCAGCTTCGTCTTGTTGATGCTGGAAAGTGGAGTCAATTGCCTGCTCGATTATCTCGGGCGGCAGTTGTTGGAATTCGGCCCAATAGGGGCTTGGCTCTTGGGTGGCCGGCTCCATCACTGGCTGCTTGCCCCTGCGGTCTTTATCTTGCCGCTTGAGTATTCGCGGAGGCGAATTCTCAAAGCATGCCCCTTACTCCTATTTTCCGGAGTTTGCTCATGGGGAGGGGAGACTTGATGTCGTCGAGACCCCTTCTTTCGCCGAGGAGGTTGTTGCTGGACTTCTTGCTGGCCTCGGCCCGGATTGTCGGATTGCCTTCTGAGTCGATCTTTCCCTCTTGGATGAGGGATTTGACCCAGTCTCGGACAATCGGACACATATCCGTAGGATGCAGCAACATGGCATGGTATTTGCAATACATGGGGTGGTTTATTTCCCTCTCCGTGTATGTTGGTGGCGGCCTGTGCGCCTTTACATAGCCTTGCTGCAAGAGTCTTTCGAAGATCTTCCCGGTCTTTGCGGTCGCAAAGGGGTTCGGGGAGACTCGCCACCCGGGATACCATAGGGCAGGGGCCTCGTCAGATGAGCCGCCTTCTGTCATATCCGGATCCTCTTGATTGTATCTTGAGGTGGGCTGCTCTTTCAGGGATATATTCCTGAATTGTTGCCCCAAGCTCGCGCCTTCAGTGTCAGCTATGGACGACATCGGCGGTACGAGCCATCCTCGTTCATCAGCTTCGGGGGCTTGGAGGTTCTTGAAGCGCATATAGTCGCTTTCTTCAAACTCCCGCTGGGCTGCTTCCCTGGCTCTCATCAGGACCATGGAGTTGCCTTCCGGGTCGATTTTCCCCCTTTGGATGAGGGACTCGATCCAATCCCGGACATCAGGCACCTGTCGTAGGGTGCAGCAGGGGCGTGATACCGACAGTACATGGGGTGATTCAACTCCCTTTCAGTGTACGTCGGTGGCGGTGTGTGAGCCATCACGACACTCGTTGCAGGAGCTTTTCGAAGATCTCCCCAACATTTCCGGTCGCCAAGTGACTGCGGTGGGGGATTCTCCCTCCCGGGCACCACCAGGTAGGGGCTTCGCCAGATGAGCCGCCTTCTGTCATATCCGGGTCCGGGAAAGTGAAGGCCACCGGTGTATAAATTTCCGGTGGGTCGATGACGTTGACTGTGTGCGTGACAACGTCAGCTGAATGGTCTGTCCATTCGCGAATGTGAGGCTGCGGCGGGTTGACACGGGCGTTGCCCAAGTCGATAATCCCTTGGTTGATCCATGCTTCAACCTTGTCTTTAAAGACGTGGCAGTCCTCTAACGCGTGCCCTGCATCTTGATGGTATATGCAGTAGTTTGGCGGGACGCTTGTTGGCGGCTGGCAGCCCAATAGTCCTGCTCGCAGGCAGGTACGGTAGAGTGCCAGTGTCCGATGGCGCGGGAAGGAATATAATCTTCCGGCGATTTCATCATCAGACGGATTTGAAGACTCCTCCGAGATCCACCCCCGCAGGGGGGCGCGTCGGGGCGCAGGTGTGCCACAGGCCCCTGGAGTCCTTGTGGAGGTCGTCAGACTTTCTTGCATGGTCCTCAGGTACATCAGCGTTTGGCGCTGACCGTGCGTCGCAGCGACTGAACCTGTCTTTCCAGGTTTTGCACTGTCTCTGACCATGTCCTGTGCTCCGAGGCTGAGGGATGATCCCCTCCCATCCGTTTGTGGAATGAGCGTCCCAAGGATTTGCCTCGGGGTCTTCTGGTTGGGAGGCGGCGCATTGACATGGATGACATTGGCCGACTGCCTCGATTGATCCCAAGCATGGGGCTGTGGAGGATCGACCAAATGTTCATGCATGGTGATGAGGCGACTCTGGATCAGCTTCTGTATTTCATTTTGAAGACATAGCAGTCTTCAATGGAGTGCCCCAGCATGCGGTGGTAGAGACAATAATTTGGCTCATCCACTCTATCCGCTTCACTTGGTCTTCTCAATGCCGGAAGCTTGAGCAAGTCATTCTTCATGCACAGCTTGAAGAGCATCTTCGTATGGTCTCTTTTGAAGGAATACGGCGTGCTCATACGCTGTGGCAGTGAAGTTGGAGGCGGTTTTTCTTCCACCTTCTTGCTTGGGGCGCCAGAGGCCACGATCTTCTTCCCTTTACTTTGCGGGGCGAAGTCCACAGCATTGGCTTCTTTGCCCATAGCACGCTCCTTGCCCGGCTTGATTCTCGGAGGAGCTTGCATCGGGTTATCGGCGAAGAACATCTCGATCTCTGCCACGACCGCGTTGAGCTGGTCAAAACCCTTGATGTTTGTTCCCAGCAGCTTTTCGCTTATTTGCGCTGCCAGGCCCCGCCGACAGATGGTTATGGCATCTTCTTGCGTCGGGGGTTGTCGCACCTCATGCTGAAGTCACGCCACGCTTGATGAAGTCGAGTGCCGTTTCTCCTTTTCTTTGCCTGAGGGAGCACAGCTCTGCGAGCGACACCTTTCTCTCGGCCGTTTGGAAACGGTCGATGAACTTCTTTGGAGGTCGGCCAGTCGACAATGGAATTGGGCCTCAACCTGGAGTACCACTGGAAGGCGGTGCTGTCAGGGATGTTGCGAAGTAGCGGAGGAGGTAGGATTCATCGAATGCGGTCGATGAACTTCTTTTGGAGGTCGGCCCAGTCGCACAATGGAATGGGCCTCCACCTAAGTAACCACTGGAAGGCGGTGCCTGTCAGGGATGTTGCGATAGAGTAGCGGAGGAGGTAGGATTCATCGAATGCCAACTCTCCCATGGCCGTTTATAGTAGGCTAGGTGCTCGTTTGGCGAGCCCTGTCCATCAAACTTCTGCAACTTCGGCGCCTTGAGGAAGTCCGGTGGCAGCTTCTTGATTGATGGTGGACGGGGTATGGCACGTTGTAGAGATCTACAGTGGCAGTTCCCTCGCCTCGCTGAGCGAAGCGGTCGTCCACGATCTTCTCGATCATTCGTCGTTGGGCCACAATGTCTTCGGCCGCAGAGGCTTGGGAGTTTATGCCCCTGCGCGGTGTTGGACCGGATCGACGGTATAGTCGTTGACCGCGGCTATGTCTGGATTGACATCGGGCAGGTCGCCTTGTTGATGTCTTGTCCGAGCATTTTGGTTTGCCGTCGGCACTGGCGGCGTGGCGCATTCGCCCCTGCTGTTGTCCTCGCTCTGTCAGAGATTGGCCATTTCAGCCTGCCAACGCTGTATGAAATCATACTTGGCGTCGTCCGTCATTGCTTGGAAGGCGGCTCTGGTGGCGGCATGAGGAACCACTTCGGCTTGATCCCCGTCGGCCAGCAGTTGTTGATCTCCGAGGTGGAGGCTAGCGACTTCGTCTTGTTCCCCCTCCTTCGAGGTCTAGCTGGACCTGTCCCGGAAGGGTCTTTGATCATGCTCGAACGGGACTCGAGAACTTGCCCCTGGTTTAGGGGCCCAGCTTGACTGCCTTGCTGCCCTTGAAGAAGTCTTCTGGCAGCGTTCCGGGTGTACCGGAGGACGGTTTTGTCGTCCTGTCCGGACTCGTTTATCCTGAGCGCTCCCGCAGGGATGCCGGATGGCCCAGCTGCTTCCCTTCCGGAAGCATAACAGGTGAAGATTTTCATGCCTCCACCTTCTTCAGACGTCTGCTGCACTCTCCGCTTCTTGGGCTTCTGAGTGCTTGGGCGGATTGCTGCTCCCAGCCTGGTGAAGACTGAGGCGCTCAGCCTTTCGAAGACCGAGACTCGAGGTGTGGAAGCTCCGGCTTGACTTGCGTCTCCCCCTTCAGCAGTTTTCGCTGGGGTAGGGACGAAGTTGGGCTTCCTATAAATGCCCCTGCGTTTGTGTCCGCGGGGACGAGGAGGTTCGGGGTCCTGAGCTTTTTCTCGCCCAGGTACCGTCGCCTTCTTGGGGCGTTCGGCGGGTTGATCCGCTCTGGCTTGTTTGATTTGGCGGGCTTCTGCTTGGTCACCCACATTTGCCTCATTTTGCGAGGCGGCTGGGGCGCCGAGCTTGATGCCTGCCCCTGTCGGGCTCTTTTAGGGAGTCCCGATCTTCTTGACGCATCCTTGGAGGGGAGCGAACTTGTTGGAGGTTGCCACCGTAGGGACGCTTCTGTCCCGGGGCAATATCGGCTCGCCTCCATCGAGCCTGACGCGGATGTCTCGACGAGCACGGTCTTGCCGGAGTTAGAGACGACTGCGTGGGGCTTGGTGCCCCTGCGCCCCTGGCGCTGTCCCCGTTTTCTAGGGACTGCGATGCAGGAGATTGTGTTTACCGAGAAGACTCGGCTTGGCTTGGACGAGGTTTGGTGCCCTGGTTGCAGTAGCTTTGGGTGCTGCCTTTGGAGTAGCTTGGACGGCAGGGACCACCCTTAGGAAGTAGGGGGATCCCACCACAACAGGAAAGTCGCCGAATACGATCGGCGTCGTCAAGTAGCCACACTTGGCGTGGCATGCAACGACCATCGGACCGTAGGTGACGGCGGCCATTGAGCAGACTTGAACTTGCAGGTGGAAGCGGGCTTCTTCTCGCCGACTTTCGCTCCTTGTACCTGTAGTGTGGAAATTAGTCATCTTTATTTCTATATCGGCATACGGTCTTTTTACATATGTATGGAAGGCAGGAACAGTCCCACCGGGCGTGCCAGATTGTTGGAACGCGGATTTTTATTTTCTTTCCTTTCGATTTTTCTCTTCTCCATTTCTTTTCTGAAATGATGAATTTTGGGCGTGCCAGACTGTTTACGGGAAACAGACAAAGATTTATTTTGCGAGGGGTATTGGGTGCGAATCCTGATACCCTCGAATTTCATTTCATTTATTTTCGCGTGCGCTCGCGTTCAGGGCGATTGGAGTGGTCGGACAGCATTGCCTCTACGCACGTCGTTTGGTGACAGCGGAGGACTTAACCATGTGCCTCAACGAGTGTTGTTTTATGACACCGGAGGACTTAAACATGGCCTCGACGTGTGTCGTTTTATGACACCGGAGGACTTAAATATGGGCCTCGACGTGTGTCGTTTATGACATCGGAGGACTTAAATGAAAATGCCGGGGTCATATGACAACTTGTGGTGTCTTCTCACGGACGAGCGCAGGAGGGCCCGATCGTGAAGGACAGAACACCGACAGACGCCAAGGACTTTCTCCCCAGTACGTGCGGCCTATTTAAGCTCGCGCACGTAAGGCTCTCAGCGGGACCTCGGCGAGACCTTGAGTGGCATGCGATTTGTTCGCTGCGGTGCCCGACCTCTTTCTTGGCGCGTTTGCAATGGGGGCATGCCCCCTATTTATAGGATTTGTGGGGGTTACCCTCCCCGGCGGAGGTCTTCGGCGGCACGTCAGGGGGGGCAACCGGCGCCCCTCCCTGCCTGGCGGGGGGGGGGGGCAGACCGGTGCCCCTCCCTGCTTGGCGGGGGGGCAGACGGCGCCCCTCCTGCCTGGCGGAGGTACAGACCGGCGCCCCTCTTCGTCCTTGGTCATTTCCAAGAGGATTTCTGGGAGTTTTGCTGGTTGTCATGGTACGTGCGGCACACGTGCACACACATGCCTGCATGTATTTGACGTCATTCGACGTGCGTTTTATTCCGCTTCACGTGCGTTTGACCCCATTTTCGGAGGGCATGTGCATTTCACCTTTTCGGACCCATCCGAGTCGTACGCGATCTTTAGCGCGAGTCCGGACATTGAGTCTCGGCTGTCCGGGGCGCGCATTTCCGCTATTGACGGGCTTTTTAAGCGTCATCCCCCGGCTCATTCTGGGTGGACATCCGAACTCAAACCCATTTATCTCAGGTGTTCGAGTGAGGGAGGCTGGGGTTTCTTTCCAGCCTTTCACGGATTTCCGGACGAGTTGGCCACCCGGGACTTGTTTAAATCCCGATATTTTTCGGGTTCAACAGTCGCTTTATGACACCGGAGGTCTTAAACATGGCCTCGACGTGTGTCGCTTTATGACACCGGAGGATTTAAACATGGCCTCGACGTGTGTCGTTTTATGACACCGGAGGACTTGAACATGGCCTCGACGTGTGTCGTTTTTATGACACCGGAGGACTTAAATGAAAACGCCGGGGTCATATGACAACCTGTGGTGTCTTCTCACGGACGAGCGCAGGAGGGCCCGAACGCAGAGGACAGAACACCGACAGACGTCAAGGACTTTCTCCCCAGCCCGTGCGGCCTATTTAAGCTCGCGCACGGAAGACTCTCGGCGAGACCTTGAGGGGCATGCAATTTGTTCGCTCTGGTGCCCCGGCCTCTCTCTTCGGTGTGTTTGCAATGGGGGTATGCCCCCCTATTTATAGGATTTGTGGGGGGCATACCGGCGGGGGTACCCTCCCCGGCGGAGGTCTTCGACGGCACGGGCGTCGAGGCCGATGGCGAACCGGCGGAGGTGCCCACCGGCGGCCCCTCCTGACTGGCGGAGGGGGGCGCCGGTTAGGGGCCTAACCGGCGGCCCTCTCTGGCTGGCGGAAGGGGGCCGCCGGTCAGGGCCCTGACCGGCGCCCCTCTTGGCTGGCGGAGGGGGTCCGCCGGTCAGGGGGCCTGACCGGCACCCCTCCTGCTGGCGGAGGAGAGTCCGCCGGTCAGGGGGGCCTGGCCGGCGCCCCTCCTGGCTGGCGGGGGGGTCCGCCGGTCAGGGGGCCTGACCGGCGCCCCTCCTGCTGGCGGAGGGGGGGTCCGCCGGTCAGGGGGCCTGATCGGCGCCCCTCCTGCTGGCGGAGGGGGGTCCGCCGGTCAGGGGGCTGACCGGCGGCCTCTTCTTCCTTGGCCATTTCCCAGAGGATTTCTGAGAGTTTGCTGGTTTGTCATGGCACGTGCGGCACACGTGCACACACATGCCCGCATGTATTTGACGTGCCTTCGACGTGCGTTCTTGCCCGTTTCACGTGCGTTTGACCCCATTTTTGGAGGGCGTGTGCATTTCACCTTTTCGGACCCCTCCGAGTCGTACGCGATCTTTGGCGCGTGTCCGGACATCAATTTTCGGCTATCCGGTGCGTGTATCTCTACCGTTGACAGGCCTTTTTAAGCGTCATCCTCCGGATCGTTCTTGGTGGACATCCGAACTCAAACCCATTTATCTCAGGTGTTCGAGTGGGGAGGCTGTGGTTCTTTCCCAGACTTTTTCATGGCTTTCCGAGCAAATTTGCCGCCCGAGGTTTGTTTAAATCCCGATATTTTTCGGGTTCAACACCTCCGAACCAACACCTTGTCGAATCTTAACTAAAATGCTAATTCGATAGTCAGGATCCAGGAAACTTGAGAAGTCACAAGATGTAACTGAAATCTTGCCATCTTTCTCCCATCTACACATCCAAGGATCCATTTGTAGTGTATCTACTATCCACCATTCTAGTTGAAGTCATAGGGTGCCTAACCCATCGATCTCCTCAACTTATATGTTTTCTCCTAAAAGTAAGGATCCCATTACATAATAAAAATAAATTGGGCTTCCACCATTACAACAATGGAAGTGCAAATAGAGAAAAAACTCAGAATGCTTATGCATAAGAAATACATATCTATAGCATGTAAAATCATCAGCAAGTGTTTGTATCATTCACTTCAGAATCGTTCACCTTGAGTTGAATAAAGTGGTGAGTCCTCACTGTCGACAGAGAGATTGTTGCAATTCTAACTACACATGAAGTTCTAAAATAAAGATCATCTGTACAATTTCATTCCCAATCTGCACCTTATTTTGGATCTTGCATGAAGCAAAATTTACAAGTGAGAGTTACAAGATAATCAATGTTAACAAGTTGGTTAAATCACAACAAACTAATACCTGATTCCAGAACATGGAAGACATTACTGACTACAACATTTTGTTGGACAACAAAACCAATACTCTAAAGAGGCCATGCTGGTTCATGGGTAGTTATTTGCACCAACTTTGGGAGGATGATGCCATTTGATTGGAAACACCAAAGGTCGAACAAACCCGAATGGAAGCATGTACCCAAAGGACGGGGCATAACTTGAGAATGACTAAAGTGAGCAAATTGTTCTGGAGGAATGGTATTACATCTATAGCCAGCACTCCAAAAGGCAAATATGTTTTTGGGATTTTGCAGGTATATTAGTCATGGCAGACGGTCCCCATAGCAACTAGAGTCAAGGATTGCATTGAAACAAAGGACCTGGCCATGTCCTTGAGCCTTTAGTGAACAACTTTGTGCATTCATTTTTTCTGCATGATAACAGCTGCATCCATCAGGCTCTGCATGAAGTCTGTTCTTTTCAGGAACTGAAATGAGATCAGTGTAGCACAGAAACTTGAGTAGAACCTGCGCGGAAGGTGAGCAAACTTTAAAGAAGTCTCAAATATGGGGGACAGGAGACTGATAGAAAATGAATCATGGAGTAAAAAAAAATCCATCTTTGGTTGCTTGATACTGAATAATCAATCATGCATTCACATTGTTGAATAAAGCCTAAATCTTTGGATAGATTGGGGTCCATGAGGCCAAGTTGATCTCATAGACAATGAACTGAAAAATTCAACTGGGGTATATCACCTTGGAGGGCATACCTGATGTAAAGCAAATGCTCCAAAGAAAACTTTAAAAAATTTTATCCAACTGAATACCTGTAAAGACAGAATATTTTAAACAAAAATATTGGAGTTATTTTTTGTGCTGTTCTTCCAGCTAATACCAAAAGAAAAATCAGACTTAGCATCAAACTGTGGCATCCACATTCTGTTTACCAGATAAAAGTAAAACATATGCCACAACATAACCACATAAGTTATATGAGAACATAGCTCCCAGAAGAGCAATCAATTCTATTCTATTGTGCTAAGCTTTTAGCTCATCACATGAATCCATAAAAAAACAAGCAAGGACTAGAATCAAAAGGGAGGAATCATCATAAAACCCAGAAGACCAAGCTAGCAGCAAACCAAATGCAACATCTGACAACGGCGATCAATAGGTTCACAGTTGGTCTGAACTCTGAAGTAGTAGCCAGTTCACAAACTATAACTAGCAATATAATATGCTGGGAGCAAAATTGTCCAATGTGAGACAAGATTAACAAAAGTAGATAAAAATTCTGAAGCATCAGGAAAGCAACCGGTGGAATATGCGTCAGAGAGACAAGAACAGATGTGAACAGGCATACAGGTAGGTGGGTAGAGGGAGAAGTTGAACTTGGTGATCAAATCAGACAAATCTGCACGCACAGTGACTCGGATCAGATCAGTGATCTTTTCCCTGCATCCTGCCATGTGAAAATAGATAACCAGAGAATAAGATATTGTTTTGGAGTTTCTTTGTTGGGACCACGATAGTTATTCCAGCCAGCAGGTGACAAGTTCTCTAAATGAGAGGACTGGCAAGCACCTAAAAGTTGCACAAAAAGTCCCTGCTTCATTCTATTACATGGATTAAATCCTACACCATCAAGGTCAATTATTGTTTGTTTAGCTAGAAAAGTTAATGGTAATGGATTACAGTTGTTAGACGGGGTGAGAATTCCATCACATCCCTTTCTGCAGTAGTCAGGTTACTTCTTTTCAAGGTCGCATTAATGGGATATACTGTGTGAGAATGAGGTCCCAGATCTTGAGGGAAGTGAGGATGTGCAGCATAAAGCCCATGGATTTGTCATGTCAACTAAGACATGCCAAGGCCATGGTTAATCATAAATTATATCATGTTCTTCAAAATGTAGGTCAGACTCTATGCAATGAAAGGGACAGGCATGCACGAAAAAGTAAAGAGAAACAGATTCATGAGATGTCTTTATGGATGGAAGAGAGAAATGATTTTCTCCATGAAAACATTTGAGACACTCAGAAACATAAATTCATTATATTGCATTTGCAACTCAGAAAATATTCTTCAGATGTCTTTCAGGAGAAGTGCCAGACTGGGTAATGCTTTGGAAATTCCAACCTTTTCAGCACGACTGCAGCTGAAGTAAACACTAAATAGTGACACGAGAAACTACGGAACCAGCTTCTTTGTAAATTCCACTCATTACCTTGCCCTCGTGTGTTCAAGGAACATTCTCTTTCTATTGGTGCTGCCTACATTGGACAAAAATCATGTTGCAGAGCTGCACATACTAGCAAGTAAATGCGAGATGCTGCATAACTTATTTGTTATTTTTCCTCACCTACTATTTTATGCAGTTTTAATTTCATTTCTAATTATCAGATACTGCAAAACATCATGTGTCATTTTTTTTCCTTACCGACTTAAATGCTTTTTACGATGGAAATTTTTCTTGTTCTTTAAATTTCAAGCTCATTTTTCTTCTGTGATTCATTTGTAGTCTCTGTTTCTTGGTGCACTGACTTTATCCCCGCACTTGGGTTCCACATAATATTCTATAATTGTCTGAGTATTTCGTTTTTAGATATTTTATACATTTATTTGAGGAGCATCAAAGTGTAGGCTATAACTTCTCACATTGAATTAGCGAACCTTGGTTCATTCCAAATGCAGGTGAAAGGATTCTGCAGGAAAGCCTCAAAAGCAGTGGACTTGGCAAGAAAACGCCTTAGAGAAATGAGCGATGATCTCAATGTTCACTGCAGAAACATAGTAACCATCTCAAACACAATACTCTATTCAGATTACTGAGTCACTGTGTCATGGAATCAGCTAAAATTTGCTTCTTGTTTCAAACCCTGCAGCGGCCTAGGGTAACGTTTTCAGAATCCACTGAAGAAAGGATTATTTCAGAGATTGACACCAGCGATGCCGAGTGAGATTGGAAGGGGAATTTCTGCTAAATGTGGTTCCTCTAATGCCACATTACTTAAGCTACAGTTTGTCATGGGAAGCTGGCGAATTTAAATTTAGGAACGTCATCTTTTTATGTTCCTGGAAGTGCACAGAATATCCGAATCAGTTTCGTGAACTCTGAAATTTGTAACCTTGGTTTTTTTTTCTGTTAAAGGAGCTGTATCCTTGTTGATCGTTGCTTCTAAAGTTGCTTCCGTGCTACATTCCTTTTGTAATGTACTCTGGCCGATAGAGAAATGGGATACTGTTGTTAAGGGCTGTAGCAACTGACGAGCACTAGCGGAGAGTGGGTCCTCTGAGCGGTTGGGTCTCTACGGCGATTCTCACCAGTTCAAGGGAGTGACATGTCAAACTATTGAGAAAGTAAGAACAATGTATCCTTTTGATTCCGTGCGAATGTGCCAGTTCGATTGCTAAACCATCATGTCGCTTGTTGCTTCTGAACTTTGCTGATCTTGTTTGGCATGTGTTTATCTGATAGCTTCGTTAGCGAGGTTAAGAGATGGATTCGGTACAGGTAGTGGTCATTTGATGTATCCAGTAGGACATTTGTGTCCATTTGTTACTTGCCATTGGGTGTTTGAAAAACATTTTAAAGTTTGGATTTTTTTTTACATATTGCAATCTCAATATTATAACCCCTTTAATATGCTAGGGTTTCAAAAAAACGGAAAAAAAAAACTGCCGTCTATCTTTGTTTCTTTGTTAAAAAACACTCACACAATTAGGGTTAAAATTAACTCTAACTGTCACTTTGAAAAAAAGGGTCGGAGTTAACTCAATCCAACTAAATCGGGTTAAATGACATTTTTGCTTTTGGAAACAGAAAAGTTAACTCTTTCATGTAAAGTGAGTTAACTTGTTTTTTATTTTTTTGCTTTGAAAAGAAAGGAGGGTTAAACCCATCTCCATTTAGTACAATATAAGTGCTCGTCTTATACCCTCCCATCTCTTTTGTTTAATATTTTTTAGTGTTATATGTTTTATTTCTCTTTTTCAATTGTAATATTAAATTGGCACATAATGATGTGGGTACATTTACTTAAATTTTGTTATTGAGTAATATAATCTTCAATTAGACTCATTTACATGTACGGATATAATACAAACAACCTAGCATACATGGATTATAATAACCAACCCAGCATACATAATCGATTAAGCATACATATAATTGATTATAATAACCAAACCCAGCATACATATACATAATCGATTATAATGCAGCATACCTGTTGGGCTTTATGCCCATTTTGCCCCTCCTCCACCGCCGCAGGCGTGTGGAGGAGGAGGCGCCAACGCGCTGGGCGCGTTGGCATCGCCCGGGCGCGCCAGCGCGCCCGGGGGCTCCCGCCTCCACCGCTTCACGCGGGTGGAGGGGGGCCAGCCACGCCAGCGCCAGGGCGCTGGCGGGCTGGCTGCTGCTGCTGCTGCCACGAGGCAGCAGCAGCACCAGGCAGCTCTGCCGCCTCTCCAGGCGGCAGAAGCTGCCGCCTCTCCTCCCACTCCGCATCACCTCCTCTCTCCCTCCTCACTCCCCCTCCTCTACCTATAAATACCCCATGGGGGTGAAGGTAAAATCCATCCCAAGCACCTCAAGTGCTTCCCTTGCATGCATGTGTGCATACAAGTAAGTGAGGAGTGTTAGCGCAGTGTATGCAGTGCGCTGAGTGTGTTCTGTGAGAGAGCGAGTCTGTAAGTGTGTCTTGCAGGTGTGGTCTTCTCTGTGTGAGGAGATACTGTCCAGGTGTGGGACATCGGGCATTCTCTTCAGGGTATCGGCTGACGGAGGTACGTCATCGCCGGACCTCGGATTTAAGGTGTGGTGTTGTATAGGCGACTCTAGTAGCCGTCTATCTACTCCTGTGGGATCTTTCTGTTATTACTACGTTTCCGCTGCGAGGTATGTCCTCCTACTCTGTATTATTTAACCGACATTGGTATCAGAGCATGTTGGTTGGTTTATTATTTATCTTTTTCTCTTGCAAACTGTATAGATGGCAGGTTCCACGACACAGTCAGACTCTGATTTGCACGATCAATATTTCGAGGATTGGTTCTCGGATGTAGATCCGGAGTTGCTTGACATCAACTCTAGTGCCCTAGCAGCGGATTACAGACAGGCGTTGGACCTGATCGACGCTGCGACCGGCGGGACAAGTGCACCGAGTTCAGATGCGCAGGCAGTGGCCAGCGGCACAGTGGACTCTGAGTTCCAGTTGGTCCCTTCACTTCCTGGAATAGATACATCAGATAGTCTGAGTATCCATGCACCTTCTCCCCTGACTGTGTCAAACTCATGGTCCCCACCTGTTGTTGCACAGACAGCTTGGGAACCATGGCCGACCGTGTGGACCTTGCTTGTGCCCGTTGTGCACCTCCCTGCACCACCTCTCACTGTCACTTTTAGGACCACAGAGGGGGATTGGTTGTAGCAAAGGGCTATATACAGCTTTTGTAGAGAGACAGAGATACTTAGTGCACGGTCATGTACTGCGCTAGTTCTAGAAGCGCAATTTTGGTTTTCCTTTTGGCGCGTGAATATGTTCACGCATGCATCGGAAAATGTACATGTAACCATTATATATATGTTTATATATAAATATGTTTTATATATAATCAAGCATGTTTAAAGTTATATATTTTGTACGTATTTTCTTTAATATTATGCAAATTAGTTTTGCATGTTTAAAGTTAGTATGTTTTGTACATATTTTCTTTAATGTTATGCAAATTAGTTTTGCATATGAAATATTTGCTCGAAATTATTTTAATTATATTGACTTATCTTATATAAGTGGGAGATGATTGTAATTGCCTAGCTTTACTTTCGATTTTACTATATAAGAAATGTTCAATGTAATTAGTTTGGATTTCTAGAAGCAAATATAGATAATGTGTAAATTGATGTCAAAAACTCTCTTTCCTGTTTTGATATGTAGTGGTATACAATGGCTGCCAAAAACGTTATAGCTGATCTAAATAAGGGTGAAAAGTTGAATGGCACAAATTATGATATATGGCATCGTAAAATGCAATATTTACTGGATGATCAAGATGCGATTGATCATCTTACGGTGTCCCTATCACCGCCTATTGAGGGCAGTAGCAAAACAGACCAAGATGCTTATGTAGCATGGTTTAAGAAAGATCGTAGTGCGCGCTTTACTTTGTTAAGCGCTATGGCCGACGATCTTATTGGCGAGTTTGAGAACTGCGCCACTGCTAAGGAAATGTGGGATCAATTGAAGTTCATTTTTGGTGGGACCTCAGTCACCCGATTAAGGGCTCTCGTTTTGAAATTTGAGACCTACGGATGGACTCGCGCCACACGGTAGGTGAACACCTTAGGGTGATATCATCTATGATCCGTGATTTGAAGGCTGCAGGTCATGACCTCACCGATGAACAGCAGGTGCAGTCGGTGATCAGATCCTTGCCAGATGCCTGGACCCATTTGAAGCAAATTCTAACGCATAATGAGAATATCAAAAATTTTAATGATATATCTCGGCATGTGGAGTTAGAAGCAGAGCGCGAGATTGTGCATCGCGCTGTTACTAATGTCGCTCACAGTAGCAGACGCTTCAAGAAAAAGGGGTCGCAAAAGAAGGACAAAGGATCAGACGCTGCACAAGATTCCTTCAAGGATAAATCCTTTAAGCGCCAACGTGGGAAACGTGGCGGCAAGAAAGACAAAAGCCGTCTGAAGTGTTTTAACTGCAAAAAGCGAGGCCATTTCGCTCATGAGTGTCCTGAGCCGAAGAAGGTAACTCACTTCCCCAGCTCTCCATGTACGTTTGTCTGTACACATGTTTTGACTGCTCATCCTAATCCTGTGTGGATCGTGGATTCAGGAGCAACCAAACATATAACGATGGATCGAGCAGGTTTCGTGGATTATCATCGGATTCCAGAAGGCATGCAAAGAGTCTTCATGGGCAATGGTGCCAGTGAAGGAGTCCGTGGAGTCGGTTCATACCAACTCTATTTTGCGAACGGACGTACGTTACTTTTGAGTGACGTACTCTATGCGCCTAGAATCCAATATAATCTTTTGTCAGTTTCAACTTTGTCAGCAATAGGTTTTTGTTTATCCTTTTCTAGCAATCTTGTAACCATTGTCTTGGATAATGTCTTTTATGGACATGCATTGCTACGTGATGGTTTTATATCTTAGATTTGATTGACAACTTTTCTAATTCTTCTTCTATGGTTATGCCTGCGTTAGCTCAAAAAGATTTAGATTCTGTGACATGGCATGCTCGTTTAGGCCATATTGGACAAGATAGAATGACTAGATTAGCTAGAGAAGGACTTTTAGGGTCACTCGCTAAAGTCAACTTGCCCACATGTGAGCCCTGCTTGGCAGGAAAAGCATGCCGTAAGCCTTTTGGAAAAGCTGTAAAACTTCCGAACCATTGGCATTGATCCATTCCGATGTCTGTGGACCCATGAGTGTTAGAGCTCGGCATGGTTATTACTATTTTCTTACATTTATTGATGATTTTTCACGGTACGGTTATGTATATTTGATTGCTCATCGCTATGAAGTGCTGGATTGTTTCAAGCATTTCTTAGCTAGAGTTGAAAATCAAATGGAGAGGAGTATCAAGGCTCTTCGAACAGACCGTGGACGCGAATATCTATCGGATCAGTTCCGAGCATTATGTGAAGAAAAAGGTATTCGTCGGCAACTTACTATTCCATATACGCCGCAACAAAATGGTGTTGCAGAACGAAGGAATAGAACAATGCTAGACATGGTTAGGTCAATGATGGCGCAGGCAAATTTGCCAATCTCTTTTTGGGGAGATGCTCTGTTAACTGCTGCCTACATTCTTAACCGAGTGCCATCTAAATCAGTTCCTTCTACCCCATATGAATTGTGGCATGGCCACAAACCGGACTTAAATTGTTTACGTCCATGGGGATCAGCTGGATATGTTCATCACATGACAAGTAAGTTTGGGAAACTTGGCCCTAGAGCTCAGAAGTCTATCTTCTTAGATATCCTGAGAGCTCAATAGGTTATGTCATGTATGGACATCATCCAGATGGAGGAATGATAGAGCGTGAGGTCCGAGATGTTGTCTTTTTAGAGAACGAATTTCCTAGTCTTGGCGAAAATGAGAAGAATCTTGATCTTTTTGAAACAATGAACAATTGAACATCCTACCATCTTCCGGCGAAGGGAGGGAATATGTTCCCATACCAATGTCTGCCGAAAATGATAGGGATATTCATAATAGTGGGAGTGCACCCAGTGGGAGTGCACCAGCAGAAAGTCAAGATTCTCTACGTCGTAGCAAACGTGGGAAAGTTCCTCGTCGATTTTTTGAAATTGACAGTGAGGTACTTCTTTGTGAACCCACGGATGATGAAGAGCCTAGATGTGTTCAAGAAGCTCTTGCGTCATCGTCTAGGAAAGAATGGGAAATTGCCATGCAAGAGGAGATTCTATCAATGTCACAGAATGAAGTCTGGGAGTTAGTGTATCTTCCACCGGAGCGTAAGGCGATTGGAAACAAGTGGGTTTTCAAGCTTAAGCGCAAGGCTGATGGGACTATTGACAAGTATAAAGCAAGACTTGTGGCGAAAGGCTATACCCAAAAAGAGGGTATAGATTATGATGAGATTTTTCACCTGTGGTAAGATTCTCATCTGTTCGCCTTATTCTAGCTATTGTCGCGCATCTCGATTTGGAATTGTTCCAAATGGATGTGAAGACTGCATTTCTCAATGGAGAACTAGACGAGGAAATATACATGGCTCAACCAGAGGGTTTTGAGACTAAAGGCGAAGAGCAAAAAGTTTGCCGCCTTAAGCGTTCAATCTATGGATTGAAACAATCGTCTAGACAGTGGTATATGAAATTTCATAAGACTATTATCTCATATGGTTTTGAGATGATTGAAGAGGACCACTGTGTGTATGTTAAGCGAGTGGGAGATAGTCTCCTCATCTTATCATTATATGTTGATGATATTTTAATAGCTGGAAATGATATGGAGTTAATCAAAGCCACCAAGGAGTGGTTATCTTCCGTCTTTGAGATGAAAGATATGGGTGAAGCGAGCTATGTGCTCGGAGTGAAGATTGTGCGGAATCGCTCGGAAAAGTCACTGAGTTTGTCTCAGGAAACATACATTAACAAATCCTGAAGCGTTTTCGAATGCACAATTCTAAACCCATTGATACTCCACTTGATAAAGGATGTGTCCTAAGTACTTGCCAATGCCCCAAAAGTAAAGAAGAAATAGAAAGTATGTCTAGAGTGCCATATGCCGCTGCGATTGGAAGTCTAATGTATGCTATGTTGTGTACACGGCCAGACATTAGCTTCGCAGTAGGTTTGGTAAGTCGTTACCAAAGTAACCCTGGTCTCCCGCATTGGAAAGCCGTTAAAAGGATTTTTCGGTATCTGCGAGGGACGACAGATTATGCTTTACGTTACAATGGTGGCGACCTGAAAATCATCGGCTATAGTGATGCGGATTGGGCTGGTGACCGAGATGAGCGTAAGTCCACTTCAGGTTTTGTGTTCCTGTTGGCTGGTGGAGCTATCTCGTGGAGTAGCAAGAAGCAGTCTTGCATTGCCCTATCCACAATGGAGGCCGAATATGTTGCTTGTTCTGCCGCTAGCCAAGAGGCGATTTGGTTGCAAAGCTTGTTGCATCGTTTGACGATTACACCTCATCAGCATGAGGGTGTACTGTTATATGTTGACAGTACCTCGGCATTGGCCTTCGCCAAAGATCCCAAATTTCATGGCAGATCAAAGCATATTGATATTCGTTATCACTACATTAGGGAATTGGTGGCAAAAGGGTTAGTGGAGCTTCGTCAGATTAGTTCTGTCAGAATGATAGCAGATCCACTAACGAAACCTTTACCCAGAGAGAGTTTTGTGACCCATTGTGGATCTATGGGCCTTTGTAAATTATATTTACAATGTTTTGACATCATTAAAGTTTTGTTCATCATAAAATGTTTATATGAACAATTAATTGCTTTATACATTTTAAGAGTGTCTCCAGGCTTGGATCAGCCCTCTCACACAGGTGATCCACCTTTGGCGCTTATTGATAGCGAGCAAAGATGAGGCATCTGATGTTGTGGATCTCTAGATGTCTAAGAGGTCGAACACAATATCCCGAGTTTTGTTTAAGTACGCCGCCTTGGCAGAGGCCGAGATGAAATCTGAATTAGTTCAGATTGACAATGTGGATTATTGATATAATCTTCTGTAGCCTGTTATATCCGGATATGTGAGACGCAAAAAGGCGCTAAATGAGAGCGACTGGTTTGCGAGACTCTGATCAGTTGTATTTGTTACAATTGGATTTGTATCCGTGCGATGTTATTGACATGCCCATATGAATGGAGGAACATCGCAACATGTGAATCATACCACATGTGTAATATACAACTGCATATGAGAATGATGAATGGTTCTCTCTTCATCATTGTGTGAGCTCATGAATCACGCTTGTTAGTGATTCTTGATGTACCCCTAGTGACCTGCAGCGCTATGCCATGACAAGGAAGCTTAATGTCGCTACTTTAGCATGTTACTTAGGGCGATGGTTGATACCGTCCAGCGGGACATGTCTAGGAAAGCGGTTAAGACAAATTGAATTGGCATGAGCAGCATAGGGAAGGTACCTTGTTACTTCACCATGCTTAATTACTCATATCCTGGCCAGGAGACTAAGTTACCTATGTGGTAATAGAGTCATGAGTGTTATGCTTTTAGATTTGATACTGCCTTCTGAGAGACACGGAGTATCAGAATCAGGTGAATATTGAGAGCCTGAGGTACATATTGAGATTAAGTGTTCCATTAGTTAGATGACGACTTAATGGAATGCTTGTTGGTGACTCGGCAAATCTCACAGAGGTTGCACGCCTTATTTTCGGTATGACCGTTGATGTCGAATGCCATAGAGAACATTGGGTGCGCCGTCAACCCTTTGTGGGCAAGTGGGCTGTGAACCCTAAATGGGCAAGTGGGAGCTTGTTGGGCTTTATGCCCATTTTGCCCCTCCTCCACCGCCGCAGGCGTGTGGAGGAGGAGGCGCCAACGCGCTGGGCGCGTTGGCATCGCCCGGGCGCGCCAGCGCGCCCGGGGGCTCCCGCCTCCACCGCTTCACGCGGGTGGAGGGGGGCCAGCCACGCCAGCGCCCAGGGCGCTGGCGGGCTGGCTGCTGCTGCTGCTGCCACGAGGCAGCAGCAGCACCAGGCAGCTCTGCCGCCTCTCCAGGCGGCAGAAGCTGCCGCCTCTCCTCCCACTCCGCATCACCTCCTCTCTCCCTCCTCACTCCCCTCCTCTACCTATAAATACCCCATGGGGGGTGAAGGTAAAATCCATCCCAAGCACCTCAAGTGCTTCCCCTTGCATGCATGTGTGCATACAAGTAAGTGAGGAGTGTTAGCGCAGTGTATGCAGTGCGCTGAGTGTGTTCTGTGAGAGAGCGAGTCTGTAAGTGTGTCTTGCAGGTGTGGTCTTCTCTGTGTGAGGAGATACTGTCCCAGGTGTGGGACATCGGGCATTCTCTTCAGGGTATCGGCTGACGGAGGTACGTCATCGCCGGACCTCGGATTTAAGGTGTGGTGTTGTATAGGCGACTCTAGTAGCCGTCTATCTACTCCTGTGGGATCTTTCTGTTATACTACGTTTCCGCTGCGAGGTATGTCCTCCTACTCTGTATTATTTAACCGACAATACCGATTATAACCAACCAAGTTACATCATCGATTGGGAATACATATATCGATTATAATATCCAGCCCAGCATTCTTAAATATAACATGATAACCAACCCAGAATACTTGATCAATATTAAACTCTGGGTTAATAACACACGTAATACGAAGGCTCACAAGCGGCCAAAGGACCTGAACATAGTGAACATGGAACCTCACAGGTGGTCTTTTTTTATTACGACATAATTTTGAATGAGAAATGTTTAATACAAGAGCACACTTATATTTCAAATATAGATGAGCTCATAAAATTTTGATTTTGACTCATAAATATTTGAACTGAACTTATAAAATAATATATGATCCATCCTAAGTGGATCTATAAGAAAACGCTCTTGCAATAAACATCTATAACTATATATTAGAAGAGACACTTTTATTTTTCATCCAGTTCATCTTTGAAGAGTCCAGTTCGTTTCATCTTTAGTTCGCTTCATCTTTTATGACAGAGTTCGTCCGGTTCATCTTTTGAAGAGCATCTTTTATGACAGAGTTCCCGGTTCGCTCATCTTTGGTTCGCTGCACCTTTGATGACAGAGTTTGTCCGGTTCATCTTTTGAAGAGCATCTTTTATGACAGAGTTAAACGTAAAATTTGAAGGAAGAAAACGTATGCAAATACACAGTAAAACAAAGGAAACTTATGCACAGGTTCGCCTCATCTTTTATGACAGTGTTAAACCTAAAATTTGAAAGAAGGAAACATATGCAAATACAAAAACTAATGCACAGGTTTGCCTCATCTTTATGACAGTGTTAAATGTAAAATTTGAAAGAAGGAAACGTATGCAAATACAGAGTTAAACGAGAAACGTATGCACATATCTCTGCACAATTAACACCGAAGGAAATGTATCTGTTAAGGCTGAAGGAAACGTATGTGCGTCGGCGTGTCCTCCCCTCTCTTTCTACTCTCTCTCTCTCTTCGGTTTTTCTCTCTCTCTCGGTCTGTTGCGGGGCGCCTACATAGCCCGCGCCAGGCAGCCTCTGCCGGCCGCCCACGCGCGTCGCCCACGGCCCACCAGACGCCTGCGCAGCACCCCGTGCCAGCAGGCTCCCGCGAGTCTACCACGCGCGGTGCCCACGCCAGCCTCCGCACCCACGTTCGCTGCATGCTATTGTAGCCGCGCTACTATAGTGCACACCGCGGAGTTCCTGGTGATCTCCTCCATGGTCATAGAGGCGGCGATGACGTGAGTCTCGCCCTTAATGACCCCCTTGACGAGCTCCTTGAGCCGGTGATTAGCACGCCGCCCATCCGGACGGCGAAGAGCTCATGTTGCCCAGCTAGCTAGCCTAGAGGAGGGGTGAATGGGATATAAAAATATTTAGTACTAAAAACCTGCTCACACAAAAATCACACAAACACACTTCGAAGAATGTTAGTGTTAGCAAAGGTAAAGACAAACGCACAAAAGCAATCACACAACACATAGAATTATTCTGGTTCATATCTCCTCTCCTTAGGAGTCCTACGTCCAGTCCCTCAGTAATATCTCAGGATTTCACTAACAAGGGTACAGTCCCCCTTAAGGACACTACAACACCCAGCACCCCAGCTGGTCTTCCTTCACACGAAGGGAATAACACCCTGGAAACCACCAGGTCTTCCTTCACACGAAGGGAAACAACACCCTAGAAAACTACCAGGTCTTCCTTCACCGAAGGGCACAACACAAAAAGGTGTTCAGAGATGAAGCCCCTAGATCAAGCTTATAGAACACAACTTGATCTGAAGCTAAGAACTGAGAAAGAAAAGATCTACAACAAAGAACTTTTCTCAGAACTAAAGGCTCTCTCACAGGTCTACACTTAGCACAGAGAGCAAGAGCTAGAACAGATGGGATTCTTTGCTTGGCTCTAGGAAAACTTGCAGAAGGTTGTAAGCGATGATCACTTGTTTGTCTAACTGTTCTCCCTATGTCTTCAGGAGCTTCATTCTTCTATATATATCACCCTTTTGAAATTCGAACGTTGAAGTGCCCGTTGTCTCTAAGCATAAGTGAACGTTAGACTGCTTGACACTTGGAAGCTTCCAGTCAACAGTCCTTTATCCTTTCATGCACGCAAAGAGAGAGAGGATCTTCTGTAATCTTCTTTGACTTCCATTCTGTCCAACGTTGTATTATGGATGCTGTTAGAGACCTGCACATATTTAAAGCTTGAACAATAGACAGCTAAGCTGTCTCTTGTTGTCAGTCAACGTTAGAATGAATGTTCATCAAAATAGTAATGTCATTTTGTTGTTCTAAAAGATGTTTACAGAGAAGATACGGTAACGGAAGATATCATCTGCATTCATGCAGTGATACGTTCAGTCTTCATAAATGCACAGCTGACATAAATATGCGTGAAGACTTTGACTTTTCAACGTATTAAAAATTAGCTCGAAAATTGAATCTTTGTCTTCCATGAAATCGTTATATACATGACTTATGAAGTCGTTGTGCAAATGAGTGAATCGTTGTGCATTCATAAGTAAAGAGATGCATACACAAATCATTATATGTATTAATAATCAAATTGTTATGAAGTTATAAATAAATCGATGTACAAATCGTTATCTCGTTATAAACAAATCGATGTACAAATCGTTGTGAAGTTATGAACAAATCGATGTACAAATCGTTGTGATGTTATGAACAAATCGATGTACAAATCATTGTGATGTTATAAACAAATTGATGTACAGATTGTTATGCTTCTTTAAGAAATCTATGTGAGAGCAAATTGTTGTTCTCACTTAAGAAATCGCTGCAGAAAGCAAATCGTTGTGATTACTTAACGAATCGTTGCGAGAAACAAATCGTTGCGATCACTTAACGAATCGTTGTGAGGGCAAATCGTTGCAATCACTAAATGAATCGTTGTGAGGGCAAATCGTTGCGATCACTTAACGAATCGTTGTGAGGGCAAATCGTTGCAATCACTTAACGAATCGTTGTGAAGGCAAACTGAGGAAATCATTATACTGCCCAAATCGATAAAAGCACATAGCGAATCCTTATGAATATGAAATCGTTATGACCTATAATAGAAATCGATGTGTACTTATAGAAATTTTATGTGTACTGAACTCTAAATACTTCAGGGTGAGATACTTACAGAATTGCTTGACTTTCTTGATTCATTTCCTGTGCTCAAAATGACTTAACATAACCAAGATATTCTGAAATAAAACTTTAGTGATATTTCGAAATCATAAGAGAGGTATTTCAGAATTACTATATTTTTCTCCCCTTTTTGTCATTTAAGCAAAAAGAACAACGCTTTCGACAAAGAAGAAGAGAAAAGATGAATGAGAGAGCACAAAATGATTGAATTATTCTTGAGGGGGTACAGGAAGATAGAGAGCAGGAGACAAAAGTGAGGCATAATGAGAAATAGTTTCCCAGGCCTGTTCTTCCTGCTTTTCAAAAAACTGTCTAAAAACCCCAGGTTCAATAGAGTAGGAAGGTCCCATGATGGGAGCCATCCTTCGAAGATGATGAACTAGCTGCGCATCAAGAATCCGAGCATACTGATCTGGTTCAAGAGAGACCTTAAGGAAGGAGACTTTCCCAAAGCTGGCACATGCAAGAAACTGATCCATAGAGACTGGATAGAAATTCTGCTTGTGCTTCAATTCTATCCGCATAGCGACATATACCTTGTACCTTTCAAACTAGGTTTGATAGGGATCATGAACAAGGTGAATGGAGTTCATGTCCAGAAATGTAGCAGTTGAAATTTGAGGTTGACCTTCCTTGGCTAGAGATTCATTTACATCAGAGAATTGCTGTGCTGAAAGAGGATAGAGCCTGGTCCAATCTGTAGGAGATAATCGTTCAAATTCTAACAGAGCAGAAGCAAGAACATCAGCAGTGACATGGCCCTGGTGATACTCTCTAAATAGAAACCTGTGGAAAGTAACCAGATAGCCTTTCTACACTTTGATTCTACCCATGACTCTGGCAAAACGATCAAAAATAATTAAGCCTACAGAGGAATCTATAATCAGAGAGTGAAGAGGGGAAAGAAAGGTAGAGTCAGGCAGCTGGAGGGTTGCAAAATCTACTTGGACGGCTTCAGTGTGAGCTCCACCTGGTCCAAGGGCTCTAATGGCCTGCAAGAACTGACCCAACTGAATCTCAGGCAAACGATGAAGATACCGATAATCATTGAACATTTTGAAGTGTCTGGTCATCTTGATCTCCTTTTGAATGAAAGGGGCCCAGGTGTCCTTATGGTGGATCAGGAACCATTCGGATAAAGTCAGGGAATGGTCCCTTGGAGGGAACCTGGCAGATCTAGCAAAGAAGAAATTTATTGTAGAGAGATTTATGAGTCCGAGCCCACTACTCTTCAGTTTGGGATTCGACTGCAGAGAAGATCTTTGATTTGAGGGATTTGGAAAGAAAGGTGTAAGGCAAAATAGTGTTTAGATGGTCGGTGAGATGTATATGAGGAAGATTAAAAATAGAGGCAAAAACAACTTTCTGGACGAATTCCTGTAGAGAGGTTTATTTTGGTGACCTCTGTTAGAGAAAACCATAAAGGAGGATAATAGGGATCTGAGGATTTAGAGAAAGTGGAGGTTATTTTGTGTTTCTTAGGAATAGGACTAGAGGAGTCTGTCCTATGAATATGTTCTCCAACCTTCAGAACATATCGGAGAATGGCTACCTCAAACTCATCTTTGATGGTCCTAAGATAGGGACCATCAATCTGAGCACCCTCCGGAATGATAGTAATGAAAGAGGGAGGAGCAGAAGGATGAAAAGGGAATGAGAGGTGGAAGAAGGTATGGCAGTTGGTCCAAAGGAGGAAGGACCAGAGGAGGAGGAGGCTCCAGCTGATGAGGAGGCTGGAGGGTCTTCAAAAAGAGGAGAATGTGAAGGAATGTGTGAGGAAGAGACAGAAGATGTAGTGGATGGTGAAGGAAATGGGGCTGGAGAGGAGATGACTCTGGGTAGAGGGTGTTTGAAAGATTGAGGAACTGGAGGTGCTGTGGAGGACGAGGGTGGAGAAGGAGGGGCTGGTGTCAGAATAGGTGAAGGAGCTGGGAGCTCTGGAGCAACAGCTTCTTCTTCTGCTTGAACCTGCTCAGACTCAGTCTCCATTGGCCCGGTTGGCCCTGACAAATCCTCAACTGGCCCTGTTGGCCCTGACAAATCCTCAACTGGCCCTGTTGGCCCTTCAGCTGATGGCCCTGTAGGCCGAGGTGCTTCTTCAATAGGAGATGGCCCGGATGGCCCTAATTCTGCTGCAGGTATTGACCCTGATGGTCTAGGGACCTCTTCTTCGGTTCCCTCAGATGGTTGAGCTGAGCTGATGATCTTACCTCCTTTAAAATATCTGAAAGTATAGCCTTCATGCTTCCCATTTCTTTATTAAACCACCTGATAACATTCTTCACCTGTGACAACTCTTTTGCAGCTGAGGCCTGGCTCATAAAGATTGAGTTGACGTCTGCTTGCACTGAACAAAGGATTTCACCTTGGGCATCCAGTCTCTCTATCACAGTCTTCAAATTTATAATAATTTTCTGTTTCTGAGCCCTCTGATGTGGAGCATCCGCAAGGAGAGGAATATCTGAAGCAACTTCATTTCCTTTCTCCCTTGCTTTGTCCACAGGATCCTGCTCATCTGATTCGGAAGAACTGGCGGTTTCTCCTTCTCTAAACTGATTTTCTAGGGGATTTTCAGTTCTCTCCCCCTGAGGCTCACTTTCTTTTTCACCCAAAATCTCCCCATCATCAGGGGCATCTTCCATGGGTGCATCCATATGCACAGCTGCTGTGTGTTCCTCCTGGATAGGAGGATCTTCCATCTAAACATCATTATGGCCGAATGCCACATCCTTATTTGCTTGATTTTGCTCCCCTTGAGTAGAAGCATCTTCCACTTAATCAAATTCAACATGAATTTCTTGCTCCCCCTGAATGGGAGCTTCATCCAAACAGCATCTTCAGTGTGGCCTGATGCCACAGTTTATGCAATGAGAACTTCACTAGCTATTGGATCCCTCAAGGAGCTATGGATGGATTCCAGTACATCTCTGAGTACTAAGCCTACTAGAGAAGAGGGAAGAGGATCCTCTGAACTACACCCAACAGACTCAATGTCCTCAGGAGGAATATCCTCAATCCTACTGCTTGATATTGTTGCTGCTACTTCTGGTTCTGCTGCTGCTGCTGGTTTTGCTTCTTGGACCTCTTGGGCTTCGCCAATGTTGGCTTCACCCTCAGTTACAGAAGTCTTCGTCCAAACCCCATTGACAACTGAAAAACCACTTTTCCTTAAATTTCTGGACCGGATAGCTTGGCCCATCTTCTCAGACACATCTCCTACTACACTTATGCCATAGTGCTGAAAGATCTTCGTCAGGAGATGGGCATAGGGTAGAGAAACATTCTGCTTGCTCTTTGTGTCCCATACCTGAGCGCTTGCAAACTTCATCCTTTCAATCATGAGCTCTGCCGTGTTGATTTCTTGTTCTTGATGCCCAGAACATTAAATCTGAATCAGCCCTAGTGCAAGTTGAAAACGTAGCACTTCTGGGAACCACAATCTGACAAACTACAAAGTGCAATATGCGATTAAATGCATTCAACTGGTTTACATCGATCTTGTCATCTTTCAGTCTGAACTTGGGACCAACTATAATAAGTCTCGTGTGACCCTAATTTGGGTTCCCTTGACCATGGAGGTCAAGGTCCCGTCTGCCTCTGACTTCAGACACACATAAAAAGCTTTTACCAGGTCCGGAAAACTTACTTCAGAGATAGTAGCCATCTTCGTCCACTTCAATCTGTCCAAAGCTTCGATGATGCTCCCCATTCCGTTCTTCTGTAAATCTGCCACATCCACTGCTTTGTGACCGCATAGCTTGATTTTCACAGACGCAAACCTTACTTGCTGCTCGACGGTAAGAAATTCGGCTCTGTAGCCCCCGACGCTGCCGAAAATACCAGAAGAGGCCATGGATTTGAACGGAGAAAGTTTATGTAGGACTGGAAAGAGGGATGGAACAGAAGCCCTCAAGAAATTTTTGGCGGGAAGTGTTGGAAGCTTGAAATCCCAGAGAGTCGATGCCGGAGTCGTTAGGGTATCGCCTCAGGCAGGTGAACGAGAGAGAGGGATAATGTAGGAGGTGAATCGTTCTCACACAGATTTCGGGATATATGAAAGAAATAGACCTTTTTCCGAAACAAGAGCCGCCATTATGACGGAAAACGACAAAGTGACCAGTTTAATTGGAATAAAGGACTTATATGAAATAGTGAATCGATAGAAGTGGCTTAACACAAAAGTTTCTGTGGAAATTTGCTTAAATCCCTGGAGGAAAAAAATAATTAGCATTCTAATAATTTATATTTCAGTTTTATACAGATGAATCTTTCACACTTTACACATGCCTAATTCCCTTCTAAGAGATGTAAACCTCTCTTCAGGTAAGACTTTTGTGAAGATATCTGCTAACTGATTGTTTGTATCAATAAATGAAATATCTATGTTACCATTAGCTACATGATTACGAATGAAATGATATCTAACCTCAATGTGTTTAGTCCTTGAGTGTCGTACTGGATTCTTGGTTAAATTTATAGCACTGGTGTTGTCACATAACAGTGGAATTGTCTTGATATGTAGCCTGTAATCCTCAAGTTGTTGCTTGATCCATAGGTTGTGTGCAGCAACTTCCAGCAGCTACGTACTCAGCTTCAGTTGTTGACAGTGCTACTGAATTTTGTTTCTTGGAGGACCATGATATCAGACATCCTGCAAGGAATTGACAACAACCACTGGTGCTCTTTCTATCTATTTTGCATCCAGCGTAGTCAGCATCAGAGTATCCTACTAAATTAATTTCACAAGATTTTGGATACCAAAGACCTAAGTCATGAGTTCTAGTTAAATATCTAAAAATTCTTTTTACCAAATTAGATGAGATTCTCTAGGATCTGCCTGATACCTAGCACACATGCATACACTAAACAGTATATCAGGTCTACTGGCAGTTAGGTAAAGTAATGAACTATCATACCTCTGTAGATCTTTTGATCTACCTTCTTACTATCATTGTCACTGTCCATCCTTGTTGATGTGCTCATAGGTGTTGACAGTGGCTTGGCATTATCAAATCCGAACTTCTTTAAGAGTTCCTTGGTGTACTTAGCTTGGCAAATGTGAGTCCCTTCCTTTCCTTATTTGATTTGGAATCCAAGGAAGTAGTTGAGCTTTCCCATCATGCTCATCTCGAACTCTCCCTGTATAAGCTTCTCAAAGTACTTGCAAAGAGATTCATCAGTAGAACTAAATATTATATCATCAACATAAATTTGAACAAGCAATATATGTTTGACCTTAGACTTAATGAACATAGTACTATCTACTTGACCTCTAATAAAACCATGGTTTAATAAAAAAGAGCTAAGCCTTTCATACCAGGCCCTAGGTGCTTGTTTCAAACCATATCAAGCTTTGTGCAATTTGAATACATGATTCAGAAAATCAATGTCATCAAAACCTGGAGGTTGTTCTACATAAACTTCTTCCTTTATATATCCATTTAGAAAGGCTGATTTAACATCCATTTGAAACAATTTTAAATCTAATGCAGAAGCATATGCAAGTAAGATTCTAATGGCCTCAAGTCTAGCTACTGGTGCATAGGTTTCATCGAAATCTATGCCTTCCTCTTGGGAATAGCCTTGAGCTACCAGTCTGGCCTTGTTTCTTAAGATCACACCAGCTTCATCCAATTTATTTCTGAACACTCATTTGGTGCCAATCACTGGATGGTCTGATGGTCTAGGAACAAGTGACCATACTTGTTTCTCTTGAACTGATTCAGTTCATCTTGCATGGCTAAAATCCATGATTCATCAGTAAGAGCTTCATTGACTGTCCTAGGCTCTATTTGAGAAACAAAAGCTAAATAATCACATAGAATTATGTTACCTCTTGTTCTTACCCCTACAGATGGATCACCAATATATTTTCAGGTGGGTGATATTTTTGTATCTCCATTCCTTTGGAAGATTTTCATGAGAGATATTCTTTTGTTGCAGATCTTCCAGAGGTGGATCTTCCTTGTCCTCAATTGAAATATTCTTTAGTTTCTTGGACAATTCATCTGCATCATCATTGTCACTATCTTCTTCCTTTCTCAAGGAAGGGTTAGTTTCATTAAAGATAATGTGTACTGATTGCTCAATTAATAAAGTACGTTTATTGAACACTCTGTATCCTTTAGGTTTGGAAGCATACCCCATGAAGATGCCTTCATCTGATTTGGCATCTAACTTACCAATGTCTCTTTTGCCGTTGTTGTGGATGAAGCATGGCCATCCGAATGTCCTGAAGTGACTGATCTTTGGCTTCTTTCCCTTGAACAACTCATATGCTGTTTTCTTCAAAATTGGCCTGATCATTACTCTATTTATGATATAGCTTGCTGTGTTAATTGCTTCAGCCCAGAAGTATCTTGGCAAATCATATTCTGATAACATCGTCCTTGCCATGTCCAACAAAGTTCTGTTCTTCCTCTCAGCAACTCCATTTTGCTGTGGTGTCCTTGGTGCTGAGAAATTATGTTCAATTCCTTGATCATTACAGAACTTGGCAAACTCTTTATTTTGGAATTCTCCTCCATGGTCTGATCGGATTCCAATAATGCTAAACTTCTTGTCTTTCTGAACATTTTTTCTGAAGCTCACAAAACTATCAAACGTATCATCTTTGTGTTCCAGAAATGATACCCATGTGAATCTTGAATAGTCATCTACTAATGAATAAAAATTCTTTCCTCCAAGACTTGTGGTCCTCATTGGCCCAAATAAATCCATATGAAGGAGTTCTAAGGGTTTAGAGGTTGTTACCACAGTCTTTGACTTGAAGGATGACTTGGTGTGCTTCCCTTTTACACATGGTCCGCAGACACCATCCATTCTGGTGCCAATCTTTGGCAGACCTTCCACTAGACTTCTCTTTATCAGCTTTCTCATGCCATCTAGACTGCAGTGGCCTAATCTTCTGTGCCACAGCTCCGTTGACTACTCTTTGCTGGCTGCTAAACAAATGTCTTGATCTTTCAGCTGTTCAAGGTAAAGCACGTACAGATTCTTCTCTCTGTTGGCTTCAAAATCACCTCTCCATCCTTCATAATACTGCATTTGGATTCTGAAATTGATCTGATGTCCCTTGTCGCATAACTGGCTAATGCTGATAAGATTGTGCTTCAAGCCTTTTACACATAGAACATCTTCAATTACTGTCTTGCCTTTGCTGCTCACTGATCCACTGCCTATCACAGCCCCTTTTCCATTATCTCCATAGGTGACTGTGCCTTCTTCAGCTTCTAAATGGGTAAACAGTCTTCTGTTTCCTGACATATGCTTTGAGCATCCACTGTCCAAGTACCACTTGGATGCCCGAGGATTTTCCTGAAATGAAAACATCAAGCTTTAGGTACCCAAGTTCTTTTGGGTCATGGATGGTTAGTGTCATCAATTTCCTTTTGATTATCCATCTTTTATATTTAGTTGGACATGTTATTTTGGTATGTCCGAGCTTGTTGCAGTGATTGCAACATGTTGTTCTAGTTATTTTTTCATATGGAACATATTTAAGTCTGATTTATATGTTATATCTTGTTCAGGCACGAATTTTGGAGTTGGATATATTTTAGGGTATACTGTTGTGTCTTCATTATCTGGTGGAATATAACCTAATCCATTCTTCTTTTTACCTGACCGTCTAGCACCTATTAATATTAAGAAATTTTTACCATTAGTAAATTTTTCTAACATACTTGATAATTTTTCATTTTCTTCTGTTAGCATTTTAATTTTATTTCTAATCCATCTACTGTCTCTTATTTTCTAGTTTGATTATTGTTTGTTTTTATCTTTTAAATCTTTGCATAGTAACTCATTTCTTCTTTTAAGTTCATTACTTCCTTCTCTAGTTGTTCATTTTTGATTTTAAATCTGAATTGGTATTCTCTAGACATGCAATATTTTCTTACTAGCTTTTAGTAATTTAGATACTTCTCTATATTTATCATAAAGCTCGTTGAAAGCTTCTTCTAAATTATCTAAATCAGAATCATGACAGGAATCGAAAGATGAGTCAGAAGTTACCTTTTCTTCAGTATTTGCCATGAAGGCTAGGTTGGCTTCTTCTTCTTCCTCACTACTTGAGTTTGACTCGTTGTCCGAGTCGCTGCTGTTGCTCCAAACTGCTGCCATTGCTTTCTTCTTATATCTCCTAAATTTCTTGGAGCTGTCTTTCTTTTTGAATTCAGATTTTTTGAGCTTCGGACATTCTGCTTTGATATGTCCGGGCTTCTTACACTCGTAGAAGATGGGCTCACCTTTCTTTGAGTCCTTTCCTTCTATCTTCTTAAAGTCCTTATTTTTCTTGAAGTGTCTTCTGCCGGACTGATATCTTTTCTTTTTGGCTAAGATCCATTGAAGCCTCCTAGATAGCATAGCTTCTTCATCTTCACTGTCTTCGCTACTGGCTTCATCTTCTGATTGTTCCTCAGAGCTGCCTTCTGCTGCTTTGAGGGCATTTGAGTGCTTCTTCTTACTAGATGATTCTCCTAATCTTTCCATGTTTATCTCATGGGCCATGAGGGACCCAATGAGCTTTTCCAATGACATCCTTTCCAAGTCATTGGCTTCTTCTATAGCTGTTACCTTGGGAGTCCAAGAAGATGGTAGGGATCTAAGAATTTTCCTTACCATATCTCCCATCTCATAGCTTTTTCCTATTCCGGCCAATCTATTTGTAATATCTGTGAATCTGCTGAACATTTGGGTTATAGATTATCCTGGCTGCATCTGGAACCTTTCATATTGAGTCACCAGAATGTCTATCCTGGTTTCCTTGACTTTGTCAGTGCCTTCATAAGTGATCTTGAGCTTTTTCTACATTTCCATGGCGGATTTACAGGCAGATACACGGTTCAATTCTTTTTTACTGAGGGCACAACATAAAATGCTTTTGGCTTTGTAGTTGAGAGATATTTTCTTTCTATCATCATCAGTCTATTTGTCCTTTTATTGGTAACTAGAAGATCTCCTTCTTCTACAACTGACCAGATCTGAAAATCAAATCCTTGCAAGAAGTATTCCATCCTGGTCTTCCAGTATGTGTAATCTTCTCCATCGAACAGTGGTGGCCTGTTGACAGACTAACCTTCACAGTGACCTTGGGCTGCCATTGATCTTTACTCTTCAGATCGTTGGATCTTCTTCTTTGTCGAAGAGACTAGCTCTAATACCACTTGTTGCCCAGCTAGCTAGCCCAGAGGGGGGTGAATGGGATATAAAAATATTTAGTACTTAAAACCTGTTCACACAAAAATCACACAACACACTTCGAAGAATGTTAGTGTTAGCAAAGGTAAAGACAACACACGAAAGTAATCACATGACACAGAGAATTATCCTAGTTCGGATCTCCTTTCCTTAGGAGTCCTACGTCCAGTCCCTGAGCAATATCTCAGGATTTCACTAACAAGGGTACCGTCCCCTTAAGGACACTACAACACCCAGCACCCCAGCTGGTCTTCCTTCACACGAAGGGAATAACACCCTGGAAACCACCAGGTCTTCCTTCACACGAAGGGAACACACCCTGAAACCACCAGGTCTTCCTTCCATCGAAGGGCACAATACAAAAAGGTGTTCAGAGATGAAGCCCTAGATCAAGCTTATAGAACACAACTTGATCTGAAGCTAAGAATGAGAAAGAAAAGATCTACAACAAAGAACTTTTCTCAGAACTAAAAGCTCTCTCACAGATCTACACTTAGCACAGAGAGCAAGAGCTAGAACAGATGGGATTCTTTGCTTGGCTCTAGGAAAACTTACAGAAGGTTGTAAGCGATGATCACTTCTTTGTCTAACTGTTCTCCCTATGTCTTCAGGAGCTTCATTCTTCTATATATATCACCCCTTTTGAAATTCGAACGTTGAAGTGCCCGTTGTCTATAAGCATAAGTGAACATTAGACTACTTGACACTTGAAAACTTCCAGTCAACAGTCCTTTATCCTTTCATGCACGCAAAGAGAGAGAGGATCTTCTGTAATCTTCTTTGGCTTCCATTCTGTCCAACGTTGTATTACAGATGCTGTCAGAGACCTGCACATATTTAAAGCTTGAAAAATAGACAGCTAAGCTGTCTCTTGTTGTTAGTCAACGTTAGAATGAATGTTCATCAAAATAGTAATGTCATTTTGTTGTTCTAAAAGATGTTTACAGAGAAGATACGATAATGGAAGATATCGTCTGCATTCATGCAGTGATACGTTCAGTCTTCATAAATGCACAGCTGACATAAATATACGTGAAGACTTTGACTTTTCAACGTATTAAAATTAGCTCGAAAATTGAATCGTGTCTTCCATGAAATCATTATATACATGACTTATGAAATCGTTGTGCAAATGAGTGAATCGTTGTGCATTCATAAGTAAGAGATGACACAAATCGCAAATCGTACACAAATCGTTATATGTATTAATAATCAAATCGTAATGAAGTTATAAACAATCGATGTACAAATCGTTATGCGTTATAAACAAATAGATGTACAAATCGTTATGTCGTTATAAATAAATCGATGTACAAATCGTTATGAAGTTATGAACAAATCGATGTACAAATCGTTGTGATGTTATGAACAAATCGATGTACAAATCGTTGTTGGGTTTCGTATAGAGCGCAGTGGAAACGCGAATCCCTCAGGTAGATATCGTTGCCGGCCGTCGGAATCGAACTAAATCGAAACCACGCACATGCAGATCTCATCTTTACCTTTGCGGGGTTGCGTAACTCCCGAATCCGGGGAGGTGGTGGCGCAGGAGGCGCCGGTGCTTCAAGCCGTTCAAGTGTCCGGCCTCTAGACGTATCCACGCGAGCTCCGGACGCAGACGGGATCTCCTCGTTCTCCACGCGTCTCCTGGATCTCAGCTCCACCATGTGCCGAAGAGAGGAGAGAGAGGGTGGGGGGCGCCCTGGGAGATAGAGAGGAGGGGGGCGGCCAGGGTTAAGCCTGGAGCTTGGCCCAGGGTTTAACTCTCAGCGTTATTTATAGACACCGCGATTTTTCACAAAAACCCAGTCATTGTCTATAAAGAATACCTTGCCCAGTCTGCTCGGAACTCTTATGCGTGTGACCCTCTAGGCCCAACTGCTAGTCCAGTTTTCAGCCCATTAAGCTCAATAACTCTTTATTGACTTATGGTAATTAATTAACATCTCATATTAATTAATTACACAATCAATTATCGTCTCACGATAATTGACCGGGCTTCCAATCAAGTTGGGTGCCAAGCAACACCACTTGATCCTGAAAAGCATTGGGGTTCAGCAACCCATTCAAGGAACCTTTTGTATCATCAGTTACCACGTGACTTTAATCCTTCACTCGTACAATGCTCCCGAGTGCACTTAGGGTATGGTCAACTGTCAAACCCTAATGTGTGTACTCACTTGGTTTAGATGTCGCATAACAATATCAGAAAACTCCTTTTCTGATAAGTAGTCTTGCCCTGGCCAGGGACTATCAGGCATCCTTCCGTAGAGCATTCACTCTCCTATTACCGAGAGCGAGCGATCTCATATTGACCACACAATCACCTTCGAAGGTATTCCGCTAGATCCGATCACTTAACTGATTAAGACCTCATGGCTAGAGATCTATAAGTCAAGGTCAAAACCAGAAGTCCACCAACAAGGTGTCCTTGGTGTCTCAGGTCTAAGGACCAATCACGCCACTGTGACAATGAATCTAGCTGATTGACAGTTAGGTAACATTACCATCCAGCGATTCATAACGGATCAGTTCAGTGAACTCATTCTCCAATGAGCACCTACAGATTCACCTTAGTGTCTCCACACAAGTGACTATGAGACCAGTCACCCTCATCATATGAGCAGGTGCAATCTATACTAGTCTAACCGGATATTCAATGTCCTTCTTGAATATCCTCCGACTATGAACAATTAAGAATATACGTTTAAAGGATATTAATCTCATTGTTATGATCTCATCATAATTAATATCCATTGCGTATATTCATGGACTTCATAATGAAACGATAAACGAATTACACATAATGAATATAAAAGCCTTATTATTATTATCAAAGAACAAGATTGTACAAGTTATGATTGGCTTGAGGACATCCATAACTAACAATCTCCCACTTGGACTAAAGCCAATCACCTTTATGTCTTAAACCCATAGACTCTAGGTGGCGCTCAAACACAATTTGAGACAGAGGCTTGTCAATGGGTCTGCAATGTTGTCGACTGAAGGAACTCTTTCCACCATTACATCTCCTCTAGTGATTATCTCCCTGATCAGGTGAAATCGCCTCAGAATGTGCTTCGACTTCTGATGAGACCGCGGCTCTTTCGCTTGCGCAATGGCCCCATTGTTGTCACACAGCAATGGGATTGGATCAGAGTCACCTGGCACCACACCAAGGTCGGTGATGAACTTCTTCATCCACACTGCCTCCTTGGCGGCTTCAGCTGCAGCAATGTACTCAGCTTCTGTCGTCGAGTCTGCAGTGGTTTTCTGCTTGGAACTCTTCCAGCTTACTGCACCCCCGTTCAAAGTGAACACAAACCAGATGTAGACTTGCTATCATCTGGGTCTGACTGGAAACTCGAGTTAGTATATGCCCGAAGTTTCAAGTCCCCTCCTCCATAGACCAGAAATATGTCCTTAGTCCTTCTCAAGTACTTAAGGATACATTTCACAGCCATCCAGTGTGTTTCACCTGGATTTGCCTGATATCTGCTCGTAACACTTAGAGCAAATGCCACATCAGGTCTTGTACATAGCATGGCATACATGATAGACCCTATAGCCGAGGCATAGGGGACTCTATCCATGGCTGCCCTCTCTTCAGGAGTCTTAGGAGACTGCTCCTTAGAGAGAATAATCCCATGTCTCATAGGTATGAGACCTCTCTTGGAATTTTCCATGCCAAACCTTTTGACAATGGTATCTATGTACATGGATTGGGTCAAGCCAAGCATCCTCTTAGATCTATCTCTATAGATACGTATTCCCAATACGTAGGATGCTTCTCCCAAATCCTTCATGGAGAAGTTCTTTGACAACCAAACCTTTACTGATGATAGCATCCCTACATCATTCCCAATGAGTAAGATGTCATCAACGTAAAGTACGAGAAAAGTGATAGCACTCCCACTAATTTCTTATACACACATGGTTCATCTTCATTCTTAATGAAGTCATAAGATTTGATAGCCTCATCAAATCTTATGTTCCAACTACGAGAAGCTTGCTTCAATCCATAGATGGATCTTTGAAGCTTGCATACTTTGTCTGGACACTCTTTGGATGTAAAACCCTCAGGTTGTATCATATACACTTCCTCCTCAATATTTTCCATTAAGGAAAGCGGTTTTTACATCCATCTGCCAGATCTCGTAATCAAAGTATGCAGTAATGGCAAGAAGAATTCTGATCGACTTTATCATAGGAACTGGTGAGAAAGTTTCGTCATAGTCAATTCCTTGCCTTTGACGATACCCCTTTGCCACCAACCTTGCCTTATAAGTGTCGATCAGTCCATCTGCACCGATCTTTCTCTTAAAGATCCACTTGCACCCAATAGGTACAATACCTTCGGGCAAGTCTACCAAATTCCAAACTTGGTTGGTGTACATGGACTGCATCTCAGAATTCATGGCATCTCGCCATTTCCCTGACTGAGGACAATCAACAGCCTCTTGGTAGGTCTTTGGATCACCATCCTCATCAAAAGACATGCCTTCACTGATATGTCCAACATATCTTTCAGGTTGTCTAGGTACTCTACCAGACCTACGCTGAATGTGTGTATAATCCTGAACAGGTTCCGGAACCGATGTCTCACCCAGTGGACTTTGCACAATTTGTGGATCTAGAACCTCTTCTAGATCTATTTTACTCCCACTGTCCTCTTGGGAAAGGTATTCCTCTTCCAAGAAGACAGCTCTCCTGGCAACAAACACTCTTTGTTCACCAGGATGGTAAAAGTAGTACCCAAATGTTTCTTTTGGGTATCCAACAAATCTGCACTTATCGGTTCTAGATTCCAGTTTATCTGGGTCATGTCTCCTCACGTGGGCAGGACAGCCCCAGATTTTAACATGTTTAAAATCAGGCTTTCTACCCTTCATATCTCATATGGAGTAGAAGACACAAATTTACTGGGAACCCTATTCAGTAGATATGCTGCTGACTCTAGCGCATATCCCTATAAGGAAACTGGTAACTGTAACGGCTCATCATGGATCGTACCATGTCCAACAAGTACTATTTCTCCTTTCCGATACACCATTCATCTGTGGTGTATAGGGAGGAGTCCACTGAGACAGGATACCATTATCCTTTAAGAATTGTGTGAACTCTGTACTTAAGTATTCACCTCCTCAGTCTGACCGGATTTTAATATTCTTTCCAGTTGTTTCTCAACTTCATTCTTAAATTCTTGGAATTTCCCAAAGGCTTCAGATTTGTACTTCATTAAGTAAACAAATCCGAACCTTGAGTAGTCATCCGTGAATGTAATGAAGTATGAGTAGCCACCCTTGGCTTGGGTAGACATTGGACCACATACATCCGAATGTATTAGTTCCAATATGTCCTTGGCCCTATCTCCATGTCCACTAAATGGAGATTTGGTCAACTTACCCATTAAACAGGATTCACAAGTTGCATATGATTCATAATCAAATGGATCTAAGTATCCATTCTTATGCAACTTTTGAAGTCTATTCTCGCCAATGTGACCAAGCCTACAATGCCATAAGTAGGCAGTGTTCACATATTCTTACTTCTCTTAGGAGAAACATAACATGGAGATTTTCATAAGAGACATCAAGCAGATACAAACCATTCACCAAACTTGCTAAAGCAACTAGTTATTTCTCAAATAAACTGAACAACTATTGTTCTCAATGGTAAACATGTATCCAATCTGTCTAAACAAGAAACAGAAATAATGTTCTTAATGATGCTAGGCACAAAATAGCAATCATCTAATAAAAGTAAATCTCCTGAGGGTAACTTGAGCTTCACTGTCCCCACAGTGTGTGCACCAACACTTGTGTCGTTTCCAAGTCTCAAGTTCACCTCGCCCTTGCTCAGCTTCCTTCTACTTGTCAGCACCTGCACATCATTGCAGATATGAGAAGCACATCCAGTGTCCAAAACCAAGATGTAGAATCTCTAATAGACAAGTGAAGATCTATCATATAGATACCTGAAGCTTCGCCAAGCTTCTGCTTCTCCTGAGCCTTCATTGCAAGGTAATCCTTGCAATTTCTTTTCCAGTGCCCTTTCTTCTTGCAGTGGAAGCACTCGCCCTTTTCTTCTCCTTTGCCTGTGTCCTTCTTTTGTTTCTGCTTAGACTGCTTCTTAGCATTGCCTTTCTTAAAGGCTTGCCCTGCTCTCCTCTTCTTGTTGGACTTTCCAACCATGAGAACAGTGGGCTTTTCCTTCTTAAGGTTGCCCTCAGCAGTCTTCAGCATGTTGAGCATCTCAGCTAAACTCACCTCAATCTTGTTCATTGTGAAATTCACAATGAACTGGGAATATGAATCTGGAAGTGACTGGAGAATGAGGTCCGTGCTTAGTTCCTTGTCAAGAGGAAAACCAAGCCCTTCGAGCCTCTCAATCCACTCTATCATCTTCAGCACATGTGACTGTACTGAAGACCCCTCTACCATGCGAGCTCTGAACAGGGCCTTGGATATCTCATATCTCTCCACCCTGCTCTGCTCTTCAAAGAGCTTCTGCAAGTGCTGCATGATGAATCTAGCATCCATGTTCTCATGCTGCCTTTGCAATTCATTGCTCATTGAGGCAAGCATGTAGCATTGGGACAGAGTGGAATCCTCCTTCCACTTCGCAAATTCAAGCGTTTCCCCTTCAGGTGCATCAAGGGGTGGTTCAGCTGGGATCTCCCCTTCCAGGACATAGGCAATGCGCTCAGACCTTAGGACAATCTTCAGGTTTCTGAGCCAATCCGAGTAGTTCGGGCCTGTCAATCTGTTGGCATCCAGTATGCCACGGAGTGGGTTACCTGACGACATTTTTGCCTATAAAGGAAATGTAAAGACAATTAGCAGATGCTCATAATAATAATTAAATCTAGATTAGGACTTTAATCAAGATTAGCTCCCACTATTTTCTGGCAGACTGTATAACCCTCAGATATACAGAATGGGAGACACCGACGGTCTCCTAGTGGGGATCGGAATCTCACAGACTCATAGCATGATCTTGTGGATAGCACAACAAACCATACTATGATCTGAAAGCGGTCAACCCTTGACACTTGCAACTCTTGCAATATCCGATCTTATTTTGGCCCCTGAATTTTAATGACCTTGTGGATAGCACAACAAGTCATTAAATCCAGTCTAAGCAATACCATCATTACGTAACGAGCATAGATTTGGATGTAGCCCTTGTGGATAGCACAACAAAGCTACACTGGTCCTCTACCCCGTTTAAGGCATCATCATGCCATAGTTTTAGTCTGTCATTAGACTTGACAAGCCTTGTGGATAGCACAACAAACTTGCCCGATCTAATGGCAATCCTAAAACTATAATGATGGAGGGCCACATAATTCATTCTAAATGATTACGCTACGGCTTAAAGTTTGAACGAGGAGGGATTTTGACATATTTTATCTTGGTCTCTATATCTTTGTGCTATTGATATATAGAATTTGAATATCATATATTTAATTATATATACCACAGCACATTCCACACATATCATATACATGAAGAAATACGATGGATGATCATGGACTTTAACCTAGAGTGGCATTACCAGAGCCAGTTGGTAATCCACAAAAATGGTGAACAAATGGCAGCCCCGCATCTGATGCTTTAGCTTGATGTAAATTTATCTCCAGCAAGGTCCTGCATGGTACTCTCCTCCATCTCCGCCAATCCGCTTCTTAAAATTACAAGTAATATTTAAATTTGGGCTCGCAGGCCCATAAATGTACATCAGATAATAATAAGAAACCTTGAACAATTCAAGGGGAGTACATAATAAGAGGGAGATAGAATGTACAACCCGGATTTAATAGAGGGAGAGAGGGAGGCACGCAGTCCTCATAAATTACATCATTTGCCATTAACCATAACATTCATCACATGATATCTAAGTCCATGACCATCCATCCACACACATCACATGCATCAACAAGCAATTATCACATAATTACTTCTGAAATATTTTACTTCAAAAATATAATAACTATATTTTGAAAACCATTTAACTAAACAATTTAGCTAACATGGATTACATCTAATCAACATTAGATAAATGCCATTCAACGTTACTGCATGAAGTCGCCAAGATGTACAGTTAATTAATTTAAAAATCACATTTCTAAATCAATTAACATGACTTAATTAGATTAGAGGAAATAACTAAAACGGTTTCAGATTTCCTTTAAACTAATTAAGTAATGGGTCATTTATATGAAAATAATTCACAGAGAGTTAAAACAATTTTAAAACTCTTAAAACTAATTTTTTGAAATTTTAAAAACCTGTTTAAATGTTTTTAAACAATTTAAAAACAATTAAAACAATTTTAAAAATTAAAAAAGGGGGAAGGGGGGGGGGACCGGATCCGGTGGGGCGCGCGGGCCACCCGCGCGGGTGGCCCGGGCCCGCCCTGGGTCCGGGTAAGTCACCAGACCCAGGGCCCGCGGGGGGGACCCCTCCGCCCGGTAGGGCTCGCCAAGGCGAGCCCTAGGCCGCGCCGCCCGGTTCGCAGGGCCGCGGGGGAGGGGGGGCACCGCGCCGCCCCGGCGGCCGCGGACGGCGCCGCCGGCGCCGGACCTCGCCGCCCTCCTCCCTGGGCACCCAGAAAACCCCGAAAATGACCCTACAAACCTGCAAATCGCCACTTCTTGGACTATCCAAGAAGCTACAACCAGTGCGAGGCGGCACTTTGCAGGCGCCCGTACGACCTCCACGGGTGGCCAAATGATGGCACGAGTGGTTCTTCGGGAAGCCCTTAGTACCAAGAACGCCTTCCATGTACCAAGCGGCAAATGCAATCCCATGTGCGACCACGAACACGACAAAATTGGCAACTTGTGCACAACGCGAATCGACAAAACACATGAAATATCATACATGAGACGCCGATTCGAAACCAGCAACCTGGCTCTGATACCACTGTTGGGTTTCGTATAGAGCGCAGCAGTGGAAACGCGAATCCCTCAGGTAGATATCGTTGGCGGCCGTCGGAATCGAAATAAATCGATAAAACCACGCACATGCAGATCTCATCTTTACCTTTGCGGGGTTGCGTAACTCCCGAATCGGGGAGGTGGTGGCGCAGGAGGCGCCGGTGCTTCAAGCCGTTCAGTGTCCGGCCTCTAGACGTATCCACGCGAGCTCGGACGCAGACGGGATCTCTCGTTCTCCACGCGTCTCTGGATCTCAGCTCCACCATGTGCCGAAGAGGAGAGAGAGGGGGGGGGGCGCCCGGGGAGAGAGAGAGGAGGGGGACGGCCAGGTTAAGCTGGAGCTTGGCCCAGGGTTTAACTCTCGCGTATAGATAGACACCGCGATTTTTCACAAAACCAGTCATTGTCTATAAAGAATACCTTGCCCAGTCTGCTCGGAACTCTTATGCGTGTGACCCTCTAGGCCCAACTGCTAGTCCAGTTTTCAGCCCATTAAGCTCAATAACTCTTTATTGACTTATGGTAATTAATTAACATCTCATATTATTAATTACACAATCAATTATCGTCTCACGATAATTGACCGGCTTCCAATCAAGTTGGGGCCAAGCAACACCACTGATCCTGGAAAGCATTGGGGTTCAGCAAACCATTCAAGGAACCTTTTGTATCATCAGTTACCACGTGACTTTAATCCTTCGCTCGTACAATGCTCCCGAGTGCACTTAGGGTATGGTCAACTGTCAAACCTAATGTGTGTACTCACTTGGTTTAGATGCCGCATAACAATATCAGAAAACTCCTTTTCTGATAAGTAGTCTTGCCCTGGCCAGGACTATCAGGCATCCTTCCGTAGAGCATTCACTCTCCTATTACCGAGAGCGAGCGATCCCATATTGACCACACAATCACCTTCGAAGGTATTCGCTAGATCCGATCACTTAACTGATAAGACCTCATGGCTAGAGATCTATAAGTCAAGGTCAAAACCCAGAAGTCCACAACAAGGTGGCCTTGGTGTCTCAGGTCTAAGGACCATCACGCCCCTGTGACAATGAATCTAGCTGATTGACAGTTAGGTAACATTACCATCCCACGATTCAAACGGATCAGTTCAGTGAACTCATTCTCCAATGAGCACTACAGATTCACCTTAGTGTCTCCACCAAGTGACTATGAGACCAGTCACCCTCATCATATGAGCATGTGCAATCTATACTAGTCTTACCCGGATATTCAATGTCCTTCTTGAATATCCCCGACTATGAACAATTAAGAATATACGTTTAAAGGATATTAATCTCATTGTTATGATCTCATCATAATTAATATCCATTGCGTATCCATGGACTTCATAATGAAACGATAAACGATTCCACATAATGAATATAAAAGCCTTATTATTATTATCAAAGAACAAGATTGTACAAGTTATGATTGGCTTGAGGACATCATAACTAACATCGTTGTGATGTATGAACAAATTGATGTACAAATCGTTATGCTTCTGTAAGAAATCTAGTGAGAGCAAATCAGTTGTTCTCACTTAAGAATCGTTGCAGAAAGCAAATTGTTGTGATACCTTAATGAATCGTTGCGAGAAATAAATCGTTGCGATCACTTAACGAATTGTTGTGAGGACAAATCGTTGCGATCACTTAACGAATCGTTGTGAGGGCAAATCGTTGCGATCACTTAACGAATCGTTGGAGGGCAAATCGTTGCAATCACTTAACGAATCGTTGCGAGGGCAAATCGTTGCGTTCACTTAACGAATCGTTGTGAGGGCAAATCGTTGCGATCACTTAACGAATCGTTGTGAAGGCAAACTGACGAAATCGTTTATACTGCCACATCGATAAAAGCACATAGCGAATCCTTATGAATAGAAATCATTATGACTATAATGGAAATCGATGTGTACTTATAGAAATTTTATGTGTACTGAACTCTAAATACTTCAGGGTGAGATACTTATAGAAATTGCTTAACTTTCTTGATTCATTTCCTATGCTCAAAACTTGTAGAAAATATGTTAGATTAAACTTTATATAGTTTTGTTAATCACCAAAAAGATATGTAATTATTTAAATTACATGGGGATAAACTTGATCATCAGCTCCGGCACATGGCACGTGTTGGTGAAGGCGCGCTTGTGAGCACCCACAATCTCGACCAAAAGGGGTTCATGAAGGTGACGCGCATGGACTCGGGCGACTTCTCATGGTGCTCGTCAGGAGGTGGGAGACGTCGGCCCCGCTCTCCTGCAAGCTGCGTGGTGGGGGAGCACCAGTGGCCCCCGCACGGACTCCACAGTGCCTCCGGGGGGTCGGCCCTCGACGGTTACTCCTCGCCTTACGGGGTTCTTTTACGGGCTTGAGCGCCCCGAGGGCTGCTGCTTCGACGAAGACGTAGGAAGCAAGACCACCTCCTCCTCTTCATCGAGGAGCTGCCGACGTTTCCCAGAAGGACGCCGTCCATCTCCCTTCCTTTGCGTCCATGCAGTCGAGGAGGATAATCCAACCCGACCTCTCGCTCTCCGCCAGTAGCACCATCGAGGGAGGCAGTGCCGCTGTCCCTTCCACTCTGAGGCGGTAGGCATGGGCACAACACACTCCGCCTCCCAACGAGCCATGCGACCACCGTCGACCCTCTCCCTCGCAAACATCACGATTTCTGTTGTTGGTGTAGACAGTTCAACTGCCTAGTCATGTGCAGTCCCTCCCAAACACCACAGAACAACACCTCTTTCGGCATGGATGACATCTCCCATGATGCCGCAGTCGTCCTCCGCCGCGCCCACTGGCGTCGCCTCTTGCTCCCCATTCGTGAGCTTGTCCTCTCGACTTCCTCCGGACACTCACTCACGTCTGATGCAATGGGGGCGGTGAAGAACTGGTCGCCTTCCTGCCACTAACAGGCGGCAGGACCTAGCACAGCTCATAGCTGTGCATGGAACTGGAGGAGGGGCGACAGGCATGGTCTTTGATGTCGTACGCTAAGCAGCATCAGCGGAGGCCTACCGTCGCGACCCCGTCCTCCTACGCCACACGCGACGCGGCATCTGGAGGCCACTGCGACAACCCCCCCACCTGCTGTCGTGCGGAGACCAATGGTGTGCCACCACCCCCTCTGTGTCCCTCCGTCACTGTCGCCATCTCCCCAGCAGCCTCCGTTTCCCTGCTCGGGGTACTCCTGCATCCCGAGACCTCCGACGCTACTCGACTAGGAAAATGGAAGCGTGGACCACCGCCGAACACGGCCGGGATGGATCAGCGGTGATTCCTCTGGACGACCACCGCTGCCTCCCAACGAGCCAGTCACAGATGCCTTCCTCCAGATCAAGTTGGTGGCTGGATGGGGGTGCTGCAGGCGGGGCATGTGCACGGGCGGCTACGGACGCGAGCGAGTGGCAGGTGGGGACGCGGCAGGCGGGGCGCGCGGGCGGCCGACTGCGGACGGGGCGGGCGCGAGCGCAACGGACGCGGGGGCGGCCTGGCTCAGCGGGGAAGAGGGGGGGCTACGCGGGGCGGGTGCTGGTGCAGGCGGGGGTGCCTACGTGGCCGTGAGGTGCACAGGCGTCTGTGCGTACAGACCTGAGAAAGAGAGAGACTGAGCCAGAGGGAAAGAGATAGAAAGAAGAGGAGGAAGAAGAAGAGAGGAGAAGAGAAGAGGAGGAGGGGGAAGGTGTGCGGTCTAAGAGAGGAGAAGATAGAGAACTTGGTGCCATGGAAGATCTCCTCCATGGTCATGGAGGCGGCGAGGACGTGGGACTCGCCCTCGATGACCCCCTTGACGAGCTCCTTGACGTGGTTGGAGCGACTGCACCTTTTTGCGATCCACCATTTCCTCCCTCCCTCCCCTCCCATGTTCCAATCCTGTAACAATACTTTCTTGCTTCCTTTTTTTCTTCCCTTATTACGTGGGGTGGGTGTGGTGCCACTGCCAATATCCAAGAGCCCACGGAAGAACATTCTAGCTAGATGGAGAGCTGGAGCAAGAGCACCTAGAGGTTGAGAGAGATGGATGGGAGAATATGGGTGGGGCCTGTGCCTGTAATATTGTGTGTGATTGTTCTAGAGTGTTGGATGTAACTTGGGAGGGGATATGATGTGGGAAGAGACCATTTTGACCTAACTTGGGGAGCTTAATTGGAGGGTCCAATGAACAGATAAGGTGGTGGTGAGGTAGCTCTCAGTCTTCTTCCTTCCCGACTCACTCGCCACCTGCATTATGCCAGGTCTATAATGGAGGTAGCGTCTTCTCTGGTGCAATGGGGCGGTCCATGGCTCACCAACACACTACCCACAGAGCCAACAACCCTATCTTCCGCCATCCTACTTACATTGTTGTCGTTGGATCTAGGGCTGCTCTTTCTCCCCTGATCTAGGCTGTCACATGCACTCTATTACCACAACATCGATCGCCTCCTCCTTGCCTTCTTCTATAATTTCTGTAGATTTTTTCTTATTTTATTTTTCTCATTGTCAATCATATTAGTTAAAGTTTTGTGTATATATCTATAGATTTGTGATAAAATATTATTTCATTTCAGATATTTTTTATGTTGATGAAGATATTTTGGTGATAATTAAATATCAATGTACTTTTTGAACTTTTACACAATAATAATGTGATCATTTAAATATTTTGTATAAAAAAATGGAATTTTAGATGCTTTAAATTTTCTATGTGATCTTACTTTGAAATTTACTTAAAGTATAAACATTGTCTTTGCTCTAAAATCATTATTCATTTGAAAAAAAATATTCTTTACAGCTCATGTTTATTTTCTTTGTTTTTTTTTCTCGTAGTGATGGATGAACATATTTACTCTCTTCATATTAAGAGCAAAAAATCTTATGTGTATCAATCTACATGTATTTTCGAATGAAAGATTTATCTTCTCGACATCCACAAAAAAAAGATAAAATTAAAATGATGTTAAGTGAAAAGGAGCAAAAAAAAAATAGATCATGTTTGTTGAAAAAAAAAAAATTTCTTAAACGATGATAGTTTTATTAATAATCATGTTACTTAAATTCTTCTTTGTAGGATATCAAGTTCAATAGTAAAAATATTTGATTTTATAAGACTCTAAGAGATAATAAAATATACAATTTACATAATGATATATACAAATTGTCAATATATTATTATTTTTATTTTAATCTAATTTAAATTGTATAATGATATTTTTATTTTTATTATATAACCTATTTTAATACCACACTTACAAATATATAACACGTACGTAGCGCATTTTTTAACTAGTGAACATAAGTGCAACAGTGAGGCTCACAAGTAGCCTTTGCATTTGAATATACATAATTGCAGAGGGAGATTTACGTCGGCCAGGCCCAGCAAGCCCAAAATAGGCGGGTCGGTTCGGTTTCTTTGGAAAACCTGTGAACCGGCTCAATGGAACCGTACGGTGTACGGATGTTTAGATCTCCATATCCGAGTCATTCATGTCCTTGACGACCGGCCCCGAAATCCTACTCGGAAGTCGGAAAACCTTCTCTCTCTCCTCTGCCCCCCCTCTCTTTTTCTTAAACCTCGGGGCTTGTTTCCCGGCGTTCCCGTGCTCGATGCTGTTCCTCTTTCTAGGGTCCTTCTCGTGCACGGTGGTCCTTCTCGTGCTCGTGCATGATCCTCCATGTTTGCTTGAAGGTAAACGCCCATGTCCCTTTCTCAGATGTCTTTTTGTGATGTTTCTATGTTTGAGTCTCCCAGATGATCCCAACTCTTCTTCGTCTCCACTCTTTCGCCATCTGTGGCATCATCTGCTGGTGTCATGAGTAGGAAATCCTCCGAGGTTGAGTAAAATGGGGGAGGAGTGTGGTGCACGGGGGGGCAGCCACCGTCATGTGAGTAGGTGCTAGGTGTAGGGTGCCGGGGGGATCTGAGGGGTGCCAGAGCCCATGGATCACGGCAGATTCCAAGGCCCTGAGTGATTACTGCTAGCCCGGAGCAGAGGTTCTCCTGCAACATATTATATGGGTGTTACGTGGGAAAATTTCTGTTATTCTAGGCGTTTTTGGCCCCCGATTCGAAGTTTTTTTTCTTCGTTTTTTTTTTGTTATCGCGTATGTTGTTCCAGCGATGAACAGAGACCGTGATAGTGAAACCCTGGGCGAGGATGATGACTTTGATTAATATGGGAAGAGGTGGCCGATAAAAGAAGTCCTTTCCCCTGTGCTCTAGTTTTTATACACGCTATATTAATGTATGATTTTGTCATATTCATCTATGATTATTATTTCTATGACATACTATATATATGAGGACTGCCACGGGTTAGAGTCGAAACGGAAATGACATTTTTGTGCATTCATTTGTTATAAGGAAACGTAAACAAAAATGGAAATGGAAAGAAAACAGACACTTCAGTTGCATCTAGCAGTGGGGCGGGTGGTGCTGCGAACAGTACATTTGGTGACGGTGGGTGCAAGCGGCGCTGGAAGAAGGGCAAGTGAGTTAGAGTTCCATTTGTGCTGGTGGAGGCACCAAGGGAGTCGGTTAGAGTTTTTCACTATTTAGAAAATACAAATAAAAATTTAAGAGTATAGATGTTTTATAAATTAATGATATACTATCTGGAAGTGGAATGGAAAAAATAGATGCAGAAACATTCGTTTCCATTTCCATTAAGAAAATTAGAAATCAGTTGGAATATCAGAAATCAGGTATCCGTTGGCAGCCCTAACATATATATCCTTTATGAATCCATTCCCAATATTTGTCGATATGCATGAGATGCTCTATGAACTGAAAAGTGAGAAACCAGTATGAACATCTATGTCAACATCATGCTATAGCATGTCTATTATGGCTAAGTGATTAGTATCATTTCTTTGTTTCTGCCGGAAAAAAGACTACTTAAACCTGATAAAAAAGCTTCTTACTGGATGGGCTTTCCTGAATTCAGTCAAGGTCTAGTTGTCACTTGATTTGAGCTCATTGCAGTTCCCCCAATAATTGCCTTTTCCTTGCCCTCCTCATCAGTGCTTTTCCCCAATTACTTCATTGGTGACACATTTTGGTTGCTCCCTCAGCTACTTCATCGACCTTAAACACTGTAGAATCCCTCCACTGAGCCTCATTGGCAAGAGCACGGCCGGTGTTGCCATCCATGGAAGGCAGGATCGAATCGGATCGACCAGGCTCGATCCGATCCTAGATCGGATCGGATCGCAAGATCCCATGGATCCAAGGGAGTTGGCCGATCCTGGATTGGCCAATTTATAAATGGTTTTTTTTTGGGAAAAAATTCAGGAAAAAACAGAAAAAAAAACAGCAAAAATGAGGGAAAATCTGATTAATTGAAAGAACTAATATTTGCATATAAAAAAAACCAATCATACTGCATTCATAATATATGAAACATAAGATTTTGTGTTATACTCTATAATAATACAAGAAAAGTATAAAATATTAAGACTTAGTGTATTATTGACCTGAATACCATTAAGTAAATGTTAAAATTTGTAGTTTCATTTATTAAGATATTACATGTAAATAAGGAAATATCCCCCATTTGAATCCAATCAAAATATCAAAAAAATCACATCTCTTACTAAAAAAAGTCAACTCTCCCATCCAAGAAAAAAATCTCAATTTTGTGATTTTATCAAGTAGCAACTTTTTAATCTCTATAATTTGACATATTTAAAATTTTATAATTCAAATAAGTCTAATAAAATACAAAAATCTAAAGTCCAACAAAAAAAAAATCAAACGTGCATATGACTTCTCCAAGAAGCCGCTCCGCTCTCCAACAACTAAGTCTACTTGAGACCTCTTAGGATTTGGTCATCAAAAACTCCTATCATCACCCAAAACTCACGAGTGTCATGATGGTTGGGTGATGGTAGCTCAATTGACCAAATTCTGAGAGGTTTGGATGATGATAACTTAAGTTTGACTAAATCCTGAGAGATCTCAAGCAGACTAAGTGCTGTCAGTAGGAGAGTGGCTCCATTGGAGAAGTCACCATGCACGTTTGACTTTTTTACCGGACTTTGAATTTTTAGTGTTCCATGTGGTTTATTTGAATTATCAAATTTTTAGATAAGCTAAATTACGAGAGATTAGAAAGTTACCATTTCGCTAAAATCACCAAAATCGTGATTTTCTCTTCGATGGGAGAGTTGACTTTTTATTGGTAAGAGATATGATTTTTTGATATTTTTATTAGATTCAAATGGGGGGGTACTTCCTTATTTACATGTAATATCTTAAGTAAATGTTACTAACATTTACTTAAATGATATTCAGGTAAATAAGGGGATCCTGACAACCCTGCCTGAAGAGGATCCTGAAGGTAGCCTGAGGGAATCGACCTGGATCAGTCTGGATCGGCCTGGATCAGTCTGGAATCGGTCGATCCTTCTTGATCCAGTCGATCCAATCGATTCTGGCGATCTAGGAAGTTTGCCGATTCAGGGACTTCCCCCCATAATCGGATCCATAGCCCTCGATCGATCCAAGATCGATCGATTCTGGGTCGATCCTGGTGATTTTGCCTTCCATGTTGCCATCTGGATTCCTGCCAGCAGTTGTCTGGTGTTGGAGGATGCAGGATGGGCTTTAGGGGGGGTGGGTCGGGTACTGCTAGCACATTGACATCCCTGCTTATGCTTTGCTCCCGAACATTTTTAGGGACATTTTGCAATGATTTAATTCGATTTTAATCTGGGTTGTGATTCCCACTTTCCCTGTAATTATGAACCTAAGTAGTTATTAGTGGAGGCTTTCCAATCTATTTTATGAATCAACAACCAATTTCATTTGCCATCTTCGAAAGTTGTCTGGTCTCCAAAAATGTAAAGGGATCAAAACTTCTATGTGTGAAACCTTCTTAGCTCTCTCGATCTATGTTATTAAAGGGAGGGAGGCGCTCTCCATGGCGATGAGGCGAAATAAGGCAACACAAGGGTCTCGCTTTGGCCTCTACCACCTAGCGAGTAGTGGGATACCTAGGTCAATGAAGTAAAACTCCTCAGCCTGCTTTTGCGCACCCATTGTAAGCCCATTTCATGGCTGGGGCTCATTTAACTGATCCTTTTGCATTTTATAGACCACCCAATGGTTCATCTAGGCCCCCATTGTGATCCTTTAAGCTGGCTGCAATCTCAGGTCCCCCATGACACTACATCATAGATGATCTCGAAGACACGACAACCGTGATGATGCTAGAGATCATGAATGTTGTTGATAGGGTCTTCTCTAGTGGCCCTCTCTCACTTCTTTGCTTACCTCTCTTTCTGATCTAGACAGTGGTGTCTGCACCATGCTTCCAGATCCCCCTTTTTCCTTAAATAACTACAAAATCTGGCCAAACACAATGAGGCACATCCTCTCTCTCTCTCTCTCTCTCTCTCTCTCTCACTGTATATGTAATCATATCATCAGAGCCTTATCCCATTAATTGGGGTCGGCTACATGAATTCTTTTCCGCCAAAATTTCTATCAAGTGCTATAGTCGTATTTAAACTCAAGAAGTCTAAGTCTTTCCTAATAATATCGCACCATCTCATTTTAGGCCTCCCCTAGCTCTTTTACTGGTATCCACTAAGACTTTGTCACATCTTGTAACCGGCGCCGAGTTAGGGTGACGGTGTACGTACCAAACCATCTAAGTTTATTTTTCTCTCATTTTCTGTCAATTGGAGCTATCCCCAAATCCTCATGGAAGCGCTCATTCCTAATCTTATCTTTCTAGTCTTACACACATCCATCTCAGCATTCATATCTCCGCCACACACATTTGTTAATGTATCTTTTCGCACTGCCCAACACTCGGTACCATATAAAACGCAGTCTCACTGCCGTTCTATAAAACTTCCTTAAGGTTCACTGGTATGTGACGATCGCAGAGGACTCCTAATGGACTTCTCCATTTTGCCACTTGCCTTAATCCTGTGTGCCACATCGTCATAAATCTCCTCATTCTCTTGGATGATAGACATAAGTATAAAGCTACTACTCTTAGGAATGTCTTGTCCATCAATTTGAACATATCTTCATGTAACACCATTTTATTATTATAATTACTATGCATAAACTTTGACTTACTCCTATTGATTTAAAACTTTTAGATTCCAAGACATGCCTCCAACTTTCTAGCTTAGCATTTAAATCATCAATACTCTTATCAATTAAGACAATATCATCCACAAAATAACATACACCAAGGGATATCATCATGCAATGCTAGTTACCTCGTCTATAACCAGAGCAAAGAGATACGAGCATAGAGCAGAACCTTGATGCAAACCTACTGTGACCGAAAATTCACAGTTCTTTCTAGCAATAGTTCTCACATTAATAGGGGCACCCTCGTATTATCCTGTATTAAGTCAACATATCCTTGAAAAACTCTCTTCTTTGTTAATGTCTACCAAATCAAATCTCTCGGTACCCGATCAGATGCCTTCTTTAAATCAAGAAAAAACCATATAAAATCTCATCTCATCTCTCTATACTTTCTCCATTAACTGCCGTAATAAAAAATAGCTTATGTAGTAGATCTACTTGGCATAAAACCAAACTGATTTTTTGATACAGTATACATCGCATTCGTTTCTCGATTACTCTTTCCCTTAGTTTCATAGTGTGACTCATAAGCTTAATTCCACGGTAATTATTACAGTTTTGAATTTTCCTTCGTTTTTATAGAAAGGAACCACAACACTTTTCTCCATTCTTCTGGCATTCTTCGTTCCTTCAAAATTTTATTGAAAAATTAGTTAACCACTTAATACAATGCCCCCTAAGGCTTTCCACACTTCAATAGGTATGCCATCTGGTTCTAAGGCCTTTCCCAATTTCATTTTCCCTAAAAACATCACCTACTTCTGACATCTTAATACACTGAAATATTGATATTTATCACATTTGTTGACTCATGATTTCTTTTAAAGAGATATCCTTAAAGCAATCTCCATTAAGTAATTTCTGAAATAGTTGCACCATCTCTTTTTAACCTCTAGATTCTTAACTAAAATCTTTTGATCTTCATTCTTAATGCAAATAAACATGATCTAGATCTCTTTAACTGTATGTAATAACTGGAAAAAAAAAATTGAATCGATCGAGTTAACTTTGTCGATTCTCTTATGAGAATTCGTATTTTGAGGCGGAAACTCATATCTTGAACAAATGAACTATGAATCAAGCGATTCTGAATTCATTAGAAAAGATAAGATGCTCTTCAACTTTCATGAAGACAATTTTGTCTAGTTCGGTCGTTTTCAGTATAGAGTTTTTAAATAGATATAAAGTGTAAAGAAAGAAAGTATAACAATAGGAAAAAGGATATGAAAGTAATACAAACACACAAAAGGTTGGTGGGTTTGAGCATTTAATGCTCCAATGCACTTTGTGCATGAAATGCGAGTGCAATACCCATGACACTATTCATGTAAATTTCTTATTTTATCTATTTTATTAGTAGAAAAATTACAAAAAGTTGGTCAAATAAAACTTAATGGATTAAGAGAAATTAAATATCAAACATAATTGAATGGCTAGAAGTTTATCTTCTTCTTTCATTTAACTTTTTTTATCCACCGTAGGACTTGATTCATGGCATTTGGAAGGAGGAGATACTTTTAAAGGCAACACATGTTTTATTAATTACTTGAAGTGTTGTTTCCAAGCTTTTAGATGTGGTCCAATAAATAGTGAGTTATGTGTGCTTTGTCTTGAGGAATACAGGGTCGTGACAAAAACCGCATGGTTTGGGAAGAAGAGTAATAAATAACTTTAGGTGGTTTTGGTTTAAAGAAGAGAGTTTAATTCAACATTAAGTAAAGGTTTAAGTTGGCTTGAGGAGTTATGTAACTTGGCTACTATATAAAAGAGAGAGGGGGGGTGCTATCTTTCACCGTAGAGAAAGAGGGATAAAGAGGGAGTAGAGATTGAAGTCATAGTTCTTATAGAAGAGAGTTCTTCCGACATTCTATGTGGTGTGTTGGCTTTGGTGCTACATGACGTAGACGTGAGAGGACCTGAAGTCGGTGTTGTGGGGAGCCCTGGGAGTGCATTCCGTTAGCCGTAGGCAGTCATCTTCAGATTAATTCGTGTAGAGGGAAATTTTTTTCTCATAAGGCAAGTGATGATGAAATTATACTATGATTATTTAGTATATAATATATATGTGAGTATTTTAAATTGGTTTTCAAACTTAATTATGGGCATAGTAGGTCATATCAAACTGAGAGCATATGATTAAGTTTTTGACATTTCTGATTCACGGAAAAACATCCCAGGATTTTTGACAACATTTTGATTATGTCCTAAATTTTCATTATTTATAATTTCAGTTGAAAAAACTATACAAAAAAATTATATGTTTTATAAAAAATTCTAATTTCTGATGACTGTTTTGTTTTTATCTCAGGATCTCCAAATAAAGTGTTGGTTAATTTTATGCTACCATAAGTCATTTTATAATTAAATCATTAGAATTCTTGATGGTTTTTATACAAAAATTCCATGATTGTCAGATTGTTGTAAATTATTTATGTAGATATTTGTGATCATTTAGACTGTAGTAAAAATTTGGGATTGATATAAATTGATTTGATGGGTATGAGATTTTTCTAATTGAAATACAAATTTCTGGATAATCTGTTCTAACCTGAAGTTTGTCATAAAAATTTCTGTTTTTGTCTCATAATAGTTGTATCATACAAAAGTGATTTAAAATAATTATTGGGGCCTCACATGATCGTTATCATCTGGTTGTGCCCAAAGCATGCACATTTATGATATTTAGTAATTTCTGTTAATTCTTGAAAAGTCATAAAAGTCCAAAAAAAATATTAACAATCTGAAAATAAGATTTTACAGTATGATTTAATAATATAAAATTTGCTTGTCTCTATGACTTGAACCATATAGCACTCGATATGACTTTTTACATATTAGTCCCTTGTAATTAAAAAGATTATAACCATTATTGTGATTATGATAATTGATTGTGTTATAGACAATGCCATCTTAGGGAAGTTTATGCCATACCATAGAAATATCTATATGGGAGCTTTTCGATGACCGTGGGCAACAGGGTTGAAAATTGGAGGTGGGCAATGCTCACTAGTTACGGTGGGATCTGGATGATCTCGGGCATGGTTTGTTGGAGCGCCGATTCGGGGCAAATCGGATTCGCCCTGATCGATCCGATTCGGGCCAATCGGCCCAATTCGGTTCGATTCAGGTGGATCCGGCCAGAAACCCATGTATTTGCCCCAGGTCTAGCCAAATTCGCATGGATTTGATGTTTTTTTGGCCGATTCTTTGATTTAAGCCTCCTGTGAAGAATTTCATATATAACCGATGATATTTATGCCATGTAATGTTACACAAACATCCATTTTCACTCAATTTTATTAGAAATTGATTACAAACATGAAACATGAAACTCAATTCTAAGCAGGGTTTGGCGCATCGGACCGGATTGGTCCGATTCGGGCGGATCGGTCCAATTCGGGCGGATCGCATCGGATCACAAGGAATCCGATGCGCGGTCCGGGTTGATGCGCCCGGATCCTGCTAAGCAGGCGGATCGAACCCGATGCGCCACGATCTGATCTGGTACTGGCGCATCGGGTTCGATTCGGCCGACACCCTTGAGGGTGTCGGCCGATGCGCTGCGAAAGGGACTGTACAGTCCCGATTCGCAGCGCAGCAGGCCGTAAGCCCCTTCTCCCCCCCGTCTTCAGGTTGTCCAAGAAAAAACCCTAGATTTGCATGCAGTCCACAAGTGGAGGCTTTCTACGTGAGTTTGCATCGATTTGGAGGTGGATTTGGAGGCATTCAAGCCTTGTTCTTCAAGTTTTTTTTGGAGGTTCTACAGGGCTTTGAAGGTAAGCCACTATATTTCTTCATTTTTCTGTTTTTGTTTTGGTGTATGGGTTAAATCTTGTGGGAAATGATGTTGCAAGTGATTGGTGTACACTTGCAACCAATTCTCATCAAGATCTACACGTTTTCATGTAGATTTAAAGATTTCCCCAATTTTTGAATTTCTGAAAAAAAAAAAAAATGTTAAAAAATTTGTTAAAAACAAAAATGATAGGAATGTGTGTTATAACTTCTATATCATGGTTAGAACTTGATTCCATAAGAAATGAGTTATAATTAAGTTATGTTCCGCTTTATTAATAATATTTTAAAATTAAAAAAATAATTAATAAAACTTGAAATTACAGAAAATGGCTATGGAGATGTGAATGGATTTCTATCATCATGTGATTCATGTCTATGAAAGAAGTATTATTATAAGAACACTTTCTTTTAGTGTTCAAATTCTGAAATTTGAATTAATTTACTGTTAATTATTAAAAATTTTTGTCCTTGTAGATGGCACCGAAAAAAGGTTCTGATGATATTGGGTGGCAGCATGACATCATGTTGGAAAATAGGCACAACTTCAAGGCAATTATTGTAGCTTTACGGACAAGGAGGTGGGGTGTTCTCGTTTGAAGAAGCACCTTGCTGGTGGTCGACTAGCAGGCTACCATGACGTGCAGGGGTAAAATGGTGCCGAGTGAAATTAAGAAGCTTATGATTGAACACCTTAAATTGTTTCGGCAGATAGATACAACAAAGAAAGAGGGCGGATAAGGAGACGCAAAGAGAGGATCATATCAGGAAGGGAACGAGATGAAGACATTGAGGATGAAGTAGAAATGTATGCAGAATATGTGCCTGATCCTGATGTGCAGGAAAGACGAGACAGAGCACAGAGCAGTGGCCGAGGCATGGGAAGGTGAACAAAGGGCAGCCCACAGAGTAAGTTTTCAAGGAGCTCAGCATGAGGTTGGCCGTGGCAGTGGCTCAGCGGTAGGGGGCAACGAAGGAACTCAGTCCCGTCGATATTCAAATGTGGGGGATTATTTCACTCGGCCCCCCCCACACAAA